>CM030183.1:14382417-14449216 GCA_017639675.1 Aplochiton taeniatus | reverse complement strand
AATGGCATTATATCCAAAGTTTCCTTAGAGGCTACCCGTTTTTTCTATACGCCATAGGTCTATGTTGTGTAGCAGCTCGCTGTTTTTGTGGGAAGAATTATTCCCATTTGTTTTCCAAAAAGTCGTTCCTTGATCCACTCCTGGCCAGTTTACGTAACGTTCATCTCTGTGGTAGATAACTTAGATTCTGCTGTGTCATCTCACATTTCCCTCTTCCCGCAGTTTAAGTTGGCCTGCTGATTGAACACTGCATGGCGCCTGGTTGGCTGCCTCAAATAGTTGATCACAAGGCGTCAAGTTTTGGCTCGGCAACTCGTTCGCTGGTTCTTCCTCTCCTCGTCTCTCTTTCTCGCTCATTTCGCTCTCTCCTCCCGTCATTGTTCCCAGCCTGAAGGAAAACTGCAGGGTGCCCTCTCTAATCAGTGTAATCTATAGCTGTAGGAGTTTCATGGCCGCCACACAGGACTCTATTAGGGCTCCTCACAGCGGGCTACCAGACGCTGTGTGCTGTGGGTAATGGTCGGAGAAACTGCGGCGACAGAATAGAGCAGGGAACGTCTGGCCATGTAATTCCCTTCATTCACTGCCCTTCTCTTTTTCTTTCTTTCTGTCCCTTTCTCTTGGCCTCCCCCATCTGTCCTGTCTTTCAGTAAGCTGCCTAGCTGGGCCAGAGCGGTGGTCCCCAAAATCTTCTATGTGACCGAGAAGGCGTGGAACTACTATCCTTACACCATCACAGGTAGGTCAGAGTGACCACACACACTCCAACGCACGCACACACAAATGGACACACACACACACCACACACACACACACCACCACACACACACAAACCACACACACACACACACAAGGGTAATGCAATTCCCTGGGTAGAATAGAAATGACAAGATCGCACACTGGGGTATCTTTCCTTTTCTCTCACTGTCTCTTCATCTCTCTCTCTCTTCTCTCTCTCTCTCTCCCTCTCTCTCTCCTCTCTCTCTCTCTCTCTCTCTCTCTCTCCTCTCTCTCTCTCTCTCTCTCACCTGACTCCACTCGTCTCTCACCTCCCTCTCTCTCCTCCCCTCTCTGTTTGCATCCACACCTGCTAGGCAGTACCCTTTACTGGCACCATGTCTGTTTGTGTTTGTATGAGAGACAACTTTTTGCAGCATCATAAAATACACTCTTCGCACACTCGGAAGAGTAGGTCCTTGCGCACACACACAGAGTTATGCAAGTTACAAGTTAGATAAACATACACAAGCAGAGGTGCAGATATAAACACACACTCAATCCTCCACCCCATTGCCTCTCATTTTATCAAGGACTATGTCTAGAGAACAAAGGGAACGTCATATTCACAATAACACACATCGGCCATAAAGTTCATCCTAGACACATTGGAGGGAGGGAGGGAGTGTAATTTGCTTATTTTTGTGCACCAACTATACTTTGTGGTCTATGATGTGATTTCTGAGTCGGCTCCCATTACACAGAATGTGGTCATTTGAGGTGGGCACACCCGTTTTTTTTGTTTAGGTTAATGATATTATTCATTCTCTCTCTCTCTCTCTCTCTCTCTCTCTCTCTCTCTCTCTCTCTCTCTCTCTCTCTCTCTCTCTCTCTCTCTCTCTCCCTCTCCCTCCAACATGTTCCGCGGTGATCGTGCGTCTTCAGAGTACACGGTGAGTATGCTGCATGCGTTAGACGCGCGCGCACAAAGTTGTACCGCAGAGCATTTCATATAGAGCTAGGTGGAAAACACTTGGGGGAAACACCTTGCCACCCCGGATTGTCATAATATCAAATCCACGCCAGCTGACGGCCCACGCCCTGATGGTTCAATCTCCCCGTTATCACTGCCAAAGAGAGGGGAGCACAGAGAAGGAACTGCAACGCGTCTTTTGGTTCCGAGACTTGTAAGGGAGAGCGAGGCGCTCGCTCTGCGATACACCACCGGTTGGGAGGGCTCTGCATAAACCATAACCCTGACCGATGAATTAATGCCGGCCGTCAAAGCTTGGATTAATGCACAAACCAGACAATAGGAGAATACCTTAAGCCCTTTGAACTCAATGTTTTACATGTAAATCTTAAAAAGATATGGAGAGGTAATTTTTCTTTTTTTTTTCATCAGAAGAGAAGTCAGTGCCTATATTTAGCTGCAGCATCCAGAAGGCTCATACATACATGCATGTGAAGGTGTAGCTTCAGCCGGGCCCCTGGACTGAAATATTGGCTTCTACTAAAAGGATGAAAGGAGCACTCTATAGCTTACGGAACAGTGCCAGTGTGTGTTGGTTTGCTGATGAAATGTGCTTGGGCTTCTCTGCATGAAAATGTTGATACGCTTGTGTGTTTTTAATGTGTGTGTGTGTGTGTGTGTGTATGTGTGTGTGTGTGTGTGTGTGTGTGTGTGTGTGTGTGTGTGTGTGCGCGCGCATGCGCACTCAAGGCCAGTGAGTAACTAAAGCAGTCACTCTCATCAGTGCTCCAGCCACAGGTCAATACCAGCCATTTCACCTCTGCAGCATTAGCTTATCGGCACGTGGTTGCCAGGTCAGCGGAATACAGACAAGTAGAGGCACTGATGAGCTCCCCCGGGAGAAGAGAGGGATGTTAGCCCACTCACCATGTGTCTGGCAACATGCAGCGGAGCAAAGCCCTCCATGAAAGTAGGAATAAATGAATGGACCTGTAAACAAATATCATGGTGCTACCCTTTACGTGTAAATAAAATAAATAATAAGACCAAATATTAACTGCCTGAGAGAGTGGAAGTTAAATAAAGGGGAATCTGTTGCTCTGATTCTGCTGGCGCTGCCATGTCTTGGTTGAATGCACAGGCATGCCTTTTATGCTCTAGCACTAAATCAAAGCTCCTGACTACCTAATAATCATTTGGATCCCTCACACACTCTCCCTCAAACACACACACACACACACAGATCAATCAGCTCCTCCCCCTTGTCACTATAGCACACGTCTATCATGCTGTGACACACGCACACACACACACACACACACACACACACACACACACACACACACACACACACACACACACACACACACACACACACAGATAGAGAGAGGTAGACATACACACGTGCGCCTTAAATAAGCCGAGTGTGAGGGGTTTTATAGTAATTGGGAACGTTAGGGGTTTATCTAATCAAACTCATGGAAATCCATCTCGTAAAAACAGATGATTTGTGGCTGACTTTGGTGTGTGTGTGGGTAGGGGGTGGTGTGGGCAGGGAAGCTATGAGAAGGGACAGTAAATCTATAAAGCCGAGGAATAGCCATTATAGACAGTGGACAGGCACTATACAATTCACCAACCCGGCAGCATAGTCTCAAGTCCCTTGCACAGATGCCGACCGCAGCTGTCCAGATCACTGTGGCGTCTAGTTCTTGGAGCCTTTCCAGAGACTCTCTTCAAGTCTCAGACTCTACCTTGTTATTGTTTCATTGTTTGGTGGTTTAGATGAGATGTGATCAGTCCCAGATACTTAGCTCCTGTGTAAAATTACCTCTCTTTCTCTTTTTGTTTTCTCTCCTTGCGTTTGTTTGTTGGTTGGTTGGTTGGATCCTTCTTTCTTTCTTTCTTTCTTTCTTTCTTTCTTTCTTTCTTCTTTCTTTCTTCTTTCTTTCTTCTTTCTTTCTTTCTTTCTTTCTTTCTTTCTTTCTCTTTCTCTCTCTCTCTCCCTCCCTCACTCTTTCTTTCTTTCTTTCTTTCTTTCTTTCTTTCTTTCTTTCTTTCTTGCTCTCTTTCTTTCTTTCTTTCTTTCTTTCTTTCTTTCTTTCTTTCTTTCTTTCTTTCTTTCTTTCTTTCTTTCCTTTCTTTCTTTCTTCTCTTTCTTTCTTTCTTTCTTTCTTTTTTCCCCCACTTTCTACAGTGCTCCTTCCTGCCAAAGTTCTCCATCCACATAGAGACGAAGTACGAGGACAACAATGGCACCAACGGCAACGTGAGTTTGTTCAGCTGTGTGCGGTCGACCATTCTCCTTCAGCCGTGAAACCCTTCGCCATCCGCATCGTTTTCACTTTCGCCGTCCAACTCCTCAGATTCCAGGGCGTCTAAATGAATCGTGTTTTCTCTGTGCTGTCTACCTTACATCGTCTTTGGCATATGAGGGTGGCTGGCTGGCTGGGGATCAATAGGCATTCTTAGTTAATGGATACGTTTGAATGGATGATCTGTGTGACCTGAATGATCACTCATTGGCATAATTTCTTCTTTGCTCTCCATCTCTGACCTTTGACCCCTTGTTTTATTCCTCCTTACCTTGGACATGCATTTATGAAACGGAAGACGATTGGTCCAATTTGACACTGAGCCGCACTTACAGTCCAGACCAACTTGCTGGTCCCCCTCCCTTCTGCCAAACATCCATAGACACACACACACACACACACACACGCCAACCCTTTTCTCTTGCCACTCCATCTCAAGAAGTCCACATAAAAATAGCCCATCTGTACTCTCACCTGCAGCCAACTAACGAGCTCAGAGCTGTGAGGGCCGTGTTGAATCTGTCACCCCCCCTCTCTCTCCTTCTCTTTCTCTCTCTCTCTCACTATGTGTATCTTTCTCTCTCTCTCTCTCTCTCTCTCTCTCTCTCTCTCTCTCTTAGGGCAATATTTATTGGTTATGCGGTAATGTCACTCTACTTAGCAAAGGGCAGACCACAGCACCCCCTAGCTGCAGGTTTCAAAAGTGAAGTGATCTTTACCTTCTATTTTCTACTAGGCATTTGGTTTCATCTTAACTTTACTGTCAGTCTGTCAAAACACCATTTAGTTGAAGTTTAAGTGAAAAAATGTTCCTCGTCCCAAAACACACATGTCCTCTAAGAACTCAACTGCAGTATTTGGTGTTTAATGGTCTTTTTCTTCATCCTTGTCTTTATCTGTTTTTTATTTATGTAATTATTTCATTCTTCCTCTTGCCCACCAATCCGTTTCTCCCTCTCATCTCCTCTCTTGATCAAATCTTGCTCAACTATCCAAGAGCACACTTTGTCTTGGCTTACTCGATAAGACAACTTCAATTACTCCCTGGATCTCTCCCTTTCTGTCCCTTGCTTTCTCTCTCTCACACACACACACACACACACACACACACACTCCTCCATTCATCCTACACTCCACGTCTTCCACTCCTCCTCCTTTTACGTTTCTCATACCTATTTGCCACTGAAGTCCTAAAAGCGTGCATTGTCTAGACCTACACAGCATGAATCACCCTGTATCAAAGCTTTCTCTGTGGACGTCACTGCAGCCACCAAGATGTCCAGTGACTGACTCAACCCTGTATAGAGAACCAAACTGTTCCCATCTCAAACAACCCTGAAGTACAGATTGTGAGTCACAGTCATTCAGACAGACCGCAACAGTTTACTATTTACGCATTGGTGTTTTCGCATTCCTGAAAGGAAAGCGCTCCTTACTGGCTTTTAAGTCCGCCCGGACAGGAAACTGTGTTGTCGTTGAACTCACATTCCTGTAAACATGCACGGGTTCATGGGAGGGGGAACTTCTCCATCATGCCAATGTCAGCCCTTCCTATGATCATTGTGTCACATCCTAAAGGTTCGTTCAAACGTAGTCCTGTGCAAAGGCAAAGATTGGGACTTCTGTTACCCAGGATTAGCCCTACTTCAAAGTAACTGCAATCATCACAAAGTATCTTCGGACGCCGGGCCCAAACCTTGGAAACTAATAAGGCGGACCATGATGTCGTTGTTTTTTAAATCCTCTCCGCAGCAGGGCCTGTGACTATCCGTGTGTGCCTGTGTGTGTGTGTGTGCCCCCCCCCCCCCCCCCCCCCTAGATCTTTGAGAGTGAGAACAGAGACGAGACCGTGGAGGTGGAGGTCTGCTCGGTGGATATCGCCTACGACGAGATCCCCGAGCGTTACTACAAGGAGTCCGAGGTGAGCGCGGGGGCCCACCACCCGTGTTGAGCTACGTAACGCCGTGGGGAATGATGAAACAACCAGAGAGCAACCGTCTGTACAGGGGGGGGGGGGTTGTGCACGACATGAGGCGACAAAAGGATATCTCACCCACCTGGCGAGGCTCAGCTCCTGAATACACAAAACACACACACACACGCACAAACACTCTCTCCCATGCACACACAAATACACACGCAAACACTCTCACACACACACATTCTGTCCCCCCCCTACCCCTTTCTTGCTCTTTCTCCTTCTCTGGTTCTCCCTCCCTTTCTAACAAACCCAGTAACCCATGTAATTCATGCTGCTCTCGAGCACTGACTGAAACACACACACACACACACACACACACACACACACGGAGCCCTGAGGGTGCGCTGCGTCAGAGATATCGTTCGCCGTCCTCATTACCATAGATGCCGGGATAATGGATGGCCTCGGTCTGAGCCCGGCGCTGCTGTACCCGACGTCTTTCTCCCCTCACCCTGCCCCTCTGCCCTCCTTAATGGTCCCTCCGTCTCCCAGGGAGAGATGGATGGACAGCGGGGGATGAATAGGAGCTTGTGCGGTGTGTGTGTGTGTGTGTGTGTGTGTGTGTGTGTGAGTACAGAGCAGACAGCGCCACGATAGAGGGATCACATCCCGCTGAGGCGACCCATCAGAGTGTGTCTGCCCTCGCGCGGCTCCTTTCAGGGGCTTTTGATGAAGCGACCGCCGAATACCACGTCGAGTAGCGAACCGCCACGGACAGCGCAGGGGTGGGGGGTGGGGGGTGCACGGGGGGCGGGTGGGGGGCTCACAGGGTTGGAGAGATGAGTGGACAACTGGAGGAGCAGAAGGAGCGACAAAGAGGGGTGGGAAGGAGGGGGCAGTGTGTTATCTTCCTCCCCCAGCTCCGGCCTAGGTGACGGCAAACTGGCTGCCTGGAGACCCAGACCGTGTGTGGGGGGGGGCAGAGAGCGAGAGGCCGCTGGTGTACGTAGGAGGTGTGAGGTGTGGCTTTGATATCTATTTCGGTGTTTGTCGGTGTGTGTGTGTGTGTGTGTGTGTGTGTGTGTGTGTGTGTGTGTGTGTGTGTGTGCATCTAGGTGCACACTCGTCTATTTATGTGTAAGGGTGTATTTTAAAATGTTAGTATGATTGTGTGTTTGTGTGTGTGTGTGTGTGTGTGTGTGTGTGTGTGTGTGTGTGTGTGTGTGTGTGTCACAGGCAGAGCCTTTAAAAAAGGTCAGGGGTCATGGAGTGGTTATTAGGCTGAGGGGAAGAGAGACTGCAGCCCATCTGTCCTAATGTTCGACCCCGTGTCAGTACGGCCTCCTGGTGAAGCTCTCCCACGCCGTGCTAAAAATAGCCCTGTGGTGCTCTCCTGGACCGAAATAGAATGGCCGGCCAGCCTGCAAACACGTTTTGATTAGAGAGCCGTTTTTAGCATCACTGTTAGCAGGGATCCACAGGCCACAGGGGGATCGTACCCAATCACCACCATCACTTGTGTCGGCTTGTCACAGGCACCCTCGAAATACCTCGCGGGAGTAGTCAACCCAGTCGGGCTGCAATAACACTGTGCCCACACGATGTGGCTCTGTAGACATTGGCATCTTGACACCAAAGAAAAGATCCGTTTCAAAATCCACCTGATAACCTCAGTCTTTATTCATTGTTGGAAAGAATCCAATCGATGGTCTTCAATGCAGTTCAACTGAAAGAATAGAATGGGGGGGGAGGGGGACTTTGGATGGATCAGCTAATGCTATCTTCCAGGCTCAATGCAGGAATAGGCTCAGCATTCTAGCCATGGGTGTGAATGGAAGGGAAGCTTAAGGGAATATAAAACACCCCTCCGCTTCATGGTTCAAACCTCTTGATGAGCCCAGCGTTCCCCATCGCCACCCTCCCCTCCCCCCTTTCGCCTGGCCTTATGAAACTTTATGGAACGTTTGATGTGCGATGTTGCATGCTGAGTGCTTCCACAAGTACAGGGCCGCACAGCCTTGTTCCCACCTCCCCCACCGCCCAGAGTAATGATGCAAGCCTAATTGGCCCACAGGGATGGCTAATTAATCAAGTGAGTACCGACAGACCCCCCCCCCCACCCCCCCCCCCCCCCACCCCCCCCCCCCACCCCCCCCCCCCCCACCCCCCCCCCACCCCCACCACCACCCCTCTGGGCAACTTGTTCGGCAGCCAATGGTGAGACTTTGCGGACTTGGCTCTAAGCCACACGGGTGGTAGATCTTTACTGTGTTGTAAAATATGAATACTGTGTGCTTGTGGAAGGTGCATGTGTGGTTTGAATGTGTTGTATGGCAGATACGCTAGACAAATGAAGCAAGGTTCCACTTTTGTTGGGGACTTTGGCTGAGATAAAGAGAAGCCCCGTGAAGCCGGGGGATGGTGTGACGTCAAGGCTATGGAAACGTCTGTGACTCACGGACCGACTCCTTTTTGACCCGTCTGGTGTGCCGTAGGACCTGCGGTACTTCCAATCGGAGAAGACCTCCCGAGGCGTCCTCCAGGAGGGCTGGCGGGACACCACACAGCCCATCATGTGCTCCTACAAGCTGGTCACCGTCAAGTTTGAGGTGTGGGGTCTGCAGACGCGCGTGGAGCAGTTCGTCCACAAGGTCAGCTCACGGCCTGCTTTAGAAGAAAAACATTGCACTTTACGAGGGTTACTACTTTGTAGGGTTACTATGGTTTCTCAAAGACCAAGATACATCTAATGAGGTCATAGGATAATCCCTTCACCAATGTCAGAGATATGGTTGCCATGGATACCTTCCTCCTGTTTCCCTTGATGGATTTGCCCCAAAGGTCTTTTTCATGGCCATAGAAACATTTAATATTCCCTCCAGAACTACAGTATATTCTCAGAACCCTTTGGTCCTGCCCTTCTTCTATCCATTCCTTCAACCCAACCCAATCCAACCAAGCACAACCCAACCCAACCCAACCCAACCCAACTCAACCCAACCCAACCTAACCCAACCCTAACCTTAACACGCCTTCCCAGCTCTATTTCGTACTCTAATAAGAGATGTATTTTCTCAATCCCAACACTGTTTAGCCCTGCTCATCTTTGCTTGTATCCCCTGCCTGCCAAGCTGTGCCTCTCCTTGCCCCAGGATATGTCCCACCCTCCTAACACTGTTGGGCACAGAAACACACAAAGAGGCACCCAGCACAAACAAACCCCCCAGGACCATTAATAATTCTGTGACACCAGAATGACACCTATTAATCATTTCCCTCAAGCAGGGGGTATAAAAAAAGTTGCACAACTTTGGTCTCTCTCTCTCTCTCTCTCTCTCTCTCTCTCTCTCTCTCTCTCTCTCTCTCTCTCTCTCTCTCTCTCTCTCTCTCTCTCTCTTTCTCTCTCTCTCTCACCCCCTGTAGTTTTCCTCTTGTGCCAGCCTCTTACCCCCTTTCTCTGTTGTCTGCAGGTGATTAGAGACGTCCTGCTCCTAGGGCACAGGCAGGCCTTTGCCTGGGTGGATGAGTGGATCGGTAAGTGGGCCTCTCCTCTGAATGTGTGGGCTACACTTTGGGTCTGTATTCACTGTGTGTGCATCATCTTTGTGCTTCAGAATCGCAGTGACTCACTTTTTCCGGTTCCCAATTCAATGTTGCAGTCAGCTTTCCTTACAACCATTGAACATGAAATGTCTCAGTAGAAGCCTTTTCTGGAGAGTCAAGCCTTCAGATAAGACTTTTTGATTTGTTTTGATAATTCACTGGCCTCCAATTGTGCCATTTCCTTCTCCCTGACTATGAAATCCTGAAAAGAAGGCTGTGACATAATAAAAGGGAGTGTTCTCAGAGAACCACAAACATTATGCATGCATGTAAGTGTTACTAGTATGTGTGTTTCTTTCCTGCAGTGTACGGAAATACAGTTTATTGAATTTCAGAGGCAGAAATAGTCCTTGGACAAACCACAGCCTGCTCTTGTCCTTTACACAGACATAAAGTACTTTTGCATAATTGAGTTTCTCGTGTCGTTCCCGTCCTCCCTCCAAGGACAGAGAGAAGAAGTCAAAGCTCTGGTGAGAGAGGAAATGCGTCCCCCCCCCCCCCCCCCCCCCCCCCAGCAAAACATTTGTGTGACTTGGAAAATGAACACATTCCACAAAGCACCACAGGAAGTGAAAGAGCCTTTCGACACTCGGGCGCCACACTTGGTCTTGTTTCCAGTGGGGAGTCTTTTGAAAAGTCGTTTTTTTTTCTCAGGCGGATCTAGAAGCGTGTCCACCAGAATGAGCGGGCCACCGCCACAGGAAGGAGTCTCTCAGTGCGTGCTGGTGACTCACCAGCTCGGTCGCCAGTCTCCTCGCGTTTCTTTTCAAGTGTTGCGTTTGTGTGGGAAAGAAATAGATAGACACTGGCATGTGATTACATGCGCGGCTTACACACACTTGCACACAGCGCGCACACATGGACACGTACAAAAACGTGCCCCAAAAAAAACAACGCCGCACATGAGAGCATGGGAAGCCATCAAATGTGCCAGCCATGCAGATTACAAGCTGGTTGTTTGAGATAGAATAAGTAAGCATGTGCATTTTTGTTGCTAAAAGCATTCGTGAATAGGTTGTCCATCTAATACGACATTTAATAGCAGTATAAACACTCTCTTGCGTCTGCCCCGTTTCAACAGACATGACCATGGACGAGGTGCGTGAGTATGAGCGGGCCACCCAGGAGGCCACCAACCGCAAGATTGGCCCCTTCCCCCCCTCCATCTCCATCACTGAGACCCCCCTGGCCTCCAGTGCCCGTAGCGGGCCCTCCAGTGCCCCCTCCACCCCTCTCTCCACTGAGGCTCCGGAGTTCCTCTCTGTGCCCAAAGACCGGCCCAGGAAGAAGTCGGCCCCGGAGACCCTGACCTTGCCCGATCCTGGACGCAGGGACTCGGGTTTCAGACTGCCCAGCCTCTTCTTCTGGGGCTCCAGCGCTCCACAACCCGAATGAGCTGGGCGGCTACTGGCCGTTGGCTTGGTGCAGAGCCCGTCTATGTGAATAGAAGATGCTTCAGTCCTTGAATTCCTCTCCAGTCAGCGGAGGTTAATGGTTGCAGCTGACCGACCTGCCAGCAGGCTAGCTGGTATTACAATCGATAACTGGGACTCAGTCTGTCTTAAAAGATACCAGTAGACAGATTTCAACCACCTGAAAAGGAGACTTTAAAGGTACATTGTGCTCATTAAGTGTCCTTGAGTCAACTCGTCTCCATGGATACTGTAATCAGCATCCTCTTTACCAGCCAGTCAGCATATGATGGAGGCCAAAACCGAGACAGAACAATGTGGTGTATGTACATCCTTGTGCACTTTTCTGCTCCAATGATATGTTTTCTCTCTCTCTCTCTCTCTCTCTCTCTCTCTCTCTTTCTCTCTCTCTCTCCCTCCCTCCCTCCCTCCCTCCCTCCCTCCCTCCCTCCCTCCCTCCCTCCCTCCCTCCATTCTCTCTCTCTCTCCCTCCCTCCCTCCATTCTCTCTCTCTCTATCTCTCTCTCTCTCTCTCTCTCTCTCTCTCTCTCTCTCTCTCTCTCTCTCTCTCTCTCTCTCTCCCCCCCCCCCCTCCACAGTGTGTATGTACACCCTTGTTCACTTTTCTGCTCCAATTATATGTTTTCTCTCTCTCTCTCTCTCTCTCTCTCTTTCTCTTTCTCTTTCTCTCTCTCCCCCCCCCCCCCCCCCCCCCTCCACAGCCTTCAGTTGACATCTCAGGGCCTGTTACCTGCATACACAATGATATAATAAGCTTTACTCCGTAGACAGAAACTATGTTAATTTGATTTGATTTTATATTTGAACTGTAAGTTCCCCTCTGGTTAAAAAATTGTAATTTGCCATATCTTTATTTACAATTTTGAATTTAAGACAGATTCTTGTAGTTTGTTGCATAAGATAAGTAAAATGATAGATTCATAAAAGTAAAATTGTGATTGTGTTTTATTGTAAATATGTACATTAAAGAGTTATCTATTGTAAATTTACATGTTTATTGGTGTTGATCCATGCATTACTGTAAACTGTGTATCAAATAGAAAAGAAAAGAACGTTTTTTAGGTGAAGCCTCAGTTTTGCATCTAGCTGACATTCTAATTGTTTGGTCAGCCAAGGTGTGTTAAATGGCTAAACTGTGATTGCATGGTGTTTAATACAGCTTCTTGTCATTGGCATGGAGGAAAATATGCCAAAGTAAATTGTACTTTTGTTATTCTGTTTGCGCTGTCTCACATTGATATTTTTTTGATGTATCTCAAAGATTTGAGTTATGGGGAGTGGCATTACATTGCTTAGGTGTTCTACTGCAATCATTATAAATGTATTGACTTTTAGTTTATGTATATTGTTGAATTTTGTATTCAATAAATAGTTTGACTCGTGTGAGAACTATTACTTGCGTGCTTTTATTTTGGAAAGCTTAAACCGGAAGCATTATGTACTGACAGTTGCTGCTAACAGGATTCGAGGCAAACAACACATGGAAGTGGAAGGTTATCTGCGTTATTTCATCTGCAAGTGAGTATATTGACTGTCCCACAACTGACAAGTAACATTTGGGTACAATATTGGGCAAAAAATACATGGCACGCACGCACAGTTAACTCAGGTTAGCCTGCTAGATAACGACGTTAACAATATCAAGCTAGCAAGTTACTTTCTTCGTTAACGTTAGCACGTATTTTTTATATGTGCTGGAGTTAATTCAACCTGGTTTGTGGACTGTTAACTTTCATGGTCCTGGCCCTTTAGCTTTTCATAGTCCTTTCCCTTTTGAACATATTTGAATTATCTCGCGATACAAATCTTAGACTGTGACGCTAAGGTCAAAGGCTATGCTAAACCAAAATGAATTGGGGAATTCCAGCTGTGCTCAATGTTGTTCATAACCAATACTAGCATTAGTTCACCCAAGCAAATCTGATGACTTCTTCAAAGTAACGTTGACTTATCGACTTGAAAACTTAGCACCCAAGTCCGGGCACTGTCAGACCGCTACACCTACGTATGAAGTTCAACCAATCTGTATCCCTTTAGGTTTGATCGTCCAGTGAGGTTCTGGTGCTGGCTGGTGGTGATTGAGGTATGGTGGGCTATGACCCTGGGGCGAAGAGTGATGCTCTGGCCACAGAAGATGCAGCCCTCGCGGGGTCCCTGGCTGGCTTCGTCACCCGAGCCATCATCAGCCCTTTTGATGTAATCAAAATCAGATTCCAGGTAGGGATGCATTAATAATTACTTTGAAGAAGGATGAAACAGGTTTCCACAAAAACAAGGGATTTAAAACAAAAAACAATAAAAATAAATAAACGGATTGTTTTTCAGCATATTAGGCATGAAAAAACAAGGGATGCAGCTTTAGACAAAGGAACATGGTTTTAACTTCGATTACATTGTTGGTGTGGCTGGCTGGGCCTTGTCAGCATTTTTTTAACATGAGTCACTGACGGCACTCCTTAACTCAGTTTTTTCTGACAACAGAGCCAAGCTTTGAGAGCTTGGGCCATGGCGCTTGGCATAATGGTGCTAATAGTTCTGGGATTTTTCAATGAAATATTAAACATCACAATCAAATGATTCTCTCCAAAGTAAGCGAGATATGAGGAATTCATAATGGCGGTGGTGAAATTGTTTGACCAAAAAATAGCTCAAGCTATTGACATTGATCACATCGACGGGCGACATCAATCACATTGGGTTGTCATGGTGTTTATGCACATTTGTAATGTTTCCAGTTGCAGATAGAGCGTGTGTCTTGGCGTCAGCCTCAAGGGAAGTACTGGAGCTTGCTCCAGGCAGGGCGCTGCATTCACTCTGAGGAGGGACTTCCTGCCTTCTGGAAAGGCCATGTCCCTGCCCAGCTCCTGTCAGTCTGCTTTGGAGCCGTCCAGGTATTGACTCTCACACACACACACACACACACCACTTTAAAAAGATCACGTATTTTCACACGATGTAGAAAATATTATTCGAAAACTTTGTCTCCTGAAGTCAAAGTTTACTGACAAGGAAACACGTCTCACCAATAACTGTCGCATGACAGTGGATTGATGAACCGTTATGACAAAACATTATTAGGCCACAAACATGTTCACTCATATCAGTGTTGTTTTGTTGTGGCTCTTGTCTTTTTCCCAGTTTGCGAGCTTCGAGTTTCTAACTGAGCTGGTCCATAAGAGCACCCAGTACAACAGCCAGACTCCAGGGGCCCACTTTGTGTGCGGTGGCCTGGCAGCCTGCTCGGCCACGATGGCCTGCCAGCCTCTGGACACCCTACGCACACGCTTCGCAGCCCAGGGAGAACCCAAGGTGTGAGGGGACAGAGATTTTAGGTCCCCCCCCTATTGTTTCATGGTTATGCCCCACATTACCTGTCTAAAGACTGCTAACCCTTTCTTTGTTTTATTTTATCGTAGAATTCTTCATAGAAAAGTTTCATTTTATTTAATTTTTTACTTTTTTATTTTATTTCGGTGATCGATTGAGTCTTTAAAACGGAACCACTATTAATCATCAATTTTAAATTATAATTTATACTAGTTATTATGATCTGTATTTTGTTAATGTAGTATGATTAAATTATGGTATGATTTTAGACTCTGGAATTACTTTAAAAGCTGTATACCGGTCCCCACCCAACTGTGTTGTAACACAGCCTTTCAACACGTGTCCGGTCAGGTATATAGGAACCTGAGACATGCAGTGTCCACCATGTACAGCACTGAGGGGCCCCTGACCTTCTACCGTGGCCTTGTCCCTACGCTGGTAGCTGTCTTCCCTTACGCTGGACTCCAGTTCTTCTTCTACAAGGTCTTCAAAAACCTGCTGGTGCCAACACCAAAGGACGACAACTTTGGAGGTCTTAGTAAAAATTTAAAAAAAAAAGATTACACACCCAGTTTTTTATAGACACATATTAGCTGACACATATTAAAGTTTTGATTTTAAAATGTAGAGGTGTTTACCTGCAATTTTGTCCACTTTTTTGTCTAGGTAACCTTAAAAGCTTGGTATGTGGGAGCGGGGCAGGAGTCATTAGCAAGACAATCACGTACCCCTTCGACCTCTTCAAGAAGAGATTACAGGTCGGGGGTTTTGAGGAGGCAAGAGCTCACTTTGGACAGGTACGGATAAGAGAGTGAAACATGGCTGTCATCACACTTTACTGTTAAAAAAATGAAAAAGGTTCACGGTCACGGGCACAGCATAAATATTACATTACTGTCTGACCCAACATGTGCAGGTCCGACGGTATGGAGGTTTTGTTGACTGTATGGCCCAGATTGCCAGAGAGGAGGGCTTGAGGGGCTGCTACAAGGGTCTGTCCCCCAGCCTGGTGAAGGCTGCTCTCTCCACAGGCTTCACCTTCTTCTGGTATGAGTTCTTCCTTAACGCCATTTGCAAACACAAGGGGAGCCACTGAGGTAAAAAAGAAAAAACACGCACACAAGGGTTTCTCAATGAGATCATAATCGACGATGAACCGAAGATGGCCAGGGAGAAGTTCGCACAATCACGCACATATTTATTGGATGGACACACTTAAGTCATTCCATTCTACTTTTTTTTTTTTAAAGCTCGAGTCTACATAAGTTTTATCAATAAGACTTTTGCACCTGAAAGAGGCTACACTTATTTTTGTTTTATATATAGAGGGAGAAAGTGTGGATATTTTTCTTCCACGTTTTGGAAGAACGCTGTTAGAACCTTGTATTGGTGATGATATGCAACAGTGCATCAACCATGTTATGAAATATAGTAGGGTTTCAGTTTTAAATATTTGGTTTCCAATGAATTATTTTGAGCCACAAGAATACTGTATCTTGTAGGATCAGTGGTAAAGTAATTTATGTCACAATTTCACCATAATACGCCTTTTGGTAAATGCTAAATGATTTTTCTTGAACTTGATGCAAAGCAAAGGGTTTTGTCATTGAGCAGTAATGAACTTTTATGTGTTCATTACTGAAGTCAATATTTATGTGATGTGATATGTTTGTGTGGGTATTTTCTTTTGGGCTTTTAATAACTTGTGTTAATGTAACGTATTGGATGTTTTTGTCTGATACATTTTTATTTTGAAATAATGTTGCTTTCAACGGTTTGTTTTATTTGTGTATCTTGTGCATATATAAAGAAAATGTACACATAAAGGAATATTTATTCTGTGTATGTATCATGATGTTGAAAACTACACTTTGTCAATGTAATATATTGTAGTAAATGAACAGTTTGCCTATAGACTTGTTTTGCAATTTACTCTATAATTTGTAATAAATATCTTTAGTTAAAGATTACGCTTCATGTGTGGCACAGTTGGGAAGCATATAACATAACCCTTAAAGAATTATTCATTGTAATTTATGACAATTTATCTATAGCGATTTGTTGACATGAGATAGGGCAGCACAAAATGAGAATCCCTGTGTCTGAAGGCAGTTAATAGAAGACATTTGAATCAGACCCCAGATTTCTTTGATGTAAGCTATTTCATTGTTGGTATTTTAAATTTCAGTTGGAAGTTTGAATTCATGGACAGACTTGATCACTTTTTGCAATTAAAATGTAACTCAATAGTAACATTATTTTTAAATTTAACACATCTCAAATTGAAATGTACCTAAATAGTTTATTGTATATTTTCATATTTAAACATAAATAGCATTGGCTTTTCCTACCTCATGAACAGGGCACTGTTATTAATAATTATAATGAAGAAGGGGCAAACTTGCATGATGCATGATCAAGTGTACAATATAGCAAAGATAAGTATATAAAGAATAAAATGTGCTGCTCCACCTCTGTTCAATCGTGAACTTCGTCTTTCACTCAGAGGATGGCGATAATGCTGAAAAATATTACAGGATATGGACCATAGAAGAAGCCGGAAGCTCCCCTCAAATTCAGTCGTCAATGGTAAATAAAAGAAATGCGAGGTAGAGTCTGAACACTAAAACACTAAAGTTTGGACATGTAAGTGATACGTTTTAAAGTTGGTTATGTTGATTTTTTGAATTGTCCAAATGTACAAAAGGTATGAAGGAATTTATGCTTTTTAAAATGCATTTAACTGAGCGTTATCTTCCAAATTAATCTTTTAAGTGTATGACTTTCTAGTGTTACCCATGCTAATGATTTGAGCCAACAACAACAATCATCAGCTGATGATGACACAACATTTTCAACATCTGTCTGTCAATTTTATTTAAAGTGGCTTACAAAAGCGTTATTTAACTAATTTAACGTTGTCTTGTTTCATGTATCTAAAAAAGTAAACTTTACCAAACAAGTTAAAGGTAACTAGTTAGCTGGTTAGCAGACTGACTGAATTTGACACAAAGCAATTGCATAATTGGGTAATCTGTTTGCGGTGCTTGTTAAAACCAACCGAAGTAAAGTTCCGCTATGAAATACTCCGACCAATATACTGTCAATGACTCTGACCAATTGGTAAGATAGTAACTTGGTGGCACTCCCATCAAAATGTCCAGTTGAATAGCAATTAGTTAGCTAGCTGACAAACATTGTAGGCTAATATGCCATGCATGAAAAAATACATTCTAAGCAGGCTTAAGCCTATTTCCATCCTCTGACAGTTTGTACATTGGTTGAGCGATGACTGAGTTAGCTTAATCCCTTGAATCCCCCGATGAAAGGGCCCTGAGGTTTGCTAGATTGATGACAACACAAATTTGGGCGTCGGTTATCCCATGATATTGTTCAGTGGTGCCTGTTGGATGAATTTTGTAGCGCAGACATTTGTTAGCCTATGATGATCTTCAAAAGGATTTGTCACATTCAAAATCGATGTAATAGTTTTCAGTCTCAAGAAAAATTGTCTGTCTTAGTTCGAATCTCATTGGCTTTAATTTGATGCTACAATCAATGCAGGATGGAAAACTCCAGTAAAGAGGACTACAAGATCCAGTCGTTTGACATTGAGACTCAAAAGCTGCTGAAAACGGCTCTCAAAGGTCGGTTGGGTTATCATGTATATCCTATTCCGAGGTTGAAATTAAACCACAATACCTACGACCTTTTAACTTATATTTAGCTAAAATAGCCCCCAAATATGTTCATTCTAAATGTTCAATTAATTTTGCAGAGCCTGGTTTGGTGAACCTAGAGAAGGTTGCCAATATCATTGTGGAACAGTCCCTGAAGGACCAACTGTTCAGCAAAGAGGCTGGACGAATTTGCTACACCATTGTTCAGGTAAAAAACATGATATTTTGCCCTTTTCTGTAGTCTAAAAGATTGCTTCACTGTTCTTTAAATGAAATACGTTTTGAAAATCTGATATTTATTAGTTTAAACTAAATTAAGTATGGATATACTCATATTAGCCCATTCGGAAACACACTGAGCACAAATGATTCCTAAGCGTTAAATTCATAGAGGACAACTTCAAAAGTTAAAGGAAAGAGAGAGAGGGGTATGTACAGTCAACTTAAAAAAAGAATTGTAACCACCTGTTGTCTCTATTGTTGGGATGAATTATTTAGACACATAGTCACATAGGCATTGAGTCTCACATGCATTGAGTCACACAGGGCATAGTTCAAGGGAGAATAACAGGTATGATTGACATGTAGGGGGTTGTTGACCACCTAGGAGAGGTGATATTGTTTGTCCCTGAGTGGAAGGGGGAAGAAGGGGAAGGGGACAAAGAACTTTCTCCTTCCTGCTTCGTGTCCCTGTGTCCAGACCACTACTCTGTGTATAAACTGCTATGCATGCGCTTGGATCAATCCTAATAAACCTCATCTGTATTAACCTTACTTGAGCCTCATCATCATCATTCAGCAATTGTGTCTCCTCGGCATAGAATATCACCTATCACCTGGAATGTCAGCATGGAATATTAAGAATGGTGTTTTTAATTTCATCTGCCTTTTGAAAACGACAGGATTACCGTGGGCATTTCCAGTTTATCTTTAGTAGTTCAATGTGTCTGACTTGTCTCTCTACAGGCCGAAGCCACTCAGAACAACGGCAACGTGTTCAGGAGGACCCTGCTGAACCGACTGCAGATGGAGTTCAAGAGGCGCGAGGAAACCCGTAAAGGCTCGTTACAGGAGTGGGTGTGCTACGTCACTTTTATCTGTAACATCTTCGACTACCTCAAGGTGAAGACCTGAGCTCTGTTGAAATACTTGCGTCTGTCCTATTCGGTTGTTTTTTTCTTCTGTTTGTGCCGATACCACATTCATTTGTGTTGAATTTGTTAAGCAGACCCTCTGTGCTGGTCTCCTTAGGTGAATAACATGCCCATGGTGGCCCTGGTGCATCCTGTGTATGACTGCCTTTTGAGGCTGTCTCAACCGGACGCCCTGCAGAACGAAGAGGAGGTGAGTTAGCAAATGGTGCCCGCTTATGTGTAGTCAGTCTCAGTCATTTATTTGTTTAAATACCGATGTAAAATGCTGTGTTCCTCTGTTTGACAATTAAAGGGTTATTTCTATCTGTTTTGCACCAAACACCAAAGTGATAAACTCTGGAGTCCTGTTTTTATGATTTAGACTTTCTGTATTGTTGACCACTGGCTTATACGATCCCTTTACAATACAGCCCCTACCAAGCAGTGTGATTATACGTCCTGGGAAAAAGAAGCCCACTAAACCCAGCTCTCTCTTCTCATCTCCCCCAGGTTGACTGTCTGGTGCTGCAGCTGCACCGCATCGGTGACCAGCTGGAGAAGGTCAACGGGCCCCGTATGGACGAGCTCTTCTGCCTGCTGAGGGATGGCTTCCTGCTCCAGGAGGGCCTGGGCTCCATGGCCCGCCTGCTGCTGCTGGAGATCCTGGAGTTCCGGGCAGGGGGCTGGACGCTGAGCACCACGGCCCAAAATTATTACTACAGTGAAGTCACCGACTGACGGAGAAATCAGCAGGAGTCCAGCCACTTGTCTTACTGTGGGGCAGACCGAAAAGAACACTCGTCGTTCCTCCCCTCTCCTTCAGAATCACTGATTTTGTCTTGCGGAGCTTGAGGTGTTTCAGGAAATCAGAGTGCTGGAAGGATCACAATGGTAGTAGAAGCATTGTCAAAATCGCTGTGCTGGACTTTCCCTTCATTGAACTAGAGATTATTATTCTTGGCTTGGGGGTTTGGATGTGCAACTGTAAATAGTTGTAGTAGTTTCACAAAAGGTTTCACTATTCACAGTTAAAGTGTGTTTGCCCACCTAAAGGTGTTTTCATTTTGCAAAAGCCAGTGGGTGGAGGTTTAATATCAAAATAAGTCGTTCTTGTCGTCATTCCAGTTGAAAGGAGCATAATGCTATTTTACACTCCAAGATGTTGTTTTAGGCCCAGCACACATTGTGCTGACAGCATTTGTTTGATGTCACTGATAGCCGAATCCTGAGGAACAGCCCGTTGCCCTTTATGGTTTGGCCAGTAGGTCTTTTACTTAAAATGTAACTCACTCATAGTCATTTAGCATGAGTAATAGGCAAACACACTTGCATAGGAAATTATTATTCTGCTATGAAGCTATAATTGACAATGGGAAGGAGCTTGACACTTTCTAATGGAATACTATACATCTTTGAAAAAGAGTCTCAATATGCTTTGAATTGTGAGCTTGCTCTGTCAACGCATTGGTTTGTTTCCAATATGCCCTGTGATGTTACCAAATTTGTTAAAATTACAAATGGCGGTGTATTTTGTGACTGCACTGTCTTTGTAGACACCCATGTGTGAGATTGAATTGGCCTGAAAAGACGCCTTTGAGGCCAACTATGTCAAAACACATGGAGGCGACAACACGAAAAGTAACAAGTGGTCCTTACTGAATCCTAAGTAGTCTGAACAGACATTCCATTCAGAAAAGTCCTGATCTATTCTTCACTTTTTCAGTTTTTGTAAATTGCTATTGAAGTTGCTAATTATTTGAAGGTAATCTATATATTTATAAAAAGTTTGGAGTTTTGTTTTTCTTTTTTGGATTGGTCTGATAGATCAGTTGATCAAATCTGGCTGTTTTGGTGCTTCTTAGGGATATTCAGGTTTCTAATGTAAGACCTTTTGCTTAGTTCAGGGATTTTGTTGTGATTGGCTGAAACGATAACACGTTTCAGAATCAAATCCTTTTATACAATTATAGAGCTTGCTAGAAATTAAAGTACACTTTTTATTTATGTTAACTTCTACAGAATTGAAGTTGATGTGTCATCACAAAACTATCATTTTGATATTGGATGAATTCATTCACCAAATGTTTGATGAAACACAATCATTTTACACACCTTAATACATTTTTTGCTGTACAGAACAAATTAGTTCAACTCATCTGGTTGATCAAATACATAGATCACATTCTCTCAGCCATTTCTTGTAATGCAGGTGTGGTAGTGCCAACATGTGTAGTAACTATCCAAGTTGTCAGTTGCAATATTTTCTCTTTGTCTTTCGGGTGCTACAGAAATGTTTGAATACTAGGCCTGATTTAAAAGCTATTAGATCAGTCTAAAAGCCTTGGCATAGTAAATTAGAACAATTTATCTGTGTGTTATTCCTTAGTTATAATGTTACATTATCTAGTTTGGGGTAGGCCTAATAATGTTTTACAGTGAATTTACTTTGCTGAATCACAGCTTTAATGAGACCAAACCAAAGGTATTTAAAAAATCACTAAACATGTATAGGACACATACCTGTGCATGAACCTCAGGAAAGAACAAATTCCATTTGAATGTTTTACATAAGCAATTAATATGTGTAACCTGTTATCTTAATCATGTGTTAAATATTATTGCAGGTAGTAAAGTACTACTTATGAAAATCATTAATACATGTTGAAATTATTAATTGGAATCTAGACCAAAAAAAGGTACCGTATTAATGGGCCCTAAAATGCAGTAAGCCGAGTTCATAAAATCCTTTTATCTTTAGTGTTAAATGTTGATAAATATAATGAGTCCAATTGATACTTTGTACCAGAATACCTAGTCAAGGTTAGGTATATTTTAATTGATGTATTTACATTTTACAAAAACACATTGAAGTGCTTTGATATATGCCTTTAATTTACATGAAGTCACCAAGTTTTAAGTGTTCTGTATATTTAACTGAGAATTACAGTTGGTTTGAATTAATTGGTTCAAGACAAATTTAACCCACTTCTGGTAAATATTTTTGTAGAAATATCACAATAGAACTCATTTCTTAATTCCTCCTTTTCTACCGTTTATACATTGATTGCAGACATGCAGTTTTTTTGTTTCAATAAATGATCAATGGTTTTAACAGTGTCCCCTTTATTCCTGTTTGCAAATAATAGTAATACACACACAAGCTAAATATGACAAGAATGTGATATCTTTTTACATGAACTTTAAAAATTTGGTTTACAGATCTTTACCTTCAGTACCATATAGTCCTATGGTAACACTTCAGAATAGCTAAGTCTCTCCACCAGAAGACAATATCCATAAAATATTGCCTCTCTCTCAAACACAAAACACCGTACTGCTGTACCTATCCCATGATGCTTTGGTTAGAGATCACCCCAATCGTCCTCAAACAGAAGACATCCATTGGTATCCTTGAAAAACCTAATCCGAAGCAGTATTGTCTTTTTAGTCCTTTGGGTTAAACTTGATCGATGTTCACCCAGGCTAATTACTACCACCAGCGGTAGTGGGCGTAAGCTCTGTTAGATTCGGCCATCTTGTGAAGCTCATGCTTCTTCTTGATGACGTTGCCTTCTTTATCATAGGCTGCCATGATTTCCTGGGAAAGTTTCTCATACATGAGGGTGCGTCTGTGTTTGTTGTCTCTGCACTCTGTGATCAGCCACTTCATGGCCATGAAACGACGGCGGTTGTCAGTCAGAGGAATGGGCACCTATGGAAGAGAAAACAGTAGCCATCCTTAGAATTCACTAAAGACACATCAGTAGGCCGACAGTAATACTGTTTGTATACGGACTCATCTTAAATTACGTATTACAACAGCAAGTTGGCATGGTATTTAATTGTCCATAATTGTTCCTTTGTTGGTGTTACTTGCAATTGTCACCTTTTGAAACGGCCCTGAGAATAAATATATGCACCTAACTCACCTGGTAGAACTTGCCCCCTTTCTGGATACTGGCTAATCCAATGACAGGCTTGCAGTGCTCCAGAGCTTGATGGAAAATGGCATAAGGATTACACTCAATCTCGTCCCTCTTTCCCTCAGGAGCTTTGTGGTACTTCTCCACCTGGTTCCGCTTAATACTCTCCAATGTCTGTGAGAAGGAAAAGGGGGAGGGGGGTATCAGCATGTCCTTTCAACATTTTTGAATCATTCGTGATCAATGTAACCACTTCAGTTTCCTACCTGTGTCATGATTCCTCTGGCCAGAACCTTGTCTCCATCTTTCATCATCATGGTGATAAATTTGCTGTGAAGTGAAAAAAACTTTAAATGCATCCACTCAGTGAGACAAACCCCATTTGAAGGCATGTACTGATAATAGACTTTACCTCAAGACAGGATCATCAAAAGGAGAGCTGGTAACCCCGCTGGTGGCTGCCTTTATCGGTCGAACCGCTTTCAGATCCCTCTCCTCTTTCTGCTCAGCGGTGAGTTCTGATTCTGGTATACTATATAGATCTTTCCTGGGCTCCGGCTCCAGGTAGTAGGGATTGTACCTGCTCCATCTCACTAGGAAAACTCTGGACAGGAGGGTCAATACCAGGGAAGAGTTATTATTGACAAAAACAAAGACTGATTCCATTCACACTAAATGCACTGCATGTTTCTTTAACCTGCTTCAACCACTGAGTGTTAGAGCTAATTTTAGATGGATTTAACAACCAAGTCAGTTATTTATGTAAAAAAATGTTGCGTATATCCTTTATACAACCCTATGGGACACACAACGAAGAAACATACAACCAAACTAGCACGCTAGCTACACGTAATAAAGCTAAAGCACGCCTAGCATATCTTCGGTGCTTCTGTGTTAGGATGGAGTAATCGGTATTGATCTTGCAATATCTATAATAACGCATTCAATTGACCACTAAATTTGTTTTTACCTTGGTGTCCAAGGTTTTAATAAACCTGTTACGGAGGCGGACATCTTGCAAATGTGGTTGACAAAGGACCCCAGGACTAATGTCTATAAGATGCCTGTTACATTAAATGGGGATTTTGTTTCTTTTAAATTGGGTTTTGTCTAACCCTTGCAAAGTTGCTTTCCATTCCAACCATAATAATATTAATAATATTTTTATTTAACTGGTTCACCTTTTTTTTAATTTTATTATCATATATTTTTTTAAGTTTCTGAATCTCGCGCACACATCGGTGACATCACGCGATAATTTCAGTGCTATGGCGTACCAGGAAGGGGAGTCGCTAGAATCTTGGCTCAGTGAGTGAATTATCCTCTTTTTTATTAATAGATGAATAAAGTAATTAGCCAGATGCATTGCAGTGAATGGGAGGGATATAATGCTCCCTCTTTACAAGCTGTCACTCATTTCCGTGGGCCACTGCCTTCGAGGTTTTCTAGATCTGGGTTGCCAGCTCAGTCTCTTTCCCACAGCCCTGGGAGTGGACCTGCCAACTGAAGCTGGATCAGATTAACTGCATGTGTTTTTAGTGCACCCACGAGCTGTGACTGCTTCTGATCTTTCATTTGTGCCTGTGTTTACAAAAGATATATACGGCCTAGATAGAAAAATGTGCTGCTTTTTTGCTAACTAGTACACAGATTTTTTTACATACATGTTTAACTTTAACTTAATGAAGTAGCTTCTCACTCATTTGAAGATACATTTTTGAGAATTGTAAAAAGCATTCTGCAGTCAAAAACTTGATCAGAAAACATAGACATTCATCATTAGAAGTGTGTCCAATACTGTTCATTGCCTGGAGCTGTACGTCAACATATGTTCTCTGTTGCTTCGCAGACAAGGCCACCCATCCAACCAACCGACAGGAGGACTGGGAGTACATCATAGGCTTCTGTGACCAGATCAATAAGGAACTGGAAGGGTATGAATGTGGATTTTGGCAATTGTTTTTCAGAAATCAAGCCTTATAGTCAAAGTGTTGAAGTGTGATTCAGTCTCTGCTTAACCCTAACATGTTGTGCAGTCCCCAAATAGCAGTGAAGCTGCTAGTCCACAAAATCCACTCGCCACAAGAATGGGAGGCACTCCAGGCTTTAACAGTAAGAAATAATGTGATTTAATTTAATTTTAGTTTACAGTACATATATTTTGTTCATATTTGCTGAATCAGCATTCTTAATCATGTTTCGTGCAGGTGTTGGAGGCATGTATGAAGAATTGCGGGAGAAGATTTCATAATGAAATAGGGAAATACCGCTTCTTAAATGAGTTGATCAAGGTGGTGTCTCCAAAGGTCAGCTAAACCCATCTCAATATTGGTTTGGTCATTGTGTTTTTTAAGCTCTTTTTAACTGAATTCGGTATCACCCCTTTCCAGTACATGGGCGACAGCGTGCCAGAGAAGGTGAAGACTAAGATCATTGAGATGCTGTACAGCTGGACGGTGGCTTTCCCCAGCGAGGCCAAGATCAGTGAGGCTTACCAGACCCTGAGACGACAGGGTGAGTCACTTAGATCCAATTAGCATGTACACGGTTCATCTAAATGTAAATATGATTCCCAGGATTAGACAAATAAGATTTGCGCTCATACAAATCGGATTCTCGCAAATGAAATTAAATGACTTTAACTGTTATTAGGTCTAGTGACTAATGATCCAGAGCTGCCCGTGGATAAGACTCTGATTCCCTCACCACCTACACGCCCCAAGAACCCAGTGTTTGACAATGAGGACATGGGGAAGGTTGGATATTTTGCCATTTGGCTTTTGTCTTAGCTTAGACTTTGTTGCCAAAAACAGTAGTTGGCCCCCTGGTTTACAGACTGTTTTGTTTCGTTCTGTGTCGGGTATCTGTAGCTTCTAGCGGAGCTACTTCGCAGTAAGAACCCGGAGGATCTCCAGGAGGCAAACCGTCTTATCAAGAATATGGTGAAGGAGGTGAGGGAAACCTTTTTTGGATTTGTCTAGTTTTAAATAGTTTAGATAAATCCAGCCCATATCAATTGAATGTATATTTGTTAGATGTGTTTATAACAGCCCTTCAAACAATGCCATGATGTCGGCAAGGCAGTTTTAATAATCTAAGTTGGTGCATCTCATTCGTGACTAGTATACTTTGTTGCAGTACAACAAGTGCTTGATCCTGTTGATTCAGTCAGTTATTTCACTGTTGAATCTGTGCGGTATCGAGTGATACCCTATATGGTCCGTCATTGTGCTGTGAACTCAGGATGACGTCAGAGTACAGAAGGTGTCAAAGCGCATAAACACGCTGGAGGAGGTCAGCATCAATGTGAAGCTGCTGGCTGAGATGCTGTCCCAGTACAACAAGGACCGCTCCTCCGAGTCTGACCGGGAGATCATCAAGGTGTGTGCCCTGCTCTACCCGTTACACACCCCCTACGAACACACACACACAAACACAAGAGGACGTCGAAAACACACTCACTTAACTCACTCACCAGGAACTGTTTGACCGCTGTGACAAGTTGAGACGTTCGACTTTCAAAATGGCCACCGAGACGGAGGATAATGATACAAGTTTGGGTGAGTGAAAGATTTCTCCTAGTGAATGAATACTTGAATCCTACCCACCTTTTAACGTTTTGACCTTTTGCCCTCTAGGTGAAATCCTGCAAGCCAGCGACGACCTCTCTAGGGTAATTAATTCCTACAAGAAGATTGTTGAAGGGCAGGTGGTCAATGGGGACAGTGAGGAGTCTAGGTCTACAGCTCAGGATGGTAAGAGATCCTGCTTTCTGACTTCTTCTTTTGGTGCATAATTTTTTGAAAGACCCCTTTCAGACCATTGCTTCTCAAATAAAGTCAAGTGTCTATTTGCTTTATGATTGTTTTCGTATTTCTATCTCCTTGATCTCGTTCTATATCACTCTCTCAGACCCCACAACTGGAAGCCAAGTCACAGAGACATTAATAGATCTAGCCGGCATCGATGTTCCAAGCCCTCCTCAGCCTGCCCCACCCGTCTACTCCTCAGAGCCCACCTCAACCAATCCCATGGGGTTTCCCATCCCTGTTTTACCTCCTCCACCAAAACGACTGGCTGGCTCTCATGGCAGTCACAACAGCAGCCCTAGCCACTCTTCCATTGAAAAGGCCTCCAATGCACTTTCACTCTTGGATGACGAGCTGTTGTCTCTAGGTACTTGGGTTTTTGAGTGGGTCTCCTGTGTTTTAACAACGACATTTATTGTTGTCCTTTTCTTAGTGCCTTTTTTGCCAACCAATGTCATTTTTTTTAGGCTTGAATGATCCTGTTCCTTCTTTTAGCCGCCAAACCAAACCAAAGTTTGATGAACTGACCAATCATTGGACCTCCTTACAGGTACAATATGCTGCTCTTATTGTGTTACCTATAAATTTGCAAAGAAATGACATTCGTTGTTTAAAGTTGTCATATACAATTCGATTTGACAAGGCTGGTGATGTCCTTTGACGTGACATTTTCTTTAAAAAAAAGTTTGTAATGATATAGTCCACTCGTTGAACAGGGATACTCTATTTTGACTCCGTGCTTTGACTACCTGCTTCGTATCCCAGGCCCCTGACCCATGCCTGGACCTGTTTGGTAGTGTAGCGAGGTTAGGACCAGTGTTGCCCCCAGCCCAGCCCCACACAGCACCAGTAACAGCCCAAGCCACCCACAGCCTCCAGGACCTCCAGGACTTGGCCATGCTGGACTTTGGAGAACACAAGAGGTACACACACACACACACACACACACACACACACACACACACACACACACACACACGCCTTTTCTATGAGCCTGCAAAGGTGCTTACACAAAAAGAAATCAGCTATGTCATTTGCGATACACTACGGTAACAATTCCCTCTCGTTCCAGTTTACACGGACCCAAAGGCACCGGGTTTGGGATGGCAGCTGCCCCCCCGGCCGGCCACACGGCCCCTTCCTCAGCTTCTCTTTTCCAGAGCTCCATAATGCCTGGCTCCCCTGCCGTGTCCCAGGCCAAGGCCCGTAGTCTGGGCTCCGCTCCGGGAAGCCCCCTATTCCGCTCCATGTCCCCCATCCACCCTCCTCTCCAGGGAAGCCCAGCCAGAAGAGCGGACGAGGTCTCCTCTCTGGGGAGTGTCCACGTTCCCCTGGAAGCCATCCGACCCAGTGAGTTCCAGTCTTATCTTTTTGGGCTAATCGGCTATTACAGTTACTCTTTAATAGAGCCTCTCCTTGGTTCACCTCAGGCTTTGTCAGTTTGTTCTTTGCCTGAGTCGTCTCTGTACACTGTAGGATCCCTATTGGCTGAGCCTTGTTTTCCTCAGTCTCTGATTGGCCCTGCTTTGTGTCTCTAGGTAGAGTTTTGCCTGTGACTGCCTATGACAAGGACGGTGTGCGCGTGCTGCTTAATTTTGCCTCGGACTGCCCCCCCGGACGACCCGACGTTCTTGTGATGGTGGTGTCCACGCTAAACACAGCGCCCCTGCCTGTTCACGATGTAGTACTGCAGGCTGCTGTTCCCAAGGTAGAGAGACTAAAAAAACGTTCAAACATGCATTCCATGTGTCACAGTGTCACAAAGTCTTGCCCACGATAAAACATCTGAAATCAAAACAATATGGTAACATGGACCATACTGTAGGTTATTAAAATAATTTTTCCCCTACCATTCCAGTCCATGAAGGTGAAGCTGCAGCCTCCTTCTGGGACTGAGCTGGCCCCCTTCAACCCCATCCTGCCCCCAGCCTCCATCACACAGGTCATGCTGCTGGCCAACCCCCACAAGGTAACACACATATGTGTTTATATATATATATATATGTGTATATATGTGTAACACACACACACACACATATATTCAGCAGCAAGTGAAGTCAGTTCTTGAAGTTGATGTGTTGGAAGCAGGAAATATGGGCGCTAGGATCTGAGCGACTTTGACGAGGGCAGAATTGTGATGGCTAGACGACTGGGTCAGAGCGTCTCCAAACCAAACGGTCTTGTGAGGTGTTCCCGGTATGCAGGGGTTAGTACCTACCCAACGTAGTCCAGCGTAGGACAACCGGTGAACCGGTGACAGGGTCATGGCCACCCAGGGTTTGTTGATGCGCATGGGGGGGGGGGGGGGGTAAAGGCTAGGACCCATCTGGTCCGATCCCACAGGAGAGCTACTGTAGCACAAATTGCGGACAAAGTGAATGCTGACCATGATAGAAAGGTGTCAGAACACACAGTGCTTGCTGTATATGAGGTTGTGTAGCCACAGACCGGTCAGAGTGCCCACGCTGACCCCTGTCCACCACCTACAATGGGCAAGTGAGCGTCAGAACTGGATCGTGAAGCTATGGAAGTAAGTGGCCTGGTCTGATGAATCACGTTTTCTTCTACATCATGTGGATGGCTGGGTGCATGTGCGTTGTTTACCTGGGGAAGAGATGGCACCAGCATGCACTATGGGTATAAGCCAAGCCGGCGGAGGCAGTGTGATGCTCTAGAGTCTAGTCAATGTTCTGCTGGAAACCTTATGTCCTGGCGTTCATGGGGATGTTATAAAGTTGATATATATATATATATATATATATATATATATATATATATATATATATATATATATATATATATTTATATACACATACACACACACACACACACATCTGAAGAAGCTTGATTTGAGATTATATAGATGATAGATATGCAAAACCCACTCAGGAAAAATCACGAACAAATCACGGTAGTTTGTTCAAAACAGAGAATCGGGGATTTATGTTCTAGGGTTCACTTCAGAGGCTTGACTGATGGCAGAATGTCTTGCAGGAAAAGGTGCGCCTGCGCTACAAGCTGGCTTTCATCCTTGGAGAGCGCACGTGTACCGAGTCTGGAGAAGTCGACCAGTTCCCCCCGACAGAGGCATGGGGTCAGCTATAGCAGCCCCTAGATTCAGCACAATCCAGGAACAGACCAACTCCTACTCCATGAAGGGGTGGTTGTACCCCACACTCCAGAGAGCTACATTGTTCTCGTGCTTACATCATAGTAATTACCTCGTAGTCATTAGATTTATTTTTATTTTGACATTGTTGCCACTGCAGTTTTAATTTGGGAGGCTACACAGTATACCCAATTATCTGAAGCATATAAAAGTATTACAGCTTTTCTGAAAACTTGCCTCAAGGATAAAATAGAATGAAGACTTAGTCTTCAACGTTGGCATCAATTAACCATTTTTAGAGGCTGATTTAAACAGTGTTCAAGCTCTTCTACAATTATGATTGTAAAAAATCCTCAAGGCAAACGATACCATTGCAATGCATTTACTAGTTCTGACTACAGTACCAGATCACTTGTTTTAAGAAGTGACTTCTTGATCAAGTTCATTTTAAACAGGCCTATTCCATACTACCGTGTGTAAAGGCCTGACATCATAACCAGTTTTATTGACTTGTACTTATTCCTTTGACCAGAAAGTTGGACCGAAAAAATACTTAAAATATCTAATAATGAATCATCTATGATATAGAAACTGCTGTTTGGTAAATTTCAACATAGCTGCAGACAGAATTTTAGGGTATTGTCTTATTAAGGGTTTAAGTTGGTTGATATTTATTCAGTGCATATCCGCTGATCATTCTTGTTGTTGGACTTAAAAATATTGTGTTGTGGCTTGGTAAAGGTATTTTGCGTTTGTGACCTAGTCTTTCTATAGTTTAGATGGACCATCAGACCATGGTTAATACACCAAGTCACATCATAGCACTTTAGTTTGATTCCCTTTCAACCAGAAGGTTGTGCTAGTTTTTAAACCATATTTGGTTTTATTTAGTGTCATTTTGGTTATTTATTTCTATTCAAATGTCATTATGTTTGTCTAGGGCGTGTTCTTTATATCGTATCTACGGTAACAGATGCATGCCAACATCAGTTCCATCCTGGTGGTTTGTAAATCAATCTCTACAACTGCTTTGTTAGGTAATATTGATACATCTTTTTTGTCACTGTCAGTATTGTAGTGATGCCTTTATTTATGAATGATTTTTTTTGCATTTCAGTGAATCACTGAACCGACCAAGTTCAAAACTGTTCAGAACCTGGCTTACGATGGGAACTAGAGCTATGACAAATGCGCAAACCTAAACAATAAGATCCATATGAGATTATTGATAGTCATTTTATGTACTGTGCGGCACACAATGGGCTGGCGTAAAAATTACTGTATTGTTCAAAATTAACCAAATCCCCCGTATCTACGGTTGGTGTGTGTACTGTATATATGTTTACATATGGTAGTGAAATCTGCGTGTGCAAGAGGAATATAGATATTTCTGTTTGTATATAGTAGAGCATTTGCTATGTATTGCATGAAGTAATAAAAATGTTGATGGATGTGTTTTTTTCTGTAGTTTTTTTTTTTTTTTACATTAAAATGATTCATCTTAATAACATACCATATTTCTAAACGTCAAGGCTATTATTCAACATAGTTACCTGGTGACAATAGACAGGAATATCATGCTTTCTTGTCACACAACAGTGACACAATGAAAGAAGAACTTTTATTATCAAACATGTTCATCACTTGATTAGTTATATACAGTACAAAAAGAAATATGCTGAAAGAATAGGAGTTTTAGAGAGACCATCAGATTTCCACAGTCCCTTCTTTCACGATGGCCTTGGCCAAGTTCCTAGCCAGGGCCAGCCGCAGAAGTTCAATGGTCACGGTGTCGTTCTCCTAAAATGAAGACACACACTTGTGATGCCTTGGTCTCGCGCCAAGAAACGTTAGTGAAGGTGTGTGTGAGGTTGCACTACCTGTGGGTCCATCTTCCCTGTGTTAGTGAAGGTGTGTGTTAGGTTGCACTACCTGTGGGTCCATCTTCCCTGTGTTAGTGAAGGTGTGTGTTAGGTTGCACTACCTGTGGTGTCCATCTTCCCTGTGTTAGTGAAGGTGTGTGTGTGTGGTCTGTTAGGTTGCACTACCTGTGGGTCCGTCTTCCGTGTTAGTGAAGTTGTGTGGTGTGTTAGGTTGCACTACCTGTAGGTCCGTCTTCCCTGTGTTAGTGAAGGTGTGTGTGTGTGTGGTATGTTAGGTTGCACTACCAGTGGGTCCGTCTTCCCTGTGTTAGTGAAGGTGTGTGTGTTAGGTTGCACTACCTGTGGGTCCGTCTTCCCTGTGTTAGTGAAGGTGTGTGTGTGTGGTGTGTTAGGTTGCACTACCTGTGGGTCCGTCTTCCCTGTGGTGAGCTCCTCCAGACAGAACGTTAGCTCGTGTGTTTGGTCAGCGGAGAAGATGACCTAGAAACAGTCACATACCGTAGGTTAGCTAACTTAGTATCCATGGTGCTCTACTGTTGTCAGTGAACAATTTGATCTGAAGAGTGGTTTATTAATATGGTGCAAAAGCCAGAGGAATATATAAAACATTTCCTTTCCCAGTAACTGACAACAGCTACTTTATCATGCCTCTGCCATGTGGATTTCAAAATGTCAAACACTACCACCAGACAACAGTGGTTGTTGGTTTAATTTAGGCCACTTCAATGCAATGGAAATCGAAAGTCGATCTGACTGGCCGCCTCCCGCTCACGTAAGGTTAGCAGGGCGAGGATCACTTGAGGATGTGTAGCCTCTGACCTCTTGGTGCTCCAGCAGGGGCAGGGCGTCGGTCAACAGGGTCATCCAGAAACTGCGCGGCGCTATCTTGGCCGTCATGAGAGAGAGGAGAAGCTTGGCTGCCTCTCGGGACCGCTTGTCCTCGTAGAGCTTATGGAACTCCCGGTACTTCCCTAGGGGGAGACATGGAGAACGTCTCACAATGAAGTCTCTGTGAAGCTTTGAGGAAAAACCACAACGACAGTGTTTTTTCACATGGTGTATTGACTGAAGTCGGTCAAGTAAGTGAGAAGAGGGGGGTCACGTATTACAAATGGATTAACCGCTAGACTTTTTGAATACATTGAAGTATCAAGGAACATTTGTTTTCTTGGAGAAGATTTTCCTCAGTGCATGATAAGCAAGGCTATCCGAATGTATTTGTCAACAATTGTATTGGTTTTGTTGAGTGGTGTTTAACTACCCGATAGTCTGGGGAAGAATTAAGGCTGCATTCTGATTGTCTTTCTTTGACACTTTTTGACGTCCTAACCAAAACTTGTTAGGAAAGACAAAGAAGTTTGGTGAGGAAAGAACAAATGTTACAGTTCTTTGACAATCAGAAAGCAGCCCAGGTGGTGGGCAATGTAATTATTACCGTGTACAGAACATTGACCTTGTGAGGGACATGGCTCCAGTCACAAGAAAGACGTGTGTGTGTGTGTGTGTGTGTGTCGTCGGCTCCCTTACCCAGGAAAGTAAGCCTGTCGCTAAGCAGCATTGCTGAGCCCAGGTTGTCAATCAGGTCCAGATCTGAGAAACTCCCACGTGCACAGTAGTCCTGCAGAAACCTACACACACACACACACACACACACACACACACACACACACACACACACACACACACACACACACACACACACACACACACACACACACACACACACACAATTATCAATCCTGAATGCTGTGGAACAAAAACAGATGCCCGCAGCTTCACATTCTAGTTTCTCAGTCCCACTCAGCTATGTCCCTGGGTTAATGTTCTCTGGCAAAGGTTAACCTACACACAGCTGGTTTAGATAGAAAGGTTCAGGTGAGTAGCTGAGGTGAGAAAGAGAGAGACGGGCGTACCTCTCGGATATGAGGGTGGCGAAGGCAGCGTCCTTGGCACGGATGCTCCAGGAGAGGGCAGAGCCCAGGCGGCTGTTCCTCAGGGCCCCCTTGGCCATGATCTTACAGATGCTCCGCACTGACCAGGCCGACACACACACACCCACACCCACCCACCCACCCACACAACCACCCACACACACACACACAAAGAGAGGGTAAAGGTTACACACAAAGACAGAACAAAAGTCCCGCCTTCTCTTGAATGGGCGGAAAGGTGACATTGGGCATTTGTGTGTTGCCCTCCAGCCCACCTTGCTCAGACATCTGCCTCTGTTCGCAGACGCGCAGCACCTTGAGGGCCTTGCGCTCCGTGTCCAGGGGCACGCGCTCAATCTGCAGCTCCAGGTACGTGCGGCCAAACTCTGGGCAGTGGTCAAAGTAGTCCACTGCCACCTGCCACAGACTGAACCCGACACACAAAGCTTACTTAGCCTACCGTTAACATAGGAGAAAGAAGAGTTTTTAAATAACACTAAACCACAAAGTAAGTGTGGATCGTGTTGACACTGGTTGTGTTGGTCATGTTTAGGTTGAAACTGTAGTTTCCTGTTCAGCTTATGTTGTTATAGTATGCCCTCTTTAAGGAGAGGTGAGAGTTTATTTGGAGCCAGCAGGCTAGTCTAACCTGTGGTGAGTGAAAAGACCTGAAGCGTACTCCAGCAACAGAAACTCCCTCAGGTTGGAACCAAAGCTGCTCAAAGAAACACAAAACCAGTCAATCAGTCTTGTTTTTTTCAGTCATTTGCTCTGCCCTTGTGTCGGCGTGACTGGCAGGGCTGCAGGCTGCAGGAGGACCTACTGTAAGTTGTGAGACTGGAGTAGCTTGCAGTGGTCGAGGAGGTCCGTAAAATGGGCCACGAACCACCAGTTGTTGAGAGCAATGCTGAAAAAAAACATTTGTTTATAGTTGAGTATATACGGTTAAGCCTGTGTATATACACGTGTGTGTGTGTGTGTGTGTGTACCTGCAGTCCTTGATGACCTGGTGGATATCAAACTCAAAGGCAGCCAACAGGATGCTGTCCAGAGGCTCGGGGAAACTCCTTGAGTCCAGATACATGGTCATGCAAGACTGGACACACACGGATAGAGAATGGGGATTTTTCACCATCAAGTTACCTAGTTCCACCCTCACACAAATCTCTCTCTCTCTCTCTCTCTCTCTCTCTCTCTCTCTCTCTCTCTCTCTCTCTCTCTCTCTCTCTCTCTCTCTCTCTCTCTCTCTCTCTCTCTCTCTCTCTCTCTCTCTCTCTCTCTCTCTCTCTCTCTCTCTCTCTCTCTCTCTCTCTCTCTCTCTCTCTCTCTCTCTCTCTCTCTCTCTCTCTCTCTCTCTCTCTCTCTCTCTCTCTCTCTCTCTCTCTCTCTCACTCACTTGTGCGTAATAGTGCAGCTCGGTGGGCTTGACAGTAGGGTGGGAGAAGAGCAGGCGAGTAACCAGGAAGTGGTACCAGCTGCCCATCAGCTCCTTGTGCTGCAGCAGAGTGTCCTCATCTCCAACCAGGATCTATAGGGAGAAGTCAGAGTCACGGCAATGGAGGACTAGTTACCCAGGGAGATAGGGAGGGAGGGTCGGAGGAATGGATGGATGGGTTGGTCAGGTCAGGTGTATAATGGATAGATCAAGACCAAGTCACCCTGACACACACACACACACACACACACACACACACACACACACACACACACACACACACCTTGCAGATGACCTCCAGGTGCGGGCTGCTGGCAAAGGAGTTGTCCTGGAGACAGCGGTCACACTCTTCGTGCCAGTGTCTCCACTTCACGTCAAACTCGGTCAGGGATTGAGTGCCACTTGGCTGTTGGTGCATCATCACATGTTTAGACACACTGACATCATGGTGGGACATGTTACACTGGCAAGAACAGCTATAGGCAAATGGGTATCACTTTGAGTCCCAAATCCAGGCTAACCTCAGTGAAATTGTATTAAATCTTCTGAGATAACTAATGATCCACAGACATGTCGACATGTCCTCTTTGCCAGTGTGCACACAAGCGTACCCTTTTCCACTTAGACATTGTGCATTTGTTATAATGTTACAACTGTAGTCTTATTACATTGAAGGTGGGCATCTTGGTGAGCAGGCTGTCCATCAGCTTGAACATGGCGCGGGCTGCCGGCTGCAGCACGGCCTGCTTTCCCAGCACCTGCCTGGCCTCGTCCACCCGGCCCTGCAGCACATAGCTCAGCACCTACCGCCACGTGCAGAAGAACATACAGGAGGTCCCAATGATTCAATCCTTTTCTGGGATATGTCAAAGAAATTGAGTGCGCTCATTGTCGCTTTGTGCTTGAAGAGACTTTCAAGGCTGAGAACAGTGTGTGTGTGTGTGTATGTGTGTCGTACCACATCCCAGTAAGCGGGGTGGTTTGTGGGACTCTCACTCCCCAGCACCTCCCTGGCCTTCACGTCCATGTCGGCTTTGTGCAGCCTCACCCAGTCCAGCAGGTGGAGCAGCAGGGAGCCGGCTGGGAGGGAAAATGCAGCACAACAACCCACACATTAGAAGATAGGGACATTGCTTTGGCCCTGGATAGCTCAAATGGTAGAGCATGGTGTCATGGGCTCTATGGTGAGGTATTTTGATTGAGGGCGCATTAAGCTACTTTGACATTAGTACAGGGTTTCCCTGGCACAAAATCTAAGACGGGGTGGGTCATTTGTTTACTATCCATATTGACAAATCTCCTGACACAATTAATGATTCTTGGATAACGTTGTTTGGTTTGCTGTGACCGTATATAAACACAGTATGACATGTTATGAGTTCTGATAGGGGATCTGAGAATTGCAAATAGCATATTATCTAGTCATAGGTCTCATACGCTGGTGCTGTCCCCAACGTCTCACAAGAAAAACAAATGAAGCATTTGGAAACATTCACACAAATGTAACACTAGCAAGCCATAAGAGTAGAACATACTAGTTCATGCAATAACCAGAGATAGGAAGCAGCTAAGGAAATTCTGGTATATTTTGAAACTGTAAAAAAAAAAAACACATAGCATCATATGAGCTTGCTTGTTTGAAGTTTTGGTTGACAAAAGGCATATTTATTAATTTTCAACACAAATGTATCCATCAAGTCTTGCAATATCTTTGAACCGTGTCAAAGCATATAAGAGTATATTTACGTATGACAATCTCATTCATTCTGGATAAATATCTATGACAATGTTATCTTGTCACATTAAAGGGATTTACATAGTAATCTAAACCAATGGAACAAAGAGATGAGCAGAGTGATTGGAAAATATTGGTGCTGTTATTGGCTGGGATCCACTGATCAGTCTGAAAGACGCCAAGAAGAGGCAGATTAAGACTCTAACCTGGAGCAGCATCGATGAACAACACCTCGCAAAGGTTCCAGATCATCTCTATGGCCAGCAGAATGGACACCTGTGGGTCAAATAGACACTACTTCACACAAAAGCGGGAGGTGGTATTTTCAGTATACATTTCAATCACTTGACTATACAGCCACTGAACTTACTGGTATACTCTTACCTGATTGCCATACTGTGTAGTCAGGCTTGCATCTTGTGTTGACTCTGGAAAGTGATAAATAAATAACAATAATTAAATAAAGTATAAATGCTGTAAACAAAGAAAACTGTCTGTTCTAAAAAATAAGAAGCTACAAGACATAAACTCCACCTGCTGCTTGCTGGAGCTCTTCCATGCATGCCCGGATCACTGATCTATAGTTCTTGCTTATACTGACAAACCTGAGGAGGAGATACCCCAATTATCAAACATGAGTCATACCATAACATGAGAAGGTTTTCAATTAAAGTAAAATCCATATAGCGAAGAACAACTCTTGTCTAAGTCTCACTGGGGTTTCTTGTTTTTGCTTGGTAAATCCTCATTTATCCTTTGCAGCCCCACAAAGATGTGATGGGACTCATTGAAAAGCTTGCGTAAGATGGGGGAGTAAATGTCCTCGTCCTTCCGGATCTCGTGGATGAAGGAGTTGCCTGAACCAGTAGCACCTAGGTAGGAAGGATCGAAACAGAAGTCAATGATGTCAGGGAGGGTGGAGCAGCTTTTAAAGATGGTGAAATATAAATGATGTGCTTTGTTAGAGCACTGACCTCCTTAAATAGTTGTGTCTGTGTAATTACCTGTAGCATTGTAAATGGTCTCATAGACCTGGATATCCCCAGGACCCCACACAAATCCCAAGTGTTTTTTCTTATTTATTCCAGGTATGTTCTGAAAGAAAGAAATATACATAAGGCAAGGTGAATGTTGACATTTCTACTTAACCACCATTACAAGGCAACAGATCTTGTACCTCACACTAATAGAGTGCTATTGTGCACGTATATGGTAGTTAGATTAGAGTTAGAGTTAGATAGAAAAACTAGCACCGTACAGAACATGAAGGTTCGTGAAGAAATATCCTAGCATTAGCTAATTAGACTAATATTCAAACTTTTATCAATAATAGCAGCTTCAAGCACACATCTACCCTCAGCCACGTTACTTACAGTAGTTGTGGGCTCAACATCAACCTCCTCCATAACGAACAACTATGACGAAATCAATAACGCAATTAAGTAGTTTCCAAATAATCCAATAACAGTAAATACACTTATCAACATTTCAAACCATGAGCAACATAACTTCCGCGCTTGAACGAACAAATTGAAGCCGAAGGACCCTGACGCAAGTCTCATGACACTCGCACGAGGACGACTATCATGCCTGATTATAATAGCACAGAGAATATTTTAGCTTTCACTTAAGGATATACCCACAAAAAAAATCTAACTGTAGCTTCATGCTATGTCAAGAAGCCTTGGTTGATTGTTATCCATAGCGTTATGTAATTGGGTTACTTTGATGTTTTGACCAACAACCAAAAATAATTGTCCCTTTAAAAAAACGTTTTAAACTTGTTTTTTAATCCACCAATACAATACTATCGGGATGTGTACTGATTTGGAGGGCAGTGAACATATGTATGTCTTAATCTTAATCTTAATAATTTTGTTAAAAACTGTGGTTTGTCAGAGACTGTCCAGCACTTCATTTCACAAAAACAAGATGGCCACACAAGAGCAGTATCTCTTCTTTCAAGGAAAATGTCCAAAAAGTACCTTGATTCATCTGCCCTTTACCATCAACGATACATTCAACTTAACGAACAGTTCAAAGACACATCTGTATCACATTGCTATTATTGGGTCATTGCTAAATGTGTTTCATGATCAAAAAAATAAAGGCAGTGTAAATGCGCGTGCATGTTTCCAAGTCTGCTACACTTACGCGCATTACAGCTCTCCCGCTCATGCCAGGAGTGCGCATGTTTCCGCATGACTATCTTTGACCATTCAACAACCAGTACAGTGTACGCGCATTAGAACATGCTCGCGCACGTATGACCAACGTTTTAAAACAGAGCGAGTACGTGCGCGTACTCAAGTATTCTTTGTGTGGCGGCGTAAAGAAGCGCACATAGAGTAACCATGGCTGACGAAAAACCCAAGGTGAGTTTCTGGTATAAAAAACTATTCAATTATTTTACAGGATAGTGTACACAGAGCTGAAGGAAACATTTACATGTTTATGCTCTCAGTCTCATATTATCAACTAGTGAGTAAAAAATAAAACTACTTGAATACACCGGAAGACTTGTGAACGCGCATCCATGGGCGCGTAGATGCTTTGCTTGATTGTCAATGCCAGCCAACCAGCTGCGTTCGATTGGTACTGTCATCGTCGCTCTCCGGTTCCTTATCTACAAGAATAACACTTTGTTTATGCTTTCATTGCAGCTCGGTTTCGGCAGTTAGGCGATTAGAATTGGTTTTGAACATTTTATTTATAAACTCACTGCTAGCTCGCTTACTATCCGGAGTAGTTGCGACCTAGCTGTTAACAGTAGTTTACAAGCAGACAGAAACGTATTCTGAAGTGCAGAGGATGCCTTCTCATCTAAAGTTTAACGATGGTGGTTGATAAACAGACCTGTCCTGCATCCAAGTTAAATGGCATTAGTAAGCACTGAAATAGCTAAGCCCCTCGTAGAATAGATGTATGTGCATCCTGCAGAATGCACACGAGTAGCCTAAGGTTGGATGTTCTATCTGCCAGTATTGACCAGATTTAGCGTCTTCCCAGTTGGCTCAGTTGTAATCAGATTAGGCTGAAATGTTTCACATTCTGTACATAGAAAACACTGTATAAGTAAATCAAATATTGAGTATTTGTCAATAAAAGGCAAGTAATAAAGCACTGAAATCCCACATTTTACCCAAAATAATTGGGAGCTATTCTGCTAGCTGGGCCCCCACAGTAATTTCGTGTTTTATTTAATGAGTTAATAAAAAATTTGAGAACTCTTAATTCCAACAGATACTGTTCATCATAACAATCTCCTATTTATATTTATGGGAAACTTCTTCGTAGTGCAGAATGCCTCCACTAGCTTATTTTTTGCCACCATTTAATAAAGAGGCATTGTATTCAGGATTTTCAATGTTCATTATTTACGATGCAACAACATGGAATAGGCTAATAAGGTCTTTGGTTGACAGTATGGGATAAAAGTGATTCAACTGCATACCTAACTCCCATGTGGTAAAATTACAGGATATACCTTAGTTTACAGCAGAATATTTGCATGTGTCTTTCAATCAGGAAGGAGTGAAGACAGAAAACAACGACCACATAAATCTTAAGGTGGCGGGCCAAGATGGTTCTGTTGTGCAGTTCAAGATCAAGAGGCACACGCCGCTGAGCAAGCTCATGAAGGCATACTGTGAGAGACAGGTGAGAATCATCATGTTCCAGGGAAACAATTAGACACCAGCAAAACATCCTGAGAATTGCATGAGATAAAGACAAAAAAAAGTAAGACGTTTAAAGCTTGTTTTGTTAGACATTTTGTAGGTCTCTTGTTTTTAGTCCTGTAATGACAAGAAATAAGGTGGGCTTGGGATTCTAAAGTTTGCACAACTTGCATGATGTCTGTTTTGACCATAAAATAGTAGCCTTTTAGACCTACATAAGTATTGTCATCTGCACTGTATTTGTCTACAGTTATGTACAATATGCAAGCTGTAGATCATCAGGCTGTTTTAAAACCAAACCAGCGTCTGCTCAGGCTCTAGGTGATGGTACCACGTAACACACAGCTCTACTTGCAAAAGTGAACGCGCTCTCAGTTGGACTCACCTGATTAAATAATGGTTGAAAAAATGTCCTTTGCATATGTAAAATACAGAATGACTGTAATGACAAAAATTGGTATTATAGGTTCAGTATTTTGTATGTAAGGTTTTATTTACATAGTGGCTTTCTTGCATTTGAAATCTACGCACAATACGGTACCTTTATTTTTCATTGAAACCATTTATATTGCAGAAATCTTAGCTCAAAGCATTGTTTGGGACAATTTTTTCCCTAAATAAGAATGCACAATGACATTTAAATAAGAGAGCTACATCTTTTTATAGATAAAAACGTATCTACAAAATATAAAACATTTTGGAATTGCTGTAATAGTATGATATAAATGCTTTTGTTTGAGCCTTAGTTTTGTCCTTTACAGTATTTCATACTGCCACATATTACACATAGCTGTCAAAATAGTAATGCATACTAAATCTGGAACGTGTCAATCCTTTCTGTTATTTTGTGGAACATTATGTGGATTCTAACACACAGAGGTTTTTTAAATTGCATGAGGACAACAAATTAGTAAATTCATCTGCCTTAATTTCCAAAACCTAATTTTATCAATTGCTCTTTTAAAAGGATAGACTTATTTATCAAATCATGACTTTAATCTGTATTGGTCGAACAGAAATGCTGCATATGTACAATATAATTCCATCCTTTGTCGAAAATAACAACAAAATAAGTATAATTAAAAAAAGCTTCCAGAATATGGAAGAGTAAGCTGCTGTTTTCTATCATGTATCATTGTGTGCTAGAAGTCCTGTTATGCAAGATTCCGCTGGCCTAATCTCATTGTAGAGTGCCACTCAAATGGGCGTTGGCATCAAGCGCCTGAGAACCCAGGGAAGTAGGGCAAGCTCTACTGAAGAAACTTCCTTCCCTCCAGAGTTGTTGTTTTCCTTATCAGATAGGGAAATGATATCAACAAACAGTGTGGAATGTCTTGTCACATGTCTCATGCTTTGCTTGCTTATTGGGGGAAATATGCTGTCAATTATAGTGAAGGTCTGCTGGGCAAGGGGGGAGTAAGTTCTTGCTGTCTTTGCAGGGGGAACTAACACTTAAGAGTGTTTCTATGTATTTCTATCTACAGGGACTAACAATGAGGCAAATCAGGTTCAGATTTGACGGACAACCGATAAATGAGACAGACACACCGGCACAGGTAGGCTTTGTAGCTTTTCAAGTGATCAGCTGGTTTAACAAGATTTGTGTGTCTGGCAAACAAATATTAATATTATGAGTATTAGTCATGCTAATTAAGTATGTGTGCTCAGGAATATCAGTTGATATGTTGTTTTATAATTGAACTCGTATTTATTGTCTTGGCAGTTGGAAATGGAAGATGAAGACACAATCGATGTGTTTCAGCAACAGACGGGAGGATTCTACTAAAAATCTTGTATGCCACCAGTTCCACTATGCCCTTTATCCCTACCTTTGTCCTACTTCAAACACAAACTCCTAGCTGACAATGTAGGAGTTTCGAAGATGCCCTATTGGTAGCCAAGGAATTCGGCATGGTGAGCAACGTAATAGTAAACATTTCCCAAAGGCTCTTCAATTATGTTGGTACCTCTCCGTTTCCTTCCAACACCAAACAACAAAACTGTAGAGCCATTAGGATTTGTTTCAAATTACTTATTTGCCTATGCTACTTTCAAAATCTACTTTTGTTTCAATATTAGCTAGGAGTTTTTAGTTTGAACTAACCTAATCCCAGACTGCTTCTTTGCAAATTATCCAAATATCCCCACACAACCAATGCCATAAAAATAAGTTACGAGTAACTGCTGTTGTATAGTGTTTTCACTCAACTTTGTTTTCTGTTTTGTACATAAGCAACCATCAATGAAGCTCTTGAGTATGTTTAGTCAAACCATATTGCAGCGCCTGGTAGTGCCAACAAACAACTGTTCAGGCACGAGCCTTATCTTAGACTATTGATATGTATTTTTAGAACTTTTCGAGGGAAGTTGTTCAGGCTATTTTTCAGTGCAATGCCTTTGTCGGTATGAGACTGTCATAGCGGTTCTTTATCTGCTCCAGAGAATTTATATATATGGTTATGGATGATGTGTTAAAAGAAATGCCTAAACATAGCTTGAGAACGCCTTGCTTGAAGAGATGGTTAAGCCCAGTTGAAAATCTGTGCCGTCTAATAAGATTCTTGTTCAAATAAAATTGATTCTCTCTTTTTAACCTAACTTAGCCTATGTATTACTGTCTGTCTTAATCGCTAGTAAAAACATAGGATCTATGAAAGTTTTTTTTTTTCTTCCACAAAAGCAAAAGAAAAAAACTTTTATGTTTTCTATAGCCTACTAAATTAAATGTATGATTAGAATTTGTACTGGCATAACTTTTAGCAAATTGATATCAGATTGAACAATGATTAAATTAGTAAAAGCGATGTCGATGTCCAAGGCTCATCTTTGCCATGTGATCGTTGACATTGAATGGCGAACCACGCCACCAACCAGAGAGAATATCTTTGCTGTCCCGTCCAACCAGAGCGGGTGGATCACTAGTGGGCTGTGACTTGTGGCCTGGCAATATTGTACAAACGCCTCTTGTCTCGTGAGTCTTCAGAGTCGGGTGGAGTCTACATCCCCTCGCATCCCTTCGAAAAGGATTGGGAAAATCTATGTTTAGTTTCATAGATTAGCTGATTATTATTGAAGGTATTCAATTGAAAAGTAAAGATGACGACGACCACCACCTTTTCAGGAATGGAACCAGGTGCCAAAAGCAGTTCCAGGTAAAAGATCCAAAAATCTTCTTGAACAAACAAAAGAAATGGGATTTCAGGAAAGCTTCTCCTGACTGTACTGCTAGCTAAGGGGCGCTAGTTAGCTAGGTTTATGTCAAGGCAGCTAGCCAACAGCTGATGACTGGCAGGGGATTTTTCGGGATTTAGCTCAACTGTAACATTAGTGTAACACGGTCTTGCTAATTTAATTGAATGGTTGGATTATGATCGTGATTTTTCCCAATCCAGCATGATAACCTTTTGCTAAAACGACCACGGTTGCGGAATTTAACGTATATTACTGCAAACGACAAACCTTTTTAGTTTCCCTAAGCTTGTTGCCTAACGTTAGCTCCAGCCAATGCAATGACATTGCAAGCGCAATATGTAAATTAGCTCATTATAATTAACGGCACATTAAATTAGCAAGACTTTGGATTTGATTTAAGTTGAACCTTCATGTTGATACTGATAAGTCTAACAAATGTGTCTGAACAATTAAACTCTGGAATTTATCTCTGGGTGGATTTTATCGAGTAGATCAGTGTTAGACCAACTAAACCAGTACAACTTTTTGAATAATTCTTGCTGGAGTCGACTTTGGCCAAACTTTGGTCTGCACATCTCACAGATTATTTGATATCCTGTGTGGTTGGGCATTGATCTTTTAACCACGGTTAAAAGCAATGGTGTTTGTACATTTAGCCTATGGCTGTAATGGACCGATCTGTAATAAAGTGGGGCGCTAAATTCCATGTTATTTTTATGTTAATCCACCTATGTTTGCCAGATCATAAGATAGCATTGGCTGCGTTTGTCTTTTTGTATTAGTGAGTTCTTGTTCCCTTGCTACCCCCCCTCAAAAAAAAATAAGTTGTTTGCGAAGTCTATTTGTCTGGATATCTGGCTGAGCGAGCCCCAATAATCAAAAGCCGACTTGTCATCAAGGATTCGCATGCTGTAGGTCGGCTGAAGCGGAGTCTTGGGTGGGGGCTTCGCTAAGCCTGCAAATCTTGAGATAGTTCTTCGCTTTACTAAAGCCTTTAGCTAGGCCTGCTGGTCAGCCCTACTGCTGACCGACCATCGGCTGGGGGATTCAGTCAATGGCAGCGAACCAACTTTAACAGAATTAAATCTATAGGCAATCAGAAAGCCCCCTAACTGCTTTTGCCATTTTCCATTATTTAGCTTAGCTGTCACATCGATAGCGACAATTCCAGATTGACTATTATTTGACGTTTTCTCACCTCATTGAAAATATTTCCCTGTCATTTAAGGGTGGGGTCTGCTATATAAGCTTTTTTTCGTCGCAGCCTGTTTGGAAAGCGTGAGCTCATCCGGCTATTTGGCCAGGAGGTGAAGTCTGGTTTAGGCATTAGCCTACTATAAGCCTCGCGTAGTGGTGGATGGTGTCCGAGCAATCACGATACTAAATTCCCACTACTTCTTACCACCAGCTTTCTTTTTCCTATGGTTGCAGTATAATGTAGTTTTTTAGAATCCATCTGTCTGCCTGGCCCTCAAACAGCTGCTTTGGTGTCAGCTGGTGCATTCAGGGACTGTGTGTGTGAAGCAAAAGAGGGAGGAGAAGACTGGTCGAGGGCTGGCATTGGAAACGCATACATTTCTGTCTTCCACTCTACTTCTCTTTATCACGGAAAGCAACAAAAGAGTTCTCAGTACCATTTACAATTTTTTTTTTTCCTATCGGTTGAGCAGAAAGTGTTTACCATGCCTTTGCTGCTCTTATTGGTTTCTGTTCTAGAAAGGTCTACTAGCACATGTCTCGTATAGATTCATGTTGAGCTATATCTTTTGAGTTGACATCCAGACCTGGAAGATATGGTAAAGATGAGAGAAAGGCTTTGCAGGATTGACTCACTGTTGACTGGAAATGGATGCCTGCTCATGTCTGTGTCATTGCAAAAGAATCTGTGCCGGGCTAAAAAAAAAAAAAGCGGCTGCTCGACCAGCTAACCCAGCAGGATAAGAGCCGACCACTGTAAAGTGCAGGACAGTGATTGTTTCTGACAGTCTGACAACTGGAACCAGGGGGAGACCCTTGCTGGTCAGGCTTTGTATGATTTTGGAGCAAGGAGAAGGCAGTATGTGTGTTGTAATAGCCAACCCCCAGGTCTCCTGTATTGGGACTATTGATTCGGTGCAGCTGATCACCAGGGCATATCGTGGCTCTCTGGTTAGCTTTGCCTGGGTTATGGGTGTTGTCTCTGTACGTGTGGGGTCAGTTGTATGAGCGTTTCTTCGTACCTCCTTTGCTTTCCAGGGTGCTGCGGCCGCCTGGTGGGGGCTCCAACATCTCCTTCGGCACAGACGAACAACCCCCTGTACGCAAGAACAAGATGGCCTCCAGCATTTTTGATGGACCTGACGACCCCCATGCCCATCGGAGGAACAACCCACCAAGTAAATAAAAACCTTTGTTCAACAACTTAGTCTGGAAAACATGAAATAAACTATTTAACAGGAAAGGAAGGCAGACAAATAAAGCTTAAAAAAAAAGAAAAGATTACATATAAAGGGGTCTTTGAATAAAATAAATATTATGTAATCAAGGCCACACCTCTTGCTAATAATGTGAGGACACATTTTTGTCGCATCCATTTGGATTTAAGTAGTTTTGATGGGAATTTCCAAGCTGTATTGTGTCATCCTTTGCTCACACTAAGTTTTGGATTCACATCGGAACAGGTGATGTGTGCCCTTCTAGTGACCAGTGACATGTTTCTGCCCGGGGCTGTAGGCACCAGGGTACTGTCAGGGGGATTTAAGACTTGAAGGTTACACTCCAACTGTCAAGGTCACCACAGGCATTACACCAAAAGGCGCACAAGCATGAATTCCAAATGTAGGCCAGTGTGTCTTTTAATATTCTATATATTTTGCATCCCTTGATGTACAAAGAGGTAAAGGCTAGCCACACATTCTGTGACACACATTCTGTCTGTTGTGTACACGTATACTAGACAGGGTTCCTGAATGGAACCATTTGGGCCATTGAAACACCTTAGAATTATATTTTTTTACTCTTTTTAAAGCAATAACCCAAATAACTAAGCCTTTAATTGGCATTTCATTTCTTTTTGTTTTTCCAGGGGTAATTACTTAAAGCCCGTGCTTCCTTTTTCAAAGGAAAAAAAATGTTACATAAATTACTTCGATGAACTTTGCTAAGCTGTTTAATTTGGCTTGTCAACAGTCTCTTGTGGCCACCTGGCAATTCAGCCCCAGCCAGCTTTGGTTAGCTAGCTGATTTGGGCTTCTTGGCCCATTTTTATTTTTATTATTATTATTATATTTTTATATTATTTTAGTTTTCTTCACTACTTAACCACTTATTTCCAACCATACTGTCTGGCGAGTGTGAATTGTAAGTAATGTGAAGTGATTCAAGCAGTCTACACGATGGATACCATGTCTAGACATGTGGGTGTTCTGCTCCCAAGCAAGCTTTCACAGGTTTTCACATTAGCCTTTTTGCGGCAAATCCATGTAGCAAGTGTGGCATATCAGAGGGTGAGGGACACTGTTAAGTGTCCTATGACCTCTTGGGCTCACAGCTCCCTCCAGAGCCTTCCTGTCAGCCTCCTGGTCTTCTCTCTCAGCACCAGGTCACATTCAGGCCAGCCTGCCCTAAGACTCCATGGCTATGGATACACCTGGCCTGGGTTGTTGACAGGTATTTGTAACAGAGTACAGATTGGTCTGCAGTTGTTTATTGTGGTTATTAATTTCAAATGTATATTTTTAGCTGGCAATTGTGCCATTGTTTCAGTGTCCAGATCTGTGATTTCCAAATATAGTTGCAGATGGTGCTTCTTATTGTGGACCATACTGAGCATTGAATGTTTACATTAGTGAAGGGAACTGCTCTCCACAGAAGTCTTGCCCCCTCGTATATTCACATGGTGGTCCTGAACAAACAATTCTTGTGGTCTCTTAAGAGTCCAGCAATATCCGTGACTGCTCCTCCATAAAGTGTGTAAACACGGCCTCTGCAGAGTTTCGTCACTGCGGGATTAGAATTGTGGATGTTGGGTTGCATTCAGACTACATTGTGCTGGTGTAAGCATAGCACAGTCAAGCAGGTTTTCCCTGCCAGTAGTGCCTGCAGCTTTGACTGGGGGAGGAAGATGACGATGATGAGGATGGCGGCGGTGCTGCGGGTTTGTTCAAGTATGCCCGTAGGAGACACGCTGTAATCAGAGCTGCTCTCAGGCAGTTGATCGCTCCATACAAGCACGTATGATGTCCCACACCCAATGCATAGGCCCTATCTTCTGGGCTTCTGATCAGTCAAAGGTTGGGAATACATTAGCCTGTGTGTTTGGAGCGGTATGCCTCACATGGCTTAGGCTAGTTAACTGAATCCCCCCCACCCACCCACCACCCACTCCCCCCCCCCTTGCCTTTTATGGATATATTCCACTGTCCGGCGCCATGATTAACTAACGCAGACTCTGAGATGAGGGGGGCCTTGTTGAGCCCTGCCAGTGGCTCTTCACAATGCCTTTTCACTCCACTACCATTTAGTGTACTCCTGATCATAATGGCTGCTCTTGTGTGCGATGCTTTGTTCCCCCCCCCGCTTGGTCACAGACAGCAGCACTTGTCTGTAGCGTTCCCCCCTACTGTCTGGCCTACAGCTGCTGCCTTATGTGGGCTGTTTGTACAGTCTGTGGGACTGTAAGTGTTGGCCAAACGGCGCTTTTTAATGCCCTGCCCAGCGCGAGGAGCGGGGGGTTATGTGGTGTTTGGCATCGGCCCAGTGAGTCTATCTGGATGGGGTCCATGGCTTTTATGCTCTGGGGTCGGTTGCAGTCCCGCCTGAAGGCAGGGGAATCGGATTTAGGGATGTTTTTGCCGGTAGGATTCCGTGATCTTCTCTCCCATGTCATCCCGGCGAATCCAGACCTGTTGAGCTGTGTGAAATACTGAGGGGATGAAGTCTCTCTGAGTGTGCTGCTCTGATAGGTTTTGAGTATTGCTATATAGGGCTGCAGGAGCTATTGCTTATACTGGGCCTCTGTAGCCTATAAACTACCTAGCTGGAACTGTCCATTCTAAACCTAGTAGGCCTGCTGCAAGACTGTTCTTTTTTTGCATTTGCTGAAGTCATGAATCAGTTGAACTTTATTAAAATGTTTAAAGACTGCAAAAACACTGGGAAAGCCATTAGGAAGAAATAGGGGTATGATCCAGATGCTATGGTAACATCATAGGCAGTAAGCCTCTAGCCAACTCTGTCTGTAAACAATGAAGGAATATTATCTTAAATGACCTCAGCAACTAGAAATCATAAACTGGCTGTCTCCAACCCTCATCTCTTTTTCTTTCTGTTTCTATCTCTCTCTCTCTCACTCACTCACTCACTCACTCACTCACTCACTCAGCTGGTCAGCCCAGTGGTATCCTTTGTGGAGAGCACTCTGCCCCCCTGAGGCGATGCCAGCAGCCGCTGGTCTTCCCCAAGAACCCCGAGCCCGAGCTGACCACCATCACCAACTCTGGGGCCGAGGTCTGGGGCATCCGGGAGGTACGCTCAAAAGTCACCCTCGGGCTCTGAGAAACACTAGCTGGCCGTCACCATTTAAATCTAGACCAATGGTTGCGTTACATCTCAACCATACCGAGATATGTTTTATCTACTGCATTCAATTGTGTCCTGCATGATTGGGTTAATATAATAGCAAATTGAATCCATTTTCTTTTATGTTGACATGTTTTATTGTGGTTGTTACAGGGGCAGAATGAACACAACAAGGCAAACGAAGGTACGTTGTTTTTTTTTTCTTCTCATCCCTTTCTTGCCGACTGACGTTTCACAGTGTTTTAAAAATGCTTCAGAACAACGTCAAGGCTGTGTTTGTATGAGGGGAGGAGGTACTGCATTCCTCTCGGCTGTCACAGTAAACAGCAGGGCATGCCACACATTAGCCGGGCCTCAGCCACTGGCCTCGTGGTGCAGTGAGGGGCAGCTCTGCTCCCAGAATGCCTCCCTTCCTGCCTGACCCAGAATGATGTCACTCCACTTAGCTTTGTCTCCCCAGCTATTTGAAAAGCAATACTTCGCACACACGGGTCATGGTTTCTCGGGTGCGCTCTCCATTCTTTTCAGGCCACACACACACCTCGACAATCCCCGGGACTCTTTGATGTTTTTTGCCTTGTCATAAGCAAGTGTTGGTCTGTAGTCAACCACCTGGTCCTTTGTTGCCAAGCCTATGAGGAGTTTTTTTTTTGTTTTTTTTATTAAGCTCCAGGTGCACATTGACAACCCATGATGATCTTGACATAATGGAGGGTCGAGCCACAACCCTTCTTGCACTTAGGAATCGGTAATAAAAGGCCATTGAAAAAAAACGGGGCTATGCCTCATGCCTTGCCTCTAGCGTCCGTCCACTAAGTCAGACTGAGTTGGCCTTACCGCTCTGCATGTGGTTTGACCAGCCATTCCTAAAGCCACTAATGAGTAGCGAGAGGAGAGCCCGCTCTTTCAGCAGCACTGGAGTGATTTCATTACAGAGGAGGCGAGCCCCAATGGAGGAATGTTCAGTTGGTACAATTTATTACATTTGCTTAGATTCAGCCCTGCTTCCTCACACTCAGGCCCACTCCAAGCGAGACATATTTCCCTCTCGCTTTGCGCTCTCTCTCCTTCGCTATTGAAATGGCTTCGCCTAAGCCTTATTTATGACATTGCTGTGGCTGCATGAGGCAGAATATCTGTTGTACTTTTAACCTGATCAAATACACTGGTGCTTTTTCCCTGCCAATTAACGTTAGCTGGAGGCTTTTGCTTTGGAACGGTGAAACGCAGGATTTCCATCCACCCAGTCATTAACTATGAGCTTAGTGCTGAGGTGTGCTCACTGTATGTATCTCATTCTTCGCACCATCTAGAAGTGACACATTAGGCTCTAACAAGTCTCCTGCTCTATTCTGTTGGCGTGTAGAAAGTCCTGAGGAGTTGGAGGCTGACCAGGAGCAGAAAGAGGAGGCGCCACAGCCGTCTGCCCCATCGGGGGCCCCTGGCGCCTCCTCTGCCAACACCACGCCTGGTGGCCGAAGAAACCCCCCCGGGGGCAAGTCGAGCCTCATCCTGGGTTGAGACCACCACTTCTATTTCGTTGAAGCGCTTTTTTTATTTTTGGAAATAATGAATTACCCCCTCCTCCCCTCCACCCCCACTTCCCCTCTCCCCACAAGCCCATGTTGTCCCTGTCACACATTGTCTGTTCAGAGTTTCAGCTCCCCCTGTCCTCTCTCCCTCCCTTAACCCCGGTAACCTTTTGTTTTGACCTTTTTTTTTTTCCTTTTCTATAAAAACAAAATTAAGCAAACTGTTGACAAAAGCACTTTAATGTATCTCCACCCCTTGCTCTATCGCCGCCCGTCCTGTAGTGCATCGCGCCTGCTGGGAAAGGCATGACGCTTAGCTTGTCCCTCGTTCTCCCGTTGTACATGTTTAAGCAGTAAGTCATGAAAAGGATCTGATGCGTGGATTTCTAAATACAATAAAGATTGATATGAATTTGTTGCTGTTTGTGGTTTTTGATGGAGGCAAGTGTTAAACAAAGCGTAGGCCATACGTAGCAGAACGTTTGCAGCCTTGTTTTACTTTACGAAAACACTTATTTTTTTCCACAGGGGGTTTGCCAAAGCCTGTGGGGTTTTTCTTACAAAGTGTTCAAGACTTTGTGTCGTGATTTGATTCACAACCCCTTGGGCTGGTCATCTGTCCATGTGCCGATACCTGTCTTGCTGACACCTTTCTTTTGCTGCAATCGTTTGTCTGCTGTTCATGCTAGCCTTTCTGGGTGTTGGTATTTCAGTGTAGCAGGACTCAAGGGTAGAGTCATGGCTGAAGAGAGTATGATATTGCATTTGAAACAACACTACACAACTGGTAAGTAAAAGCTAAAACAACAGATCTGGAATGCAATTGTTATTTTTTATTTGTTTTTAACAGGCACCACAAGCCAATCTGGATACAAGATATCAAAGATGATATCACAATGTCAACTTTTTCCGTATTTAAAAACCGTTGTCTGTTCTGCCCATCATTGTACTGAAAGAACCTGCAGCTGCAGGAAGGGTTTCTCTCAGGAGTCCATGATATCTCCTTATTGGCAGATATTTGCTCTGGCAACTTTCCTGCGTCCACCTGCAAGCGGAGACTCATTCACTGAGAATGTCTCATTTATCCTGTCATGAATTCAGATGGCTCTGTCTCCTTTCGGTTCTGGCCTGCTCTAACTATCATCTTTGATGTGTATGATCGTGGAGGAATGTGTTCCCCTTTTTCCCTTTAAAAAATGTCATTCCGAAGACGATCCGTTTCGAAACAAGCCATTCCACCCCTATGCCTGTTTGAACCTGGAAAAGTTAGCAGAGACAGTGGAGACTTTTGATTTAACTAATTGTCTGTTGTGATTGATACATACCTTGACACTGAAACTCACATTTACTAGTAAAATGTATCTAATTAAAAACAAACTCCTGACACGCTAAATCACCTGTTTGTCAGCCAGTCATGTTCCAATATCTCCTCCAAAGTTGGTCTCTCTTGGGGGTCTTGCGACAGGCACTGTCTGATGAGATTCTTACAAGCTACAGTATGAAAAGATTGATGGTTGTAACGATGAATATTGTGTACGTGGTATTTCTCCAGCCAAATCCTCCTAAGCTGAGACTACATCAGCTTTTGTACATGCTCAGTCCCTTTCTCAATGGGTTTACCTTTTGATAGGCCTTTCTTAAAGGACCTGCGGTGGCCGGCCACTAAGTCAGCCTTTCTGGGGAAGGGGATGTAACCACAGACCAGGTGAAACAGTAGCACCCCCAGGGACCAGCTGGTGTTCTTGCGACCCAGGTATCTTCTCTCCCTGAACCATTCAGGTGGAAAGTAGGGAGGCGTGCCTGATAGACGAAGAACAAGTTATCAGGATCAAAAAAGAATGTGTCTCAGTGCATTTGGCACAACTGAATGACTAAACATTGTACTTTCAGTCATACTAAGAGTAATCTTACCAGCAATGTCCCTGTACAACTCATCCTTTAGCAGATCCCCAACGCCAAAGTCAATGATCTTGACCTGAAAGCTCTCGGTGTTCACCAGGAGGTTCTCTGGCTTGATGTCCCGATGGAGGACACCGCGCTCACGGCAGTGCAGTGCGGCCTTCACTGCCTGCCGCATAAGGCCCTTGGCCACTGACTCTGTCACGGCCCCGTTGGTGCCAAACTGGCTGGCATAGTCGTTCAGGTCCATGCACGGTGCCGGCCGTTCCATGACCAGGATGTAACTGTCTGACTGCTCGAACCACTCGATCAACTCCACCACGTGCTCGCTGGTGGGAGGCTGGCAGACCATCGTCAGCAGGGCCACCTCTCGAGGGAGGGCCTTTGCTGTTCCTGGCTGGAGGGCAGAGTTGTGGTTGGGGAGCCATTAGGTTAGGACAACAGTGGTGGATCCATTTGGTGGATCCATTAGCTTACATTAATATACAGGTCATAGGATGTGGAGGATGTGTCTAAATAATTTATTTTAAACAGCACTTACAATTGTTAAGAAAGGGAACTATAAGTATTATGAATTCATAATAGTCATATTGCTATTTTTTTCTTAAAGTGGAAAATCCTAAGCCTCTTACGATTTTGAGGATGTCGTCCTTGGTTTTCTCCTTACTGATGTATTTGATGGCTACCTGTAAAGTCGTAGTTTTTTTTAAAGAGGGTAGCACTCTATACTGTGATATTGTTATTGACCTGTGAAATGGATTGGCTATTGGAAAAATATATAACCTGTCTTCTATCAGAGTGGCGTAGTCCTTCGTACACCTGCCCACCGCCTCCTTCCCCTAACAGGTTTCCAACAGTGTAGCGTGCAGTGAAACTAGATGCCTCAACTCCATGAAGTCCATCAAAGCAGGACCACTGTAAGGTGGGCCATTTAAACAACTTTTGCCCACACCTATGTGTGGGTTAAAAAACACAGTATAAAAAAATGATTGGAGAAATTCAGACATTGTGAAGCCAAACTACTCTCATTCTGTTGTGTAACCTTGTCAAGACCTGTCTTCCTACTTCCCTCAAAGCTTCCTTACCATTTTAGCTTTCCCAGAAGCCAAGGGAAATAACCCTTAGTTTCCTCTGGGGTTGCCGTCCTTGCCCTCTTAGAATCATTGCCACTTTCTGTATCTGAGGGGGGTGACTCCAGACTTTCTACAACCCTGGGGAGACTTTGAAGTGAGCACCCTGGTATCGGGTCTCTGACTCTTGGGCGCTTATGCGATTCAGCCTTCTCTCTGTCTACAACTTTACACTTCCTCTTCATCGTGTTATAGTCTTGAAGGATTTGAAACTGAACTTGTTATGGCTCGTCTACATGGTAAAAAGATATGTAGTTCAACTTGTTTAGGAAACATTTTGTAGTTTTACAATTTAAGTAATAAAATGTAACAATACAACGCTCCTGCCATTGTTTTGGGGAAAAAAAAGAATATCTCAGCAAATGTATTTAGGCATTCAGTCAGGTTTAAACCGTTTGTAGATATTTATTTTTATGTGTTAAATTATGGTGAATGTCATTAAAACTTGTTAAAAACATTATGTGCAGAACTGTATCAACTCAATATAAATGTTTTAAGACTAAGATAAATATGAATATTAATACTAGTAGTAATGATTCAGTGAGTTTTTGCCTTTTAAAATGATGTAACATGCAGTATGTTAAATTGAGGATCATCCCTTTCATTTTTATATTACTACCATTTTTATCTCGAAAAACTTTTTCAAAAATAGAACAATTACCGATTGTAAAAACTTCTTGTTATCTCTAACATTGTACCTTCATGAAAGATTTAAAATATATAAAACAAGTTATTAAGTCATAGTTATTTTTCAAATAAGATTCACTTACCTTAAAATTGTGGATTTAGACAAAAATGTTGTTCCTCAGCCAACAGCCCAATAATTTAGATCTATATGATGTCAGAATCTGCTAAATTCTAATGACATCATAATAGTTATCGTTTTTTTTTTTTTCTTCCTATTTTCTTAATTGAAAGAGTTATAATTGTCAAACCAGAAGCTATGTTGTGACATCATCAATAATTCTCACAGCTCACCAAATCACAGACATTCTTGAACCACTCAGCAAGCGTAGTCATTTTATAAGGCATTTTCAGAACCAGAACACTAAAAGAGTCGTACAGATTGATCTTTGAATTTTCACAATTTTATTTTGATTTCACTTGAATTACAACCAATAAAATATTCTTTATATGTCCGTGGTTACTAGTATTTGTGTAGATTTTCATACACATACTTAAATAACACTGAGCATGGATAACACAGCATGTTTCCAAACCATGTGGTTTGTTTTGAACCTTTTACTTCAGTGAAAATTCAACATTATTTATTATGTTGTGTTTATTATTATTTCATCATGTCTTCATGATGATTGATATTGATAACAATTCAGCATTCAACATTATGCTGAGTCAACATCGTATGCCTGCTTGTGGCACCACTATGTCTGCCACTAGAGAGCACTATCCTCTGGGAAGTGAACTGTGCTTGATGCGTCAGTGTCATTCCCCTCAAGCCAGTCAAGGTCACTGACAGGGTACTCTGATCAACTGTATTTTCTTCCTTACTTTACAGTATCCAATTCAAATGAGAATCACATCTTGCTAGCTGTTAGAGTATTGTCATTCAATTATTTGCCTTGAGTTCAAACTGCAAAAACCTATAAAAACTGTTTATATGAAAATGTTTGCGTCTCAGGAAAGATTTCAAAGGGTTTGTTTTCTTGTTCTATATCACAGGAACATGCAAAGGTCACTTAATGTAGGTACACGCTGCAGTATCTGGCAATTTAGATGAAATGTAAGGACATGCTGAAGTTAGACATGCACCTTGACAGAGAGCTGACTTTGTTTTCCACGTCTTTCTTCTCAGCCCACACACGCTCACGCTCTGCCTCTCACCGAGCTAATGTCTGCTTATCATTCTGTTTTCCTGTATGTTCGTTCAGAGTGCTTTGGGGGTAGAGACAGACATTTGTCCCACATGCAGTTCCTGTTGTGATCTTTGAGAAATCAGTTCTGTGTATTACAGGCTGGATAGAGTCATGTTTGCTTTCAATGTACCCTTTCTCTTCTTTCTCACCCTGGCCTGCAGAGCCCTGGCTGGGCAAGGTAAGTGCTTGAGTTGATATACTTGTGCCAGCATGAGGTTATATCTGCTGTTCTATATGTGGCTTACGGGAATCATGAGTCAACGTTCATGGTGAATATTGAACATGCTAGTTTCACCTTCGACGCAAAATGATCTGGACTGTTTTATCGCTCTTTGCAGTACATGGAGAAAGTGACTGTGTGTGTGTGTGTGTGTGTTCCATCAAAGCAAGCACAGGACGGAAATGGGTCAACAGTGGGCAGAGCATCACCATCCACTGTTCCGATCCTGAATCCACTGCTCGGACCCAGACCAGCAGGAGTCTGTGGGTGGGTCTCCACAAGAGAGAGCAGGTCTATAACTTGGACCAAACCGGCTTGATCACAGTCCAGAAAAAGTTTGAGCACAGACTGGAAACTGATGTAGGGCTCACAGAGCTGACCATCACAATCAACGACTTGACAGTGGAGGACACCGGGGCCTACTGGTGTATGTACACACGTGTAATTAAGGACGATGATTTCGAGACGCAGGAAGGCAATGGATCAATTCTGCTAGTGGTGAACGGTGAGTCCTGGTGGTCCTCAATATTGCTTGTAGAATGGCTTGCATTTGTCTCTCTCTCTCTCTCTCTCTCGCTAACTCACATGGAGAGGACGTCTTGTGAAACAAAGAAAAACTGTTGAGTTTTTGTGTTATTTGACGGTTGACAGAGATAACTCTTGTCAGGGTGGAAACGGTATTTTTGAATCTTTGGGGGCCTGCTTGGCGTGTGCTGGGGTATTGGAGGTGATGCTCAGCTCAGCTGTGTCTGTGGGCTCTCCGTTCAGGGAGGGGATGTGATGGGACGGACCACGGCTTCCCCATGAATTGGGTGCTGTACGCAACGATCGCTGGCACTGTGGTGCTCCTCACTGTCATCCTCCTCCTCTTCTGGATCATCCCCAAGGTACGTGTGTCCTGTACTGTGTGCGTATGTGTGTGGGTGAGTGTACACTTTCTGTTTCAAAGAGTGTTTACATTCTTAGTAGGGATGGGCATGTTGAAAAATGTATTAGTCGACTACACTGGAGTAATAAATCTCGGCTACTCGACTAGTCGAAACTTATTGTGGGTCTCATAGTCAGCGTATGAACAATACAATGACAAACATCGATAATAACCAGCTAGATGAAAGAAGAAACATTATTTTGAAAACGTAACTAAGCAAGTGAAGCTCAATAGGTTTAGTGTTTTGCCAATAAGCAAAGATGACTGTCCATGTATGCATACTAGGGTTCCCACCTCAGTTCTGTAAAAATCCTGGACACTTACAAAGCTGGCAAACTGAGTATACTTGTACAACATAGGCCTATATTTGGTTCTGTGTAATATTTAGTAAAAAACGTATACCTGTAATTTGAAAGCGACATTGGTGTTATGGGTTAGGGTCATGTGATTAAATCACAGATATCAATGGCGCTTTCAAATCGTTAACTTTGAGAATCAGTTTGTAAAAAAAACATTGATCAGGATTGATTTGAAAAATGCGATGATGAGACAGATCTGACAGCTTTCAAAAGGGTTGGACGTGCGTGTGTCTTGCTTAGTGGTAGTAGGACTCATGGTGACATTAAACCTATTCTTGGTATTTATAGTCAACTAGTATTTTCACACTCGAGTAGCACCTCGTCTAATTATTAGGCACACGTCCAGCTAATGTACAATACTATCTCTGTGCGTGTGTGGGTGAACGTCAGTTAATTGTTCAATCATTTTTCAAGATGATGCTTTTGATCATACTGTGCATTTTTACTTCGAAACGTAGAATTCAATTTAGAAAATGAATGTATTATTTCTGTTGAAAGATAAAAAAAAATAAATAATTTCAATCACGTTTTTTATTTGCTTCTGTTGTTTTGTATCCATTTAAATGTCCAACACTATACCACAAAACGCGGAATTTCGTCTGACATGGTTGTCCACCTTTTGTCTCTCTCTGTGCGTGTTGCTCTAGATCAAGGCTTGGAAAGCCACAGTGAAACCAGACCGCCCCAAGACAAGCGATGTCTACGAGGAGATGCGTGCTACACTCAGAAAGTAGGGCATGGTACCCAGGCCGGGACACAAGCTTCTGTTCCAGTCCCACGTGGGAGACTTGAACCCTTAGCCGCAGGACCAGCACATTAGGCATGGTCATGGAGACAAATCAGATGTCAGAGTTCCTGTATTTCAGTGCCTTTTGAGCATACAGTATCTTCAGAAGTAGATGGTGTGGCTGTTTGTGTTTGTAGTTGTTGTTTTTTGGTTTGTTTGAGTGCACTCAATGATCTTTTAAACAAGGGATTTTAGGATCAGATTAGTTGATGCACCATAAGAAGTTTTGATTCCATGTCAGTCCTTATCTTAGAAACCGAGCTGTAACTTTGCTCAATTTTGGTAGGAAACTCCTTATTCATATCACAATTAATAGATAATTAAATTCTACATGAATATAAATGTGGCCTTCAAAACAGCTCACCAGTGTGAATACCTGTTTCAGTAGCGAAAACACGGATTTGAAAATCAGGAAACAGATAAAGATGCTATATGGGGCAATCAGATAACTTTATTCAGACCAAGTTGTGAACAACTTTATGGGTTCTCTGTTATCTGATTCACTTTTGCATCTTTGAAGCCTGTCGACATACTTAGCTGACCTGGTGCCGTTGACAGCTGTTAGATCATAGTTTGTCCGTGTTAAAGTGAATATACTTTTTTATGGAGGAAAAGTAGCAGGGTGGTACTAGTAAGGAACATTTTGTCTTTCCTGACATGTTTTTATCGTTACACTTTTTATTACTATTACGTTTTTAGTTTTTAAATACAGTGTAAATATTGTACTGTCAGAGCTTTTTGAATTGACTATGTGCAATGCTTTTCTTCAAGTGCTACATCTAAGACATTTGCTATTGGAGGGAGAACATCTAATTAGTTCCTGGTGTGAAAACATGTTGCCTTCCTTAGTTTAACTTAACACTCTTACAGTATGTTTTCACTTCTGTTAATGTGGTCATTGTGGAACGGCATGTTTTATTCTCCCATTAAGAGTTAAAGTTAAAATCAATCTTGAAGATGTTAATAAAGCCCATAGAAAATAAAGTATATTGTAATTGAGTAAATGAATCTACTGAATGCAAAACATAATGCATACTTTGTACCCCACTCTTACAGTATGAGTAGCATAATTTTGAACATCCTCATTGCGTATTAATGTGGCTTATAAATAGAATCATTGATGTGCAACACACTGTGTACTTTCTAGATGTTCCATCTTGCCCATACCGTATGGCATAGCACACGGTCTATACCCTTCTTAAAACCAACTTGATGTTTTGGGATTCTTATTTCTTATAATATAATCTTATTAATGAGAGAAAATATTTTTTTATTGTACTAATCTAATATAATCCAATGTAATAGTTAGTGGATGTAAATGATTGAACAGGTACAGTAAAGTCTTCGGCCACTGCCAATGAGTTCTAAACCACAATCATCCTCAAACCACATTTACTTCCTGGATCACTTTGGACCTACTTTTACATTCTGCTGTAATGATAGTTTTTAATTAAAGTCATTACTGACATGAAATACAATTGTAATCACTTTGTGGACAAAAATATTATAAAGAAATATTGCTTGAAGACCTCGTACTACTGAACAATATAACAGTTTGATCGATTTGCTCTAAAACAAATGTATTATTTTAGAGTGGTTTTCATGTGCGTTGTCTAGCCTGCATCATGCGTGCTGAAACTGATCAAGTTCAAAGGTATTTTGTAGCTAGTTAAATGGGGTTAAGCTTGCATGCAGAAAAAAAGCGCATTTTAAACATCCCTGGGCATAGACGCATGTTTTGTTTGTTGTGTGGTCTGTGTGTTGGAACGGATGACTGTCGCTTTCCTCTGCCGTTGCTGACGTTAAATGGAGCCCCCCGCACAAAGGTGCAAGAGGGTGTGTGAAGTTGCGCTAAGACAGCCTGAACTTGTATGCAAGTGGGGAAGCTCAGTGGTCAGCTTGAGATGTCTCCATGTTTGGCGGGAAATTAGGTCACACTTCCTGTGCATGCAGTCTAACACACAAGCGACTGAGTCTGAGACCTAGACCATAATGTAGACTCCAAGACTTACAAAGCATCTACAGTTGTTATCAAACACAGGATTTGGTTTCAAAGGAAAATATTTCACTGATTGTAAATGCTTTATCATTTCTTATCTCAACCATACCCTTTTCGTCACATAAAAACAAACATATCTATTTCAGTCACTTAGGGGAAATATGTCAGAGACTAACTACTATAGTTGGTTTAGGTAGAAATGACTGCTTAGGCATATTAAAACGAAATGTAAAATACTGTTGCAATTATTTGGAGCCACTTGGCAGGTATCACAATTAACATTACATGGTCTGGTGAAAGGATGCTTCTACCTCATGCTGTTTAAACCTTCTTTGTCATTTAACACATCCATATCTTTAGTCAACACAATTGTGAAATACTTTGTTTTTAAAGTCAAACAGGACAAGTTCCTAATCTCCGATGCATAGTTATTTTGTATACATATAGCTCTATTAATGGTGCAAAGTGATCAGAATTGTTAATCTGTGCCAACTAACAGTGCGGTTGTTATTGTGGTGATTAGTGTTGCTCAGAGATACTTTCACTATGGCAACAGTGCAGTGGTGGAAAAAGTACACAACTCCTGTACTTGACCGAATGTTCAGATACCCTTGCAAAATATTACTCCACTAAAAGTCGAAGTCTTACTTAAATTTTAACTTGAGAAAAGTACAAAAGTACTTACTTTTAAAAGTACTTAAGTATTAAAAGTAAAAAAATCTATGTCTATGGTTCAAACGAATGTCATGAACCGATCGAAACGCGTGCTGCACCCTATTGGTAGGCTTTTGAAAGTGTGTCGTATTATTCAGGATTTTTTAGACAATCAATTTTCTCCACATGAAAGTAACTAGTAACAACAGATATCGCACAAAAGTAGTGGAGTGAAAAGTAGGATATTTTAGTTTGAAATGTAGCAAGTTGTAGAGTCAAAGTAAAAAGTCTCCCAAATTGAAAACACTTGAGTAAAGTAAAGATCCTTGAAAAAGGTACTTAAGTACAGTAACGAAGTACATGTACTTCGTTACTGTCCACCACTGCAACAGTGTAACCTCTACTTCCAATTTAGGGCATCAGAATCACAATCTCCAGACTTTCCATACTAGCTCCAATGACAGAGCCAGCCTTCCTTATCAGCTTGTTGAGTCGGTCAGTGAGACCAGCGCTTGTGCCTCATCCCCAACGTAGAAGATAGCACCTGCTAACCTAATTGTTAGTCTTGACCAAAAATATTTGGCCCCTGGACTTGATCTGTAGCCCACATTGGGGCAGTATTTGTAAAGGTCCCAGGAACCGATCGAGTCCCTCACCTTGTATGTATTATTCTCCGCACAGACAGGCAACACTCTTTGGTTACGTGCTCTCTCTGTTGTTCAAGGCTTCCGCTCCAGCATGTTCCAAGTTCAGCCGCATACTGCAACCAAACCAACACCCATAAATAACATTCCTCCAACTGATCATCCGATTGAACTGTAAACCTGTGATCTGTCAAAGGAATGTCTCCCCACAATGGTCCTGCAGCACTCTCTACTGGGCAGGTTCCATCGCAACCTTCATATCTACCGACGTTTTTCCATGGCTTTCCATTTGCACTTAAAAGACGAAGTACAAAAAAGCCTGATAGCTTTGAAACATGACACATTACCTATATAAATATAATCATAATAATGGACCTTTATTTATATCTAGATAGCACTTTTATATATATTTAACTTTTTATATTTATTGTTATAGCATATTACAAAATAAAGCTGGTATAAAAAACAAGTACAGTATGCTTTAGATCAAACATTAAAAATGAACATCATAATATTTTGTTGCTCAGGGGTAATGTGTAAAGGGTAATGTTTAACTCTGATTTCAAAGATCAGGTCAAAAATACTTCTTAGTCTTGATTTTACCAGATAAGAATTCTAAATACAAAATTAATATTGTTATTTGCTGAGTTTTTTTTAAGTAGTTATTGTTGTGCCCTGGGGCCTAAGCTTGCTGACAAGAAAATATATTGTGGCATCAGGAGCATCAACGTCTAGAAAGAAAGAAATTACCACAAGAGGGGGTCTTATGACAAAGACAATTTATTCTAAAGACTTACATTCCCACACGCACAAAACGCACATACACTGCACATGATGTAGACATATGCAATTCGGTCTTCCTGAGTCCTTTAATAGTTTTGATCAACAATGCCACGTGTTCAATTGCCATGCTTGCATAGTATTTAATAGAGAAATAGCAATGGTCTACGCTACTAATAACTGAGGCTGAGTAACCTCGCTTTGACATAATTTATAACGTTAGGGTCCGTTGTAGACCTACATTCAGAACGTCCTGCACTTGTCAAGGCCAATTGAGGATACAGGGTCAAATGAACTTTAACATAACTTAAATTTGAATAGCCTACTGATACAGTCAATCCCTCCCCTGAGTTGGGCGTGAGTCAGGAGCACAGGTGGGATTGTCTCCATTCCCGAGAGATTGTCTCTTTGAGTCAAAGCTGTTCAAGGTATGTCTTGATATAGACTACTGCCAGTTAAAAAGTCCGTTTTGAGTGAAATTCACAGAGTCGCAATCTATCCGCGAATTGCTGAAGTGAGGTGCTAAGGACGGCGCGCGGTTAGTACCTGGAAAAATAAGACTGCAGATGCGGTTCACTCGAAAAGTGTTTATAAGTAACGTCATTAGACAGGCACGGAGCACCGGAGATATCAAGGCATTTGGAGGAATACAATTTCTAACCTCAGAGAAATCCAAACTATCCCAGAAAAATCATGAGGAAATCAGGATATTCAGGTAGGCGTGTTCTGTTTATTTATTTTTTTATTTTTTTCATATTTGGGAGGCAGTGATTACTTTCTATTACATTATATCAGCAATATCACGTTTGAACTGCTTAAACTGAAATGTTGTCTATAGCCTATATACCTAATAGAATAATAGACGGTTGTGTATGTGTCAGTGTTGAATATGTGTGTGGTTGTGCGTGTATGCTTGCGTGTTATAGTCCTTGCTTGTGCTTGGGCTTTCTCCCTAAAGTGAAAGTTACAGGAAATCATTGCGTGGTCACTGACATGGTCAAAGGTCAGTTTGGATACTGAGTGAGGTGTCCGCATATCACTTACTGGTCCATCTGGTAAATATTAAGGTAAAATAATTTCGACAGATAGTGATTTACGGAACATCAAGGCATCATAAAACGAATTGAAGTCTGTCATGAGATAAACACGTTAACAATCACGTTCACCTGTTTGATAAGTCCAAAGGCATGGTGCTAAACAATTATGGTTGTCAGCATCAGAATAACCTTTATTAGTTGAAATACATTTGCCAGGGTTGGGATTTTGACGTATGTTCAGATTAGGAAGGTATTAAAGCAGTGCACTGAATTGCCAGCTTAAAACTAGAAAGCAGTCACACAGTATATTGCCAGAGGGAAACGCACAACAATATTAATGTTACGACAAGTAGACCAACATGTTTTTTTCCCCATAATTTAACGAGCTAAAAGAGATGGAAAACAACATCAACAACGTCAACAACAATCTGCAGGACACAATCTGCATGGAAGCTATTTCTTCAAATAACAACAATGCCTCAAATTGGCTATAGAGGGCCACTGTTTAGAACAAATAGGTTTGACGGTTGGATAATAAATTCATCTGATTGACAGGTTTATAGTCAAATGCCTCTTTTGCTTTTACTCCAAAGCCCTGCGGCGGAAAATAGATCTTTAGTTTATCTAATCTACCTACCAGGATCTTTGGTCTTCCATTGGCTGGTTAAGAATCATCCACAACGTCTCCAGGTCCGGATTGGCTCATGCTAATTTGAGAAAACTATTGCTAGGGGGGAATGGAGGATCAGTCCACGAACAAGACATGGGACATAGAGAGGATACATGCATTTAACTCTTGAATAATTGATACACGATGATGATGTACAAGGCCTCACTACAACAGCATTGCTAATACACAATATCCTCCCCCTCGCCATTAATTTGGGTAGCTGCATTAAAACGCTCATAATCGTTCATAAAAACAATTAATAAAATAGCGCACAGGAGAGACTACTGTGTAGCTTAATGTATTTCAATGCATTGGGCACATTGCATCCATTTATCTACTCATCCATTCAGTCCTTCATTCCTCCATCCATCCATCCACCAAAACGTCCACTCTTCAATCCCCTCTGCCCCCCCTCCCCCCATCCCTATGCCCCCTGTCTGTTCAATGCACACCACCCAATGCGGGGAATACCAGCGTTCCGGACTCGTCTCCTTTCCAGCGGTCTTTGTATTCCATAGCGCTCAACAGCTTTCAAAGGGAGAAGCGCATGTCGGGTCATGCTGACACCTCCCGCCCTCCTCGCCGCTGACGTGTGCGGAACTGGGAGATTCTGAGAGGGCTTGTCGAGTGTGTAATTTTGGATTACCAACATGGTGGTTAATATCAAAGTGGATGTGGTTTAAAAGTGTATGTGTGTGTACACGTTTGTGTGTGTGTGTGTGTGTGTGTGTGTGTGTGTGTGTGTGTGTGTGTGTGTGTGTGTGTGTGTGTGCGTGCGTGCGTGCGTGCGTGTGTGTGTGGTTTTAAAGAATGCCCCTTTCTTTGCTTGCTGCTAGGAGTGTTTGGACTAGCATCCGGGCTGGGGGTGGCTGACTTTGAGAAGGGATCAGCTCAGCTGCACCCTTTCAGTCAGTTTGGGGTGTGTGTGTGTGTGTGTGTGTGTGTGTGTGTATGTGTGTGTGCTGGTACGGAGGGTTGTTGGGGGAGGGTTGTGTCTTGTAATCACACAATTGCTCAACACACAAGGCACATTGCCCCTCCCTCCACCACCACTACCTCCAAGAGTTTTTTTCTTCTACTTCTCTCAGTGTATGCACGGCATCAACTCTGCGTGCATGTGCTAGTGTGTTTGTGTGCACGCGCATATCTGTGTTCACTCACGGGACCCCTGCTAGTTGAACCCCCAGCCCTGGAGCCGCTCTCTGCCTTGTACCACACTCCCTCCGTCCTCTGGGTCAATCAGTAACCTGCATGAACACAAGAGAACACGTGGGCGGGCGCACGCACGTATGCACTCGTGCGCACACACACTATTTACCAGCCCCGCAGCGCTGTTTGCCTTGCTCACGACAGGGAAACACTCCCCCTGGTATGTGCTTTCATGTCCTGTCCCGAAACACGCCGCTGCCTCCGCCTGACTCTGACAAACGACCGTCAGCAGAGGTCAGCGTTCATGGCCTTCCAACGCCTTCCCATCGGAGGGCGAAACCCCGTCCGAGGTGACAGCTCAAAGGCAGAGCGTTCGATGGCAACTTGAAAGCCGAGCCATAAACTTTGCGGAGACATCTTCGGCCCTGTCATCTGCTCGGAGCGGCCCTCGGATCTCCTAACCCTTCATTTGTCTCCGAGTAGCGGAGAGCAGGGGGCCTCCTCATCCCGTACCGCCGTCGGGCTCTTCTGTGAATCGGGGTGGCCCTTAAATCAGCCCTGACAGGTGTTTATTCTGCTCGCCGTTTATTATCGCGCGGTCAACTCGTTCCGCTATGGAGACGTGTCAGCAGCTTTTTTAAGACTGATTCATCGCCCACGTTAGGGTCAATTTCCTCTAGAATAGACCCTGAGAGTGGTGGGGGAGACACTAAACTCCTGAACTGCGATCCAAACCTCAGGCATCGTGACTCGGTGTCTGTTCGCCCCTCCTTTGAGTGAGCAGACCGACACAACGATGTCAACACCCTGTCATGACAAAACAGAAATGAATCAGAAAGATAATCAAGCTAATACAAGTGTTGAGGAAAGGCCCTTAAATTAATATGAGGTAGTAAGTGCAAACATTTCCCCTTATGGCTGTCCTAGATATGAACATTTCCTACGCTAGGTGCAGAACACCTAGTCCAACCCTCATAGTGTTCATCATGCGAGTGCTCTCTCAAATAATAATTACCTACAGCACAATAGTTTAGGATTCAAACTCATCTGCATTACCTAGACACACTCTCTCTCTCTCTCTCTCTCTCTCTCTCTCTCTCTCTTCTTTGTCTCTCTTTCTCTCTCCCCCTCCAGTGTGGGGGGTCTTCCCCTCCGGTGTGGTGCCTCGGTCTGAAGTGCCCACTCCACTCTGTGTTTATCGTCTGCAGTCAGGAATGCTGTCAGCTCTCTGATGCTGGCCGCTAGCAGGCCTATGAAACCATACCAGGGTGTGTCTGTGTGTGTGTGCGTGTGTGCGTGTGCGCGTGCGTGCGTGTGTGGACTCCACTGTACCGTTCGAGGCGTGGGGACTGAAGACCTTTCAAAAGATAATAGTAGTCTCTGCCGCATGGCAACCTCATTGCCTCACATGCCCACACAAGGCCAACGTGCTTGTGAATTCTTGTGTACACATATATGAGGTAAACCTAGCGGCCTTTGAGCTAAGACCTGACAAACGGATGACAACGCGCTCTGTTATACAAAGTGGAAAAACACAGAGATACAGAGTGACACAGAGTTAGTGTCGTTGAGTCGGACTGGCTGGGTTTGCCCAGGGGTTTCCCCTCATCATGTTTTCTGTGGAATCATAAAAATCTGAGCAAACAGTCATACACCTAAGACCTTCACGAACCTTAGATGACCCCATTGCTTTCTTTCTCTACCTCTCGCTCTCTGTATCTCTTTTTTTACTTAGGGCCTTGCCCCCCCCCCCCCCCCACACACACACACACACACACA
>CM030183.1:14329917-14374917 GCA_017639675.1 Aplochiton taeniatus | reverse complement strand
CAGAGAGGGAGAGAGGGAGAGAGAGAGAGAGAGAGAGAGAGAGAGAGAGAGAGAGAGAGAGAGAGAGAGAGAGAGATGGAGAGAGAGAAAGTACAGGCTAACATACAGAGGTTAATGTAATGCAGGCAGACAGGCAGAGATATGTGAAGTGCCACAGGGGGAGAATGAGGCCCCGGCTTGTCAGCAGACCTCCCTGACACTGACGCTGTCCCCACAGGGCATGTGTTGCTGCGGTGGTGTGTCAGTGTGTGGGGGTGCTGAGGCTATGGTGAAACACTCTTTAAAGCGCAGAGGCCGCCCGTCTACCCATAAATCTAACCCTGCTGGCCAATTGAGGCCTACCCACCTGGTGTCCTCATGTTACCTGTCCTCAGTGTCGAGTCCAAGTGGAAGGGACGGGGAGCGATGAAGTCTATACTGTCCTCCTCATGGTCTAGTGGAGTGGGCCAGAAGCCCGTCAGCGGCTAACCGTCTGTTTCAGAGCCGCGGTTTAGATGTCCGTCAGTGGTGGGTCTGAATGGATTCCTTTGTAGTGGCAGTGGGCTTGACAAACTCACTCACTCACTCACACACACCCACCCACACACACCCACACACCCACCCACACACACACACACACACACACACACACACACACACACACACACACACACACACACACACACACCCACCCACCCACCCACACACACACACACACACACACACACACACACACACACACACACACACCCACACACACACACACACACAACAGGTCTGACTAGGCTGGGTGTGTTGGATCACTCAGTCGGAGCTCGGCCGCCTGCCAGGTCACCTTTGACCCCTGCGGTGTGTTTGGGGACGTGACGGGGGTCGGAGTTCACCCGGGCTTCCTGCCCACAGAGCAGGAGGCGTGGCGACCCTCGCACAGACCGGCGGCGGCGGCGGTGTTGTCACTGATCGGCGCGGCGGAACTCGGTCGCTGCCGTTGCTCTGCTGGCCTCCTGAAAGGAAGCGCAGCTCCGTGGGCTAATGAGCGCCGGAGACTGGGACAACAGAGGACGTTGGACTGGGCCCCGGGCCAACTGGAAGGCTGGCTGCTGGGTGGGGTTCAGGCCAGCTCCAGTGATGGTCAGACAGTGGACTGATGGGGCCTCACCAGCCAGAGGACTTTTATTTTGGTCTTGAGGAGCCGGTGTCACATGGTGCCTCGGAGTGGCTATTTCCATCGTACAATGCGGCTTCAGTCCGGGGAAGGGAGGAGAAAGAAAGAGAGCGGGAGGGAAATTAGGGAGAGAGTCAGGGGGAGGGAAAGAGCAACAAGCGCTTCATATGATCAGCACATGGCCATGTCATAATTCTGGACACACTCGTTAGCAAAGCAGACCGAGAGGAAGGGAGGGAGCGGGGAGGGGAGAGAGAACAAAGAGAGGGGGAGAGAGAGCAGAGCGAGAGATTTGGAGAGGCTAGAGGGGGGAAAGAGGGAGAGAGAGAGAGCGAGAGAGGGAGAGAAACGCAGAGGGAGGGAGGGAGTGGGACGAGCGGGCGACGGAAGAGGGAAAGGGGAAGTCCGAAAAAAAGGGGAGCAAAGGAGGAAAGCAGACGCTACATGTGGCTGTGGAGGAAGTGATCCGGTCATGGAGGGGGATAAATTCTCAGGTAAGAAAAAGGATCCTCTTCCAAACCAGAATGGCCTCTCCGTGCAGAAATCCGGGAGCGCTTTAGCTTACTGGGATCTTTTAGCTTCATCCGTCGTTTTCACTGAAGTCTGTGTGTGTCTTTTTTGCCTCTGGTATTTTCCACTCTCTCATCTCTCCTGTTTGCTGACATGGAGGGTTCTGGGGGCCCAGAGCCGTGCTGGGTTTACTCTGGGAAACGATGCTCCGCTCAACGGATCAGTCGGGGTCATGTTTGCCTGTCTGTGGTTTATGTTTTTTGTTTGTGTTTATTAGTCTGTCTGTCTGTCTGTCTGTCTGTCTTTCTGTCTGTCTGTCTGTCTGTCTGTCTGTCTGTCTGTCTGTCTGTCTGTCTGTCTGTCTGTCTGTCTGTCTGTCTGTCTGTCTGCCTGACTGCCTGCCTGCCTGCCTGCTGGCCTGTCTGCCTGCCTGCTTGCCTATCTGTCTGTCTGTCTGTAAGATTAGTGTGTAATTAGTCCCCCATTGTCTTCTAGTCTGTATATGTCTGTCTCCCTGTTTCTTTGTGGGACAGAATTTGTATTAATTTTATTTGCTTACAATGACGCAGTAACATGGAATTCTTCAATATTTCCTCAGTTCATTTTCCTTTTTTCTCTTTCTCCATTCTGCTTCTTCTCTTTGGCGTGGGAACAGGAAAAGAGTTGTTTGAACAGCGCGCAGTGTTTGTCCCTCCAGGCTCAAACTCGGTCAGCAAGTCACTTCAGTCAGTCAGGGGGTTTGGCTGTCAATCAGCTATCCAGACCCTCTGCCAGACAGCCAGTCAATAATTTATCTGTCCAGTAAGTCAGCCAGGCGGTCGCACAGCTAAGCGCTCCGCTAGTCAGTGAGTTAGTTCCTCAGCAGGCGGACCAGGTGGACAGCTAGTCAAGGGGTCCACCTGTCAGTCATTAAGTCATTCCTCCAGTAAGTCAACGCGCTTGTCAGCTGGTCAGTCAGTCAGCGGGCCAATGAGACAGCCAGACGGGGTCCCAGATGATCAGCTAGTCAGTCAGCGAGTCAGGTGCTGCGCTGTCCAGGTAGACAGCCAGTCAGCCAATCAGTTGGCTAGACAACAACTTAACCAGTCAATCAGTCAGCCAGTCTGCCAGTCATTTACCCAGTCAGTAATGTATCTAGCCAGTTATTTATTTAGTCAGTCAGTCCTCTATTCTATTCTATTCTATGCTGGTAAGATATTGTGCACTTTCCATGTAGCTTCCTCTTCTCTCTTCCTCTTTCTGCAAAATGTCCTGATCTTTTCAATCCTGTATGCCATACACTTTTCTGTCATCGCATTCCATACTGAATGCCTTGGAATTGTCCCTCTGTGTGTGTGAGTATGTGTGTGTAGTACGGTATGTTAAAGTCATCAGTGCAGCAATGCAGTTGGTCCATTAATGGTATTTTTATGAGTGTTGGTGGAGTATTGTAAAAACGTGTGTTGGCATGAAATCGTGCCCCGCCACAATGAAAAAGGTGTAAAGGTTGCAACAGCATCTAGAGAAAGTGTGCGTGTGTGTGTGGGGGGGGGATTTTGGTTGGTGTGTAGAGTCTGGACATGGGCGAGCTCACCAGGAAGTGTGTGTGATAGAAGGAGTGGAAGAGTGCTGCTCCCTTCACCTTGCCAGCCTCTACCTCTCTCTCTCACTCTCTCTCTCTCTCTCTCTCTCTCTCTCTCTCTCTCTCTCTCTCTCTCTCTCTCGCTCTCTCACTCACTCACTCACTCTCTCTCTCTCTCTCTCTCTCTCTCTCTCTCTCTCTCTCTCTCTCTCTCTCTCTCTCTCTCTCTCTCTCTCTCTCTCTTTCTCTCTGTCTTCACCCCTCCCCTCGCTGTTTCTCCTGGAGTGGCCCCCCTGTCTCCAGGTGCTTCCTTTAGGGAGCTCTAATGACTTCACCAGGATAATGTGTGTATGTATGAGTGTTGTGTGCGTGTGTTTGTGTGTGTTTGTGTGTGTGTGTGTATGTGTGTGTGTGTGTGTGTGTGTGCGTGTGTGTTTGTGTGTGTGTGCGTGTGTGTTTGTGTGTGTGTGTGTGTGTGTGTGTGTGTGTGTGTGTGTGTGCATGTGTTTGTGTGTATATGTCTGCAAGAGTATGCATGTTTGTCTGCCAACATGTGTGGATGTTTGTCTCCTTCACTCTCTGAGCCTGTTTCTGTCACCATCGGGAGTCCCACTAGTATGAAGATGTTGGAACCCTTGGAACAGACTGGAGTAGGAGGAGATTGGAATCCTATTCCCAGTTCTTATTCTTGTAGAGTTATGGAGTTGTAATGTCCTGATGTGACCATACGTGAAACCATGATTGACTGTTGTTTTCATGTGTACTTGCATGCGCCCAGTCCACTATTGATTTGCATGGCTCTTAAAGTGATCTAAAAAGAAAATAACATATTGTTTCAAAGCAGGGAAAATATACTGGCTTCGGAAAGTGTCCAGACCCCATCAACTTTCCACTTAATTGTGTTGTAGATTTGCAAGTTATTCTCCAGTTTTCAGTCCATGACTAATAACTCATAACGAAAAAGTGAAAATCCCTGATTTGTTTTTGCAAATTCCCCAAAAGTTCAACAGTGAAACGTCTCATTTAGATAATTATTGCAAACCTCTTGCTATGAGACCAGAAATGTATGCATTCTATTTATTTTGATTGACTGGAGATGTCTCTATAGCTTCATTGGATTCCACCTGGGGCAAATTCAAGTGGACATATACAGGCACACACCTGGAATGTTTGAACTGTCCCAAAAGGGACCCGTCAGAAAGAAACAGCCCACAGTGCATATTGGACAGGAAAAGAAAAAGAACTTTCAAACAAGCCCTGAAGTCCATAGACCCCCTGGATCCTATTTTTGTGATGCTTATTTTACTACTGAAGTGAAAAACTTTAATGTGAACTGTACTTTTCAAATAGTACACCAGGGTGTCAACACAAACCTCAGTATTTCTTATGAGGACCAAACAAGAACACGTGTTTATAATCTGTACTATATGAATGTGTTGGAAATAAACATGGCTTTTTGATCCATCCTATCCCCTTACTGTGAGATCAGCTGATGCCGTGGACAGCCAGTATGGTAGTCACATAGTCACACAGTCAACCCCAGTGGCCCCGATCAGCCTCATGACTAATATCCACCAGCTAACCCCTCAGCATCTGCTTTTATGTAGTCTCTCAATGGAGGGGGCTTGTCATCTGCAGCGGTGGAGCCACAACGTGGGGCTGCAGTACTTCCTATCTCCACCTGGGAGTGGTAATGAGAGGGGCGGCGAGTCACGGCTGTGCTCAGGGTTGACGGTAACTTGTGGTGGTTTCAGACCGCTCAGTCCGTGTCTGAATCATCGTAGAGAGGCAGGGATGTCCAAGGCTCTGTCTCGGCTTGGTTGGAAAGTTCTATCGCCAATTGCTGTTTATAACTCTGCCGCTGCGCTTTTAAGTTTTATTGGGGGAAAATCATGGGCAGAGCAACTTCCTAGTCGACTGTGATTGGTGTTTTGGCTGCGTTGTCTTGGCAACGTGGTTAGTAGAACAATATGTGTGTGTGTGCTGTGAGAGCTGATGAGTTTGGCGATTATAATTTGGGCCTGCTGATGTGCTAACAGTCTTATTGTGGTGCTGAAAGACATGGAAGAGGAAGAAAGGAGGGAGAGAGAGAGAGAGAGAGAGAGAGAGAGAGAGAGAGAGAGAGAGAGAGAGAGAGAGAGAGAGAGAATGATCCCTGATTTAGGACAGCTGCTTACTCTATTTACCCAGTCATTCCATAGCCATATGTTCTGACACACACGCATAATCATTTAGAGAGAAACACACCCCCCCACCAGCATGTCCCTTTACTCCTTCTCTACAAGCTCGGTGGTGTGCGTGTGGGTGTCTGTGTGGGTGTGTGCGAGCATGTGAATGCGTGTGCATGTTTGTTCATGCGAGCGTGTGACTACACAGGACACACTGTCCCAACAGGTGCGGTGTGTGTGTGTGTGTGTGTGTGTGTGTGTGTGTGTGTGTGTGTGTGTGTGTGACAGAGGTTACAATAGCCCACCAGCCTCTCCCTGTGTCCAGGGACAGCTGTGGCCGTGCCCCCTCTACGTCCTGTACGACGCGGGGCTTTATCGGCCGGGTGCCGGGGCTCTCTGTGTTTACTTACTGGAGCCCTGGATGTGTTCAGACGGCTGTCGAAACACGTGAACCAGGAGAGTTTAGCGTCAGTTTGCCATGTCACACTCGCACCTTTCCCCCGGCTGTCATGAGCCTGTGGAGGTCTAACAAGCCCACTGCACGCACCGTGGTGGGGCTGAGAGTGTAGCTCTCACAGGTCTGCCTCTATTCACAGTATGAGGCCTGTAGTTGCTGGCTCCCATGCTGCTCTACACAAACTTACACAGATATGTACACAAACACTCACATACACGTATAGGCCTACACACACACACATACACACACACACACACACAAACACACACACACACACACGCTGAGACTTAGTCAATATAAGCGGGGAAGTCTCACTGCTCGCTCTTTTCCATCAAAACAATGGTATGTGATTTCCTCAGAATCCGCTCTGTGTGTGTGTGTGTGTGCAGCTTTGTGTCTGGGTGCATGTGTGTGTGTGTGTGTCTTCCAACTCCAACAACCCCCCCCCCCCCCAACCCCCTCAGCAGGTTGATTATTATCATTATCGGTGTTGCCATATGAACAGAGCAGAAGCACACCATGGTAACCAGCTGGTGAGATGCAGAGCAGACTCTCTTGAGTTTTGTTACAGATGTTATCAGAGCAGAAACAGAAACGTGTGTGTGTGTGTGTGTGTACTCTGTGTTTGTGTGTATGTGTGCGCCAGTGAGTTTGTGTGTGTTTTTCCAAACCTGTGATCTCTGGATCATGGACAATGAATTGACCTGGGCTGGTCTGTTAATGATTGACGCATGTGCCCATTATGGCTAACAATGTGAGTGTGTTTTTCGTTTGTGTGTGTGTGTTAGTGTATGTTTGTGTGCGTGTGCGTGTGCGTGTGTATGTGCATGGGTGCGTGTGTGTGTGTCTGTGTGTGTGTGTGTGTGTGTGTGTGTGTGTGTGTGTGTGTGTGTGTGTGTGTGTGTTTCTTTGAACTGACTCAAATGTGACACCGGCTGCAAACTCCCCCAACATCCCCTCTCAGACACACTGGACTCTCATCTCACTCTCTCCATCTCTCTGTCTGTTCGTTTCCCTTTGTCGTTCTGCTCCTGTCGGCTGCGCATCTCTCTCTCTCTCTCTCTCTCTCTCTCTCTCTCTCTCTCTCTCTCTCTTTCTCTCTCTCTCTCTCACTCTCTCTCTCTCTCGCTCTCTCTCTCTCTCTCTCTCTCGCTCTCGCTCTCGCTCTCGCTCTCGCTCTCTCGCTCGCGCTCTTGCTCTTTGCTTTCTCGGTCTCTATGTTATCAGGTGAGAAAAACAACAGGAAATATGGTTTCCTCTGCTCTTGTAACAGCTTGGTTATGTTCAACAAACCACATTGTGAAACACACCATGTAATGACGGTTATCTTTCAGACCATATCCCTGTGTGGGTACAGTGACATTCAGAAGACATTCCCTGGCCATTTGTTGGTTCTGCCGAGAGAGGGAGATAGATTCCCTGAAGAGGCAGAACCCGGAATCCAGTCAGCTGGCACAAGAGGGGCACAGGCCTGTCCTCAGCCTGGCACAACAGTGTGTGTTGATTGGTGTGTGTGTATGTGTGTGTGTGTGTCTGTATATGTGTGTGTGTGTGTGTGTATATATATATATATATATATAAATATATGGGTGTGTTTTTGTGTCTTAACACTCTCTCAAGTGTATGTGTGTATAAACACAGCTGAGTAGATATGCCTGTGAGTGTCTTTGAGTATCTGTTGTCTGATTACTTTGAGCCTGTGTGTGTGTGTGTGTGTGTGGGGGGGGGGGGGGGGCGCTTGTAAGTCTTCGTAGAGTATGTGGTACTTGTGCATACAGTATTTGAAGGCGCGCGTGTTTCTTCTTTCGTAACCTGTTACTGCCCTCTCCACTGCCCCGGCAACAGTCACACCAGCCTGGCATCTGGAAATAGCAACCCTTCCCCCTTCTCTGGTGTGTCTGTGGGCCCCATGGCTGGTGCCAAGGCCATGGATACTGCAGGCTGTGGCCAGCTGCCTGCTCCATGAAAACACCATCTGTGGACAGTTGGCCCGAGGATCACTAAAACAGTACGTGAGAGAGGAGAGACATTTGTTTTGTTCTGTTTGGGCACAACAAAGTCTGCTGCCCGGGGCCTTTCTCTTTTCCAAGGTCAAAAGTCGAGAACAGCCGGCTCCTCCTGTGCTCCAAATTCATCTCCGATCACAAAACATTTCATTAAAACGAATCTGTGACCACGAAGCCTTTTATCAAATGTTCCAAAGTAAGATAAGGTGAGTTTTGGAGGATGGGAGCTGAGGGTGCGGTATATTATACATTTTATAAACCTACTCTTTCTTTAGAAACTTTCCAGTCATAGCGACACTAGTTAACTGGCACGGGCTACCTTTGATTTTGTTCTTTTTTCAAAATGAGTTCACTCCTTATTGGACGCAGAATGAAAGCCGTGATTGGAACCCACCTATTTCCCAGGGTATCCCATGGCCAGCCCAAAGGAGCCATGGAGACAGTGCAGTGAGGGCTATATGTGACTAGCAGTTAACCCTATATGTATGTATATCTCATATCTGCGGGGGCTTTGCAAGGTTGACTTCCTCTTCTTGCACTACGACAGTTGTTTAATGGGTTGGGAGGAGCGTGGGCATGTAAGAGCTTGTGCCATTTGTGGGGAGAGGCAACGCACATGTGTGTTTGTGTGTGGGTGTGTGGGTGAATGTGTGTGTTTGTGGTTGTGTTATCTGTGTGGGTGTGTGGGTGAATGTGTGTGTGTCTGTGCGGGTGGCAGGACAAACCCGTTTCTGTCTGTCGTCCAGTTGGTTGAGGCCGAAGGCCAGACACGTGCAGCCCGCGGAAGGCAGGTGGCACCTGGATGTGTCCCAGCCCAGCAGGTCTCCAGTCGGGGCTTCTCCACGCGGCTGGTGGGGAAAGGACAGGTCCTGTCGGCCTCCGCAGCCTTCCCCTGGTGGTGGGCTTTACACAGGCAACACTGACACCTGCTGGCGGACATGCCTCACTGTCAGGCGGAACACGGGGGTGGGTCGTCCCTGTCGCCTTGGAAATAAGACGTGACCCCTCTGAAAAGAATTCAGTGAGAGGACACTGGAGTCCACACACACACCAGTGAGAGCTGCATCTTCTGATCTACAGTGTAGTCTTGTCTGTCAGTGACATATGGCCCTCTGTGGCCCTCTGTGGCCCTCAGTGGCCCTCGGGTCAGTCCCACTCTTTCATCCTCAGTGGCCTGTCGTCTGCTCTCCCCTGAGGCGGAGAGTAGGGACTGGTCACGCGGGGCAACCTCTAGATGTCCTTCAGATAGTGACTGTAATCTCGTGGGAGCGTCGGTGGTCCAGCAACGCGCTGTAACTGTTCTCTCTATCTCTCTTTCACTCTCCCTCCCTCTCTAATACACATACACAGGAAGGCCCTTTCACATCGTCATTAAGTCATTAGCCTACTTATTTATTGACCCCCAGCCATATCTGCCTGCCAATCTCTAGGCTTGCAGCCTGTGTGTCTTGGTGCTGGCACTGGGGCTTTCCCATAAAAGCCAGGCAATGCTCCATGTCTCCATTCTGGATTTATTTATCCGTCCACATGTTTTGAGATCAGATATTACTGCTTAGGCAGTTTCTGTCTGCGGAAATTGTGTGTTCTCTGATGTGCTACACTAGATCTGGATTGCTACTATTACTTGCCTACTTTACTCAATGTACGAGTTATTCTGAGAGTGTGTGTGTGTGTGTGTGTGGGGGGGGGGGGGGGGGGGGGGGGGTGTAAGGGTGTGTGTGCGAGGGTTTGATGGATCCTCACAAGCTCAGTCAAATGGGTGTATTCACAGCAAGGGAGGACTCTGGAAGGAAAGCAAGGGAGAGGGAGTCATTGAGAGAGGTGGAGGGGGGAGGAAGAAAGAGAAAGAGAGAGAGAGAGGGGGGGGGAGAGGACTCTGGAAGGAAAGCAAGGGAAAGGGAGTCCTTGAGAGAGGTGGAGGGGGGAGGGAGAGAGAGGGAGAGAGAGAGAGAGAGAGAGAGAGAGGGGGAGAGGACTGGAAGGAAAGCAAGGGAAAGGGAGTCCTTGAGAGAGGTGGAGGGGGGAGAAAGAGAGAGGGAGAGAGAGAGAGAGAGAGGGAGAGAGAGAGAGAGAGAGAGAGAGAGAGAGAGAGAGAGAGAGAGAGAGAGAGAGAGAGAGAGAGAGAGAGAGAGAGAGGACTCGAGAAATAGACAGAGGGGTGGGGGGTTGTCATCGCTCTCTCTTATTCCAAGCTGTGCTGCTCCGGACGTGCAGAAGGAGAAGGGGAGGACGAGACGAAAAAGAAGCCGCTGCTTTAAGAGCTAGACAGTAAAAGGGAGAGAGAGAGAGGGGGGGGGGAGAGAGAGAGAGAGAGAGAGAGAGAGAGAGAGAGAGAGAGAGAGAGAGAGAGAGAGACGTGGGCTTGGATCAGCCAGCCGTTTCTAGTCTGGTGTTATTTTTTCTTTCTCCTGCTGCATGGCCTCCTAATTTGGGATTTGTTTTAAGCGGTAGGCAGGGAGAGAGAGAGAGAGAGAGAGAGAGAGAGAGAGAGAGAGAGAGAGAGAGAGAGAGAGAGAGAGAGAGAGAGAGAGAGAGAGAGAGAGAGGGAGCGGTGTTGGAGACTTCTGACTTGCTGGGAACCCTGCTCCTTCAGACCCACTCTCCCAAAATGTCTGATTCCACTGTCAATGCTCACTTGGAGGGAATCATATCAGACTTTGAAGGTACTGTAAGCTCTTTCACTATCGTTCGCTCTTTCCCTTCTTTCTCTCTTTTTCTCCCTCTTTCTAATTTCTCTTTATGCTAGCCTGTTGTTGTTTTCCACCTTATTTGAACCTCTCCGTGAGGTAAGCAGTAGAGATTCTAGACACGATTAACTGAAACTTTGAAACAAGTTGGGCAGGCAGTATGGAGGGAGAGATTATGGAAGGGGACGTGTGATCTGACAAAACGGACAGATTCTCAGCACACCTCGTCTGTATCTAATTGCATTAAGGCGCGTGTTGCATGTGTGTCTTTGCCCCAGGGAGTGTGCGTGCATGTGTGTGTGTTTGTACATGTGCAGCAGGGAGTGTGTGTGTGTGTGTGTGTGTGTAGATGTGCGGCAGGCAGTGTGCGTGTGTGTGTTTGGGAGGTCATGTGGTGCTATGGTATGTCTTAGGGTGAGTGAGTATTTTCAAAAGACAGTGTGCTATTGATTTTGCGAACCTGGTGGATAGGACGCTCCCTCAGAAAGAGAGACGCACACGCACAGGCACACACTCACTCGAACACACACACACACACACTCACTCAAACACACACACACACTCACTCACTCGAACACACACACACACACACACACTCACTCGAACACACACACACACACACCCACTCAAACACAAAAACACACACACATGCGTATAAACACACGCGGCGTCCACGAGACACAGTAACTGTCCCCGGCTGTGAGCAGAACACCTGGCACCCCTCCCCCCTCTCCTCCCTCATCTCCCCTTCCCGTCCACCACCCCCAAACGTCCCCCTTTCCTTCTGCTTGCCCCCTGGCTTCTAGATTCCCCCTGTCAATCCTCTCCTCCTCCTCCTCCTCACTTTTTTCATCTCTTTCAGCACCTTGTCCATCTTCTGTTCTTCTCTCCAGCTGTGATGGTTAGTGACACTCACACCTCTCTCTCTCTCTCTCTCTCTCTCTCTCTGGGTGTCTCTCCTTGCCTGCCCTGAGTGAATGGCAGTCTGTCTGTCTGGCTCCACCAAACACATAGCCATTAGGGACACATCCACACTTGTCCTGCATTCGCTCCCTGTCAACACCAGTTTAGTTTGTGGTATGTGCATGCTCTCTCTCTCTCTCTCTCTCTCTCTCCACCCTCTACAGGGTCTCTCTCTCTCTCTCTCTTCTCTGTCTCGCTCTTCGCTCTGCTAAGTTACAGAAAAACCGAATGAGAGGATAAGAGTGAGGATACTGTATCAAGTAGCTTGTGACGCTTTCTCATCTGGGGAACGAACATAACAGTCCACTGTTTGGATGGTCAATGGGCTAAGTTACTAGCCCTGCATTGTCTAACTGAGTGATAATGCTTTCAGTCTCCACTGACACTTTTCCATAGTCTTTGGTGTGTGTAGGTCAGTGTGTGTGTGTGTGTGTGTGTGTGTGTGTGTGTACAGGATGTGCATGAACTCATAGGACATGTGTGTGTGAGTAACTACACTGCAGCATGAGTGTCCCCGTCCCCATTGTCTGAACGCTGTGTCACGGTGTCAGGGCTATGATCAGCTCTGCTGTGGGCGTGTGTGTGTGTGCGTGTGTGTGTGTGTGTGTGTGTGTGGACAGGATGTGCATGAACTCATAGGACATGTGTGTGTGAGTAACTACACAGCAGCATGAGTGTCCCCGTCCCCATTGTCTGAACGCTGTGTCACGGTGTCGGGGCTATGATCAGCTCTGCTGTGGGCGTGTGTGTGTGTGCGTGTGTGTGTGTGTGTGTGTGTGTGTGTGTTTGAGGAGCCCAGCGTGTGCGGGCGCCATAAAGGGAACAGAGGGGCAGGGTTCCGTGGCAGTAGGGTGGTGACCTCAAGCCCTGACCTCATCCTCACTGATTGGGCCATGGGGATATTCCAGCCGGGACTCAATGGCTCACCCCATACACACACACAAAGGTGGAGTGACACACACACAGTCAGGAAAGCACTATACACATATTCACAGTCAAGGACACACTTAACACACTAACACAGAAAGTTAGGGACTTACACTTTTTGAATTCTTTACAAGCGCTTGGTAGGGTTTTTGTCCCCTTGTTAAGGGGCTCTTTTGTTTTCATTTTATTTCCAAGGTTTTGGGAAACACCTAAAGAGGACATTTGATATTCCATAGTTGGCTTTGGAACTCCATCTTGAGGCCCCTACTGTGCCTGGGTGTAGAGTAGCTCCTAGTGTTAGCCTGGCCCGACTACGAATCTCTTTTTCACACACACACACACACACACACACACACACACACACACACACACACACACACACACACACACACACACACCCAGCGAGTGCTCAGGGCGTGCAGGCGGGTAGGCAGAGGAAATTCCACAGAAGGAGTAGATTTCTGTGGTGGGTGAAAATGTCGGGGTAGACAGAGGAGGAGTATATCTGAACAGTCTGGTCTCTCACGCCCTTAACCCCACCCCTCCCCCCACACACACTTGCAGTAGGTCACATTTTAGAACCACGTCCACTTACCTAGCAGAGATTGTGGTCCCGTTGTCCACAGTCTGTCGGTTTTGTTCCAAATATGTCCCTTATCTTATACATTTTAGATTCTATAGGATTGTTCAGGAAGGAATATTATAACAATAGTTTTGCTACATTTGAACAACCTATCTGAAGTGTAGATGGCAGTTTCTGCAGTGACGATTTTCAGGGGACACACCTTGTTTTGTAAGGAAACACTTATGCCAGATACTGACTGTCACATGTTGCAGCTGAGGTCACGGCAGGAATTCCAGGCTTTCACACAGAAAACTATCATTAAGCCAACTACCATTTAGCTGTGGTCGTGTTTTTGCCCTGAACACCCTTGAATTAGTAACAAAAGCTAAAACAATGCTTTCAGACGATATAAAGAGTATTCTTAAAAGAAATAAAAAAGCTAACCATCTATCAAAGTTGACTTCTCTACCTATTGACCACACAGTGGCTTCCTTGACACTATCACTGTGAGGAAATGTCTCTTGTCAGACGCTGATGATAGCCCACCCAGCCGTCTCCATCCTTATCAGCGCTATCAGGCTGCTAGCTAGCTACTCAGCTAACAGGCTTCCTGCGTCAACTTGCTTACTTCTGGAGCAGCACAGGGGTCCCGTTACATTGGAGAGCACAGTGGGCCTTTGTTAGCATTTAGCTACTGCTAGTTGTTATTCTCCCTGTAGGACACGTGGAGTGAAACCCATACCGGTGTTAACTCCCGAGGCTCAAATTAAAGCTACGGCTAAAAACAACTAGCGTGCAATGAAAGACTTCCTTTTGTTCAACCTGAGCAAGACTTTTCTTGCAGAGGAAGGAGAGTGAGTCATAGTGCATCTGTACAGGACCAGCTTCAGGAAAATAAATGAAAAGTCATAGTGGACATTTTGTCACGAATGCCACATATTATCTAGGCTACTTGTGGTGTCCCTTAGGAAATCTCTTTGAAAGGGACATTTTACCTTTAGCAGACACGTTGGGTCAAATTACAGTATGAACCTGCCAGTTTCGAACAGAAGTGCGTATACATTTCAACACTTTGAATATTGGCGGGCTACATGAATTCTGAATATACGCTAAACGTTTCAGTATTACTACTTCGGCTGTTGCTTGTGATTTTCGGTGCAGAGTTTTAGCGGGAAAACAACTGTGAATATAATTCTTGTTTTGCTGGAAACTTGTGTTGCATCACAATGAGTCATCATCACCCCGGCCTGTCCCTCAGGAAGGTCAAATTAGCCCCTGCCTTCATGCAGAAGGCAGCAACTGAATAATGTCAGGGGACTTTTCAGAAACCTGCTCTATGTGTTTACAGCATGCAGTCAGAATGGATAGCAGAAAAATGCTACGTGTGAAAGCCTTATGCTTTTGTTTACTTTTAACTTTGTTTATGTAGTGTACAAGCCTTTTTGAGAGACAAACGAAAAACAAAAGTGACTAATGGACTTTTTCCCCTAGTGCATCAGACTGAGGGGCTAATAAGTGTCTTCCTGGCAAAGTCTTTGTCTGCGATTCAAAGGTCAAATTCTTAGAGGGAAAAGTTGTGCGTATAGAGAGATAGAGAGTAACGCATGCTTACATTTGGCTCCCATTGGTCATCGTTATCGAGGCTTGGCTGTGAGGCCGTTATCTACTGTGAGCTTCAGATACTGCAGCCTGGAGGCCTCAAACAGCTATGTGTCCTTGAATACACACACACACACACACACACACACACACACACACACACACACACACACACACACATACACACATACATGCACACACACACAGATAGAGAGAGACAGACGGAATATCCATGCAGTAAGATCCCTGTACACAGATAGACAACCCCAGACAGAGTCATAAACATAGGCCGTTACGAATACGCTCAAGTGGCATGTGAACACAAACATACTACTCACACATACACACACACATGGACACATCACCTCCCAGCATGATATGGGGATAACACTGTGGTGATTTAGGACAGGGGGCTAAGATGTGCGTCAGAGCCTGTGTGAGCCTGGCTCCATCCAGGGGATGAGATGACTGTTTACCTTACCGTACAGCTGTGGATAGGGGAGACCCACAGCCTGACACACACACACACACACACACACACACAGACACACACACACAATCTAAACTCTCACTGCTGCACATGGGATTTTTTCTCACTGGTGTGCTGTACTAAAATATACTGTAAATCTTCACACACAGAGTGAAGAGCACCTCTGTCTCCACCCTGTCTGTTGGGCCTCCAGGGTGCTAGAGCTACTCTCCCCACAGAGCAGAAACATACCACACAACTCCCCTTAAATACATCCAAGCACGTCATGATATCAGAATCACTATCGAAGTGCAGAGGGCAAGACTATCTCTATCCTGTAGCTCACTGAGTAGACCTTTCTCTCAGCTTAAAGGTTGACTGGTTGCACATCAATAGCACAGGTAACTTATTTAAGACAAAGAAACATTTTCATTCCTTCTATTTGATAGAGCAACTGCAATATCTCTGTACTGTATGGAGGTTTTGCAAACTCATATGGAGAAATGTTTTGTTGACAAAACTGCTTGACCGGTCATCCACATACTTCCTGCTGTGGCTGCCGTGTCCAACAAACTTTGACCTCAACAACCTTTGATCCCCTGAGCATGACCTCATCTAGGGCATTGCCTCATTCCCGACCTTATGCCCTGAACCCAGTGTCTCATAAATCATTTTATGAGCCATGTCTTACAGCAAATGCAATTTCACAGGCCATCTTGTATCATGCTGCCCTCCTCCCACAGCTCTCCAGAGATGGTCTGTCTCTGAGTACATCTGTCATGCAGGCTCAGCCGGGGGGGGGGGGGGGGGGATCTCTCTCGGTTTATAGTGTGGGTCCTTATCAGGAGACGGAGACCCACGCCTCCTCTCTTGCCCCACTCGGCTGTCGTCACATACTGTACTGCAGGCCTGAGCCTATAGGCCACATGAGGACAGTGTGTGCAAAGTGGTAATCCTCAGAGCTGGGAAGAACGCCACATTTTCTGAGGCATGAGTGACAATGTAATATTTGAGCGCCACGCCTGTTTTTTGTCTTGCCCTTCGACGGAAATCCCAACACGTGAAACTGAAGTGCAGTCGGAGGGACTGTAATGGCTTTTGTTCAAGTTGAACAACAAATCCAATGCACCTAGGCTTAGCATCATTATCCCATGATGCTAAGTCAATGGACATCCAGAGTATCTGCATATTTAAAACCCTTGGAACCTAGGAAGTTAAATTATCCTGCCAGGCCATAGTACTGTCTGTCCTCACCCCCTTCATCATTAGGGCCCTCTGGCACACACAGTTGGTGCCAAACCCTTCTTCCTGTCTCCAGGGGAGGAGACAGGAAACCCAATCCCCTTTTGTACCAGTTGGCTCTCACCTGCCTCCTTCACCTCTCTGGCACGCCACCGGCTGTTCGCTATCCGGGGAGCGCCAGCATAAAGTTTTCCATTGTCCAGAACCCAGGCTCCGGAGCGCCCGAAGGCCTGGTGGCTGGAACGCTGACACGGAATTCCAAACTGTCAATAACCGTCAAGAGTTCCGTTAGTAGTCTGGCGTGGGCGAGGCCAGCCAGAGTTTAGAATAAAAAAATCAATCACTTCTCCTGAAAAGCCAATCAAATTTGTTGGTTTCTTTCGAGAGTAAAGTCATGTGTTGGTGAGCTCACCTTTGCCTGTGACCCAGTTAGATTTCTCACTCACCTAATCAACATCTAGAAGCTGTCATGTGTGCTCCCTCACATCATCAGCACATTAGGTAGCCCTGCATTGTAATTATAGTGTAATCGGAGACGACCTGCTGAAAGGGGCTGAGTTTGTGAAAACAGAAGCAGAAAGGGGGTCTTTCCCCATGCTGGTGCTGAGCTCAGGGCTTTCGAACAGGGCACAGACACCTTCTATGAAAGGGTGTTTATTTGGGACTGGGGTCTGACTGCTCCAGGGTTGGAACTGGTTGGAGGGCCCATGCAGAGGTGAGCCAGGTGTCACTGTCAAGACCACTGGAGCCCAGGGCCATGGCTACAGAAATGAGGCCAATCCAACAACAACTGGAAAAATAAGCCGCAGGCAGGATGGTGAAATGCTTGAATAGTAGGCTAGGAGATGCTATGGCTGCCGTCCCAGGCAACAGGCTGTAGCCCTGGCATCTGGAGGGAGAGTTTTGGCTTTCATGTGTAGCTTTAGATTGGCAGCCGTTGTTTTGTAAAAACAAACTCAGTTATACGATAAAGAGAAACGTGGGTCTAGATGGATGTTATTATTTTGTCTTAAATGCCAAAGTGTTTACTAATATTCTTTTTCAGCCTGGCCTTTCCGTTACTTGATAAAGGTCATGTGACGAAATAGGCGGCAAGTTCCAAGTTTGTGTAGCGAGGTGTTTTCTCAGTGCAACGATTTGTTGTCTAAACTGAATTCAACTTATTTTACGCGAACTTTGCATGCACTTTGTTACAAACTGTTCTATTAGCCATCCAGGAAGAATCAGAAAAGTATTCCACACGAGCGCATAGCTGGAGTTTCAGACGATTGATTAATAGGCTACTAACGTGTTCACGCACTAGTGTGAATTTCATCGTAGGAATTTTAAACTCTTGCATCGCCATGATATCAAAATATGTTAAGCGAGTCAAATCGAGTAAGACATTTTGTGTTTGTCATGAATGTGATTCAGTTTAACATACATGTTATTAGTCTGGTTAGCCAATATTTTCAAAGTAGGGCACATACGTCGTCAGTGTCATTCAATTACAGATTTAAAATTGTGCACATTTGTATAGCATCACTGCTATTTTGAGAACCTATTTTAGTTTTTGAAATGTGTTTGTGTCAGCCACACAGATGCTATCAGTGACACATGCTAATGCAATTTTGAATGACGTAACTTTTTTTTTTGTGAATTATCAATAAATGCTATAGGCTCGCTAGTGTGTCTGACTAAACTCTTCTTTATTGTTTTTTTTTTTTTTTTTTAGCACTGAAGCGGTCGTTTGAGGTGGAAGAGGCGGACTCGTCCACAAACCCATCTCCCCTGTCCCGTCGGACGAACAACCCTCTCCGCTCCTCCACCTCCTCCTCCATCTCCAACACCAGCCAGCGGAGCTTTCATGAGCTAGGCTCCCGCAACTCAGAATACTCCTCCAGAACCTCCCCCTCCGAGTCCAACCCTCGCTCACCCAAGACCAGCATGAGGCGCATGGAGCTATCGGGGGGCCGTGCCCTGGACTCCTCCTCGGCCCGCCGCACTGAGATGAACATCGAGGTTTCCTCCAAGCAGGTGGATAGCTCGCCCAGTGCAGGCATCGCCCGCTTCGGTCTGAGGCGACCCGAGGTCCAGAACGTGGGAAGCCGGAACACAACCGCCATTGACGGCCCTCTGTCCGGCTCCACACACAGACGAGCGGAGATCAGCCTCTCCCGGGCCACTGAGCCCCCCGCGCCCCCCAGGAGGGTGGACTCCCAGCCTTCCCCAACCTCCAGGATCCCTGAGCCCCCTCAGAGGAGAGCAGAGCCCCCATCCCCCAGGCTGAGCCCCGTGGACGGGTTGTCCAGGAGAGCGGAGCTGCCAGTACTCAGGCAAATGGAGTTGGCAGCCCCGGTCAAGGTGGTGGAGAGCAACAGCCACCCTCCTCCAGTGCCCACTGCCCCCCTGCCCAGCCTGGACGAGCCTAGGGTGGAGAGGACACGCAGCCCGGTCACAGAGGCTCCAGCACCAAGACCAGCGGAGAGTGAGTACCTGCTCCCAGTCAATGACTAGTCTTCACTTTAAAGTATGCCTGTCTATTTCCAGCTTCAGAGTAAAGTCGGAAGCGAAATCCGTAGCTGTGGTTAAGCGCTCATATTGCATTTACATCACTGTTTGATAAGTCAATGGGACATAGTCAATTTTTAAATAAATAAAACGGTCATACTATTTTTACCAACTTCAAATGATTCATTTTGCTAAAGCATCAAGATGGCTTCCTCTGCTATGGAAGATTACTAGAGCATCACCATAAAGCAGGCTGCCTTCCACTGTGAGTCCCTATGACTGTCAGTGAATGCAGGTCAGGGGGTGATGAGAATCCCAGGCTGGTCCCAAACCAGCGCTCAAGAAAAGGCCCAGTCACCCTCACTTTGCTCAACAGCCAGTGGACTTGAAAGAGAGGAAATCACTGTGCAATCTCCTTACCAGAGATCGACCACAGGATGTAAACTTGTGTGTTTTACACTTTAGAGGGTTGGCTTTGTGAACCAACTAACACAAATACTTTTTAAGATAAGTCAAATTTGTCAGTTATCACGTGGCTAGGTTTCGTTTTAAACTCCAAATTTGAAACTCCATACTTCTACTTGGAACTCACTTAGAGCAAGTGTCAGTTTACACATTTCAGATTATGGCTTGATGATGCTTTACTTTCAAAACTCATACAGATAAACTTCAAGGTCAAGACCTGAGTCTTTATCGATTTTTTACGTCTTGGTATATTCGCTCATTAAGAAGCACTCTAGTGTGAAACCTCTTACTTACTAATTTGTTATAATACAGATGTTGTGAATAAATCTGCCTCTATAGCAGTTCTAACACGATGAAATCATTTGTACCACTCGGTAATTAGATTTGCCACCGGTACACCATTGTGAACTTTACCCCTTGGTAGGCTGTCCATCCTTGCACAACAGGTGCGTGGCACATTGGTATAGATTCATTTATGAAACTATAGTTGGAAAAACGCTTTCGACCTACAGTGCCTGTTGAGCAGAACAGCATCGTCCTAAAATTGTAGGTTAAGTTCTCTTTTCACTCTAGCTGACGTAGGCTAACTCATTTCACTAAGCAGCCGCCCATGATAGGAATGATTTGTAACATGAATTGAAGTTGTTTTCTCAGGGTTTTTAATCTTCCGCTTGATTGGATGTTGATTGTCTCTTGGACTTGCTTTTAATGAGCATTGTCTTTGCCAAAGGTCTGTACTTTTTAATTGTGTTTGTGTTGTCTGTCATGCTGTCTGCCACTTGAAAAGAGAACTCATTCTCAGTTGACTTAAATAAAGATGACTTGCTGTCTCTGTCAGGCCTGCATTCAAATTGAAGCTGCCTGGAACACATTTGTTGTCTAAGCAGCTCTGCTATCTAGGCGCTACAACATTGGTGAAGAGAAGTGCTTGCAGATGTGATAAATTAGGACAAGTAGTGAGCCCTCTCGCCTCTTGTGACCGATCCATCTTGACACTGGTGGCGTTCCAACCGCCAGTGACTCACCTTCCCAACATGCAGTGTTACGATCCCTCAACTGTGGGCCGAGATAGAACCAGATGTTTTTGAAGGAACTTGGTGTGTCGTAACGCTTGGTTTAGTCAAGGTTACGCTCCCAAACAGCCTCATGTCTGTGGTAGGAAGCAGTGGTTCAGGATCGGTGAGTCACAGGGAAAACAAACCAAACGTTCTGGCCATCGTAGTGGAAGAGAGCGCCACTAGTTGGTGTGATGTTGTTTTTTCGGGGGTTGCCCGCACCTCCAAAGAGCCTCGGGTGGCGTGACAGCGGTTGGTTTCCACATCAAAGGTGTGTAAATAGACTGGGGAGGTTAGCGGTTCAGGGGACACAGGTGATGTAATGGTAATGCTGGTGGTGGTGGTGGTGGTGGTGGTGGTGGTGGAGCTCGAACTTGGCTTCAAAGCGGTCAAGGCCACAGACTGCCTTGTCCTGTTTGCTGTGGGGCAGGACGTCTCATAACTGTGTGTGTCTGTATGTGTGAGAGAGAGAGAAAGAAAGAGAGGTAGACTCAGATGATATCTCTTAGGTTTGAAAGTGCACGAGTAAGATATTCGGATATTGGCACATCTTTTTTCGCAAAGGTTTTCTGCGTTCCTAATGCTTGTTTGTTTTCCCTCCTTAATGAGTCAGACAACACCATAACTTGTCGCTGCTTCTGTCTCCGTGAGCAACGCCTTTTAGAGAGAGGTTGTCTGGGTATTTGAGTCCCAGCCAGGCAGCTCTATTAGCTGTGGCATGTTTAAATCTGTAGTCCATAAAAGGCTGTGCCTACAAAATAGGCCGTCTTACATTTTCCGCGTTCACGGTGCATGCTGCCAGTGTTTCTGTTCGTTTTCTCTAATGTTGTTCGCTCTTCCATCTGTGTGAGCGTGAGACGTGTTGACATGTGCAGACAAGCTGGTTCAAACAACTTTGCAAACCGAAGCATATAGTCTTGTGTCAGGTTTGCTAAATAACAAGCAAAGGTCTGAATAAAACATCAGAAGCGTATTAGCATAACACTAGTTGGTAAATGGAAAATGGTCCTGCTGGGACCTGCACCTGAGGAGAAATTCTCTGAACATTGAAGGGAGTGAAAGTACGGTGAAATCTGAGAACTACAATTGAAACAGTCCATGGCTCCTTCTGCTTTGCAGTCATCACTGTGACAGCCCGGTAGTGAAGATAAACACATCATGCGAAAGAGAGGGGTTTTAGGGTGGGAGGCAGGGTGGTGGTGTGTTAGAGTTAAGGTTAGCCCTAACCCCAAAAGAGGTGGGCTATGGGGTGGTGGTGTGTTAGAGTTAAGCTTAACCCTAACCCCAAAAGATGTGGGGTATGGAGTGGTGGTGTGTTAGAGTTAAGGTTAGCCCTAACCCCAAAAGAGGTGGGCTATGGGGTGGTGGTGTGTTAGAGTTAAGCTTAACCCTAACCCCAAAAGATGAGGGGTGGGGGGCGAGGTGGTGGTGTGTTCCATTGGCATTCTACTCCCATCCTTGACAAGTAAGGAAGAGGGGATAACGTGAGAGGAAGTGGAGAGAACAGAGGATGTGAGAGGAGTAAGGCCTGCTCGGGCCACATTTGGGTTGTATTACAGCCCCCTGTGTAGGGAGGGGGAGGCCTGCTAACTTAAACCATTCCGGGAGATAGAGAGACAGAGGAAAGGAGGGGGTGGTTCAACGGCGGTTATTTGGCCCGAATGGATGGCTGATTTCCTGTTAACATGAGGGTAAAACCAAAACGGCGAGGGGAAAGTGGAAATGGACCGTTGACCTTTCTGTCAGCTGGGAGGAAAACCAAACTGTGACTGTGATAGTTCTAGATGACTACCTTCACTAATTTGGTTATAGTTCTAGATGATTACCTTCACTAATTTGGTTATAGTTCTAGATGACTACCTTCACTAATGTGGTTATAGTTCTAGATGACTACCTTCACTAATGTGGTTATAGTTCTAGATGACTACCTTCACTAATTTGGTTATAGTTCTAGATGATTACCTTCACTAATTTGGTTATAGTTCTAGATGACTACCTTCACTAATGTGGTTATAGTTCTAGATGACTACCTTCACTAATGTGGTTATAGTTCTAGATGACTACCTTCACTAATGTAGGAACTAGAGGCAATGCCACAGAGGGCATTGGGATGATGTCATGTTTTGGAGGATAATATTTCTTCACATCATTCATCTCTGTTGGTTCCCAGCTCTGTATCCGGTGGAACAATTCGTCTCTCCCTGACCCTGTGTGTGCACGAGCACGTTTGTGCCCCTGTGTTTCTGTGCAAGTGTTTTGCCAGCAGGGGCAGTAGGCGCTCCCATTTCCTGCTAAACGGAGCCATCCTCAGGGGCTGGCCAGAATGCGTGTCCCTGGAAAGGGGGGGGGGGGGGGTTGATGAGTGCTGCGAATGCCAGTCCCAGGGCACAGCATTCTGGGGTCCGTGTTGACAACCGAGGGGTGCTTTAAACGGATGAAGCAAAGAGAAGGACCGTGCAATACGATGAATGAACCTCCTCCATGTTCTACTGCTCTTTTGAGAAGGTCTGCATGGTGATATTTTACATTGCATCAGAAATCACGGTCGGCGACAGGGTTGAGCCGATGAGCCGGGGGGTTGGACAGGATACGATGTCATATATTTACAAGACGCACAAGTTTGCGCACTCTTTTTTTCCAACCCGTATGCACACACTTAAGCGCCAAGTGCACACACACACACACACACACACTGTCCTTCCCAGTTTCCTGTCCCATGCCATGACCTTGCTCTAGTTTTTCTTTGCTGTCAGTAAGAGGGCTGATGCAATTACACACACACACGCACGCACACACACACACACACACACACACACACGCACACACACACACACAGACAGGTGCTGTAAAGCACAGTGTCCTAAAACACTGATTGGATAGAAACTTCCCTGTATGTTTGAATGGGCTTTGGATCCGAGATGAGCGTCTAGAGAGAAGGAGAATGACGTCTTATGCTCCTGGATTTGGGCAAGAGGAGAAGCTAAGAACGTATGATTGAGCGGAATCTGAGTGGAGTGGATTGTGTCGGGAAGCGGAGTGTGAATCTGTTATGCTGTGATGTGCTCTGGTGACCTGGCTAGAGCAACGTTTGTGGCCACTCCACTGTGCTAAGGGGTCATGCAGTGGGACTTACAGACATACAGAGCAAAAAGAAAAAGAGAGTGGGAAAGGAATAACTTGGAATGTCCTAGTTGTATTACAATATATGATTGTATAGTACTACGAAAATATTTTTTAAATGTCACGTTTAGGTCAGGTCGCTTCAAATCAGAGTGAGCCCCTGAGTTAGGTTGCACAGTGGTCATTTGATCAAGGTTTGCGATAGTATTGGATGATGATGTCTGTGGAGGCGTACTATCTTGTGTTAAGCATTGCGATGTGTTCTCTTAGGCTCAACCCACAAAAGGGCCATTGATTAGCCTTCTGAAGGGTTGGCTGGGACTGGAGACTTGTGCATGTCACAAGGGATTATAATGTTCCTGTGGATAAATCATTTACTGAGTGTGTGTGCTACAAAGCCAACCATACTCTGCCAACCAATTGAAGTAATCCAAACATACGTTTAATACAAAGAAAAGCCAAATACAATATTTTTAAGCGAATACTCTGATGACTCACTTAAGGCAGACAGTACATTCTTAACTACAGCAGAATCATATCTGTGCTCTTAATGCGTAATTTATTTTCTACTATGGCCTGTTCTTACTGTTGTAAGATTAGGCATACTACAGCTTCGTCCTTGATTTGATTTGATTTGTCCTTGACATTAGTCATGATTTGACTCCTGAAAGGTGGCAATGAAATGGCTTCCAAGATGAGGGCTTTTAAGTTCAATCATTTCAGCTGCCAGTTTCTGGGTTCCAGGGCTCAGGAGTTTAATTCTTTTTTAAATATGTAAAATCCAGCTTCAGAGCTTTCAAAGATTTTATAAGCCAGATCCAGTAGTGCCATCCTCACCTAAGAGCAGATACTTGTCACCAAAGAGTTCTACGTCGACTTGTGATGTTTTCTTGGACTTTGGATGGATTGACCACAAAAGTTCTCATTATTTGCAGTTGGCGCATATGTCAGTAGTCCCTGTATGATTGCTTTCATGTTCTTTTTGTTGCATATTTGATTGGTTGATTGATTAATTGATTGATCTGTTCTACTTCAATATCTTACTCCATCGAAATGCCGTGCATTTAAAATACTTGAATGAATAAGGAATGAACCTTTCCATTTTATGTAAAACACGACGAACTACCTAAATGACTTCAGTGCTTTTTTTGTCCTTGTTGACTAACCAAATACAATTCTCATCATCTGTGTTCTTCACCAGGCTGCTGTGTGAGCAATAGCATTCTCTTTGCCACGCACTATGAATCGAGCTTGGACTCCTGGAGCAATGGCCATCCTAGAGCAATACACGTACACGTTGTACCCGTCAACGTTAGGCTCCCGTGAGAATTTAGTAGCCCACTGCCACTTCCAGGTTTCATACTCATGAGTAACTTTGTTTGCTGACGTGTAGAAACCAACCCAGGAGTCTTCAAACTGTTTCTTCCAGTCGGTGAATGTGTTTTTTATGTACAAACGGGCACATGATTTCCCTTCCTCCACGAAAAGCTGTAGCAGTGCATCGTAACCTTCAATACAGACTGCCCCTTTCGGATTTTCAAACTCTGGTCCTCTGCAAATCTCACTGCCCATAGTGGTCCACAAGCCGCAGAACATTTTCTTTTCCCTGTGGAGCCGGACTTGAAGGCGGGGGTGTAGAGGAACACAAGTTTCACAACTCCCTGAGGCTCTGCCTTTAACCCCGAGAACAGACCATGCTTTCGGCATCTTCGTTATTCCTGAAAAGGACCACCATCACACCCTGCTTTAAAAGGCTCTCATCAATGTCTTCCCAAACGATCCTGGCCTTCCCATCTGTTCCCACCCTCAGTTCAAGTTTCATCTGCAAATCATTACCCTCTTCCATAAACATCAGATTAGCAGGTGGCATTTGATTAACGGGATTCGGATGAACGACAACTTTATTGGCCGAGGTAGCAGCACGTGATGGTCGATGACTGCGAGACTCCTTATAAAATTTGTCCACTGAATGTCTGTTGCTTATGACAATAAACAGTAGCAGTCCTAGAAAAGCCAAGTCACCCCAGTTTCTATTGAGATATCCCAACAGGTTATCATCCACATGGTTGCCAAACTGGTCTCGGAGTTCCCACAGAGAGTTCCTTTGATGTCCCTCGACTGAGAACTCCCTGAGCTCTCTTAAGAGGTTGGTAGAGACGCGGTAGGTGTACTCTGGGTCATACTGGCTAATCCCCAGAGCAGTTCCATAATGCTGGGTGATGTAAACTTCATCGATTGTTTCACTACTTGTGTCCCGTCGAAGTCTGAATATAATTCTGTCCCGGTTCTCGTCGTCGTCCCTCAGATTGTGGTTGCCCTGGGTGACGTAGGAGGGAAGTGTCAGGGGACTGTGCAGATTGTTGTTGCGGTATAGATTCCCTAGGGTGTAGTACCTGTAGGTCACACTCCTTGAGTGAGGCAGGTTGTTCAACAGCCTCTCATAATTGCCATAGTGATGGGTGCCGTAGTCTTCCTGGTTGGGTTCAAAGGTTAGGGATATGACGTCATTGTTGTCGATATCAATGTTGTTGGCAAACCAGTGTAGAAGCACCAGGCTGTGCTTGGGAACAGCTCCACCAAAGTCTATGTTCCTCAGGTCCCTGATTGAATGGAGGTGTTGAATTGCTAACGCTGAAGTCACGTAGAGAAAAAGAATGAAAGAGCGTGCAAGGTCCTCTGGTGCCATGGTACCTCTAGACAAAGATTCAAACAAAACAATCCTTCAGTGTATTATCCATACATACTTACTGTGGAATGTTTAACTTAATATAAAAGGGGAGAAATCTTGTAATATTTTATTAAAGTGTCTGCTGGCTTATACATAGTGTGGAGTGTTTAAATTCCTGTAGAAGGTGAGAAATCTGGATTTTTTTTTGTTAAAGGTACTGCTACTTTGGTGATTGATTTAAAAGTGAAAGGAATATCTCATACGTTTATTCTGGCAGACTTTTTTCGTTATAATATATTAACACGCAGCGAACAAACATCTCAGAAATAAATCTGTAAAAAAATCTGTGATGTATTCCAGTCAAGGTACCATAACTGAGTGGTCTACAGCGATGTCATAGTTGAGGAAGTACCTTTTTTAGCCATCAACTAGAACACTCACCGTCTTGAGAGTGTAGCAGTCAGATTTGGGTGTGTCTGTAATGCAGGAAGCCTTTAAGAAACAACAAAACAAGTGACCTCCAATTTAAAGATGTCTGGTCTAAATGTATCAAAAAACAGTTTCGAGTAAAGATGCCCCGTATTGAAAGTGTAGCAAAATGTTTTACAAAAAGCTGGGTGCCAATAAGAAATGCCATCAAATAAATTCAAATTTGGTTTCTCGGATGTTTCTGAAGTGTATTCAGAAAATGTTTTCACATGAAAACTGTAAGACAATATCTTCCAAGCTAGCTGAGTGTCAAAGATTAGAGTACCAAGTGATCAGATGATTAGCCTGAGATGAGGAAGTACCTCGAGCAGCCAACCAGAAAACTTTCCTTCTTTAGAAAGTCACTCAGGTCTGGTGTGTTTGCAGAGTAGGAAACTGTTAAGACACAACACATCAGACAATGTCCGATTAGATGAGCTTGTGTTCTTGGCACAATGTTTCGAGGTTGTTTCTCAGCGGTAATCAAAATAAACCACGCCTCCATGGATATAGCGGCTGGGGTTAGCCATTGAATGTCTGTCCTGAGGTCATAATGTTTATAGATCAGTCAAATACCTCTATCGACCGACCTCCCTCCCTTCCTGTCATTGAGAAAGTGTTCTAAAATGTGTAACAAAATCATTCACTTTCTTTTAACTCGATGAAAAACGTCCATAGCTGCAGCCTCCCCAATTGACCAGTAGGAGATGCTATCACACAGTTGGTTCTCTCCATACACCTGTTTGGTGCATTTGAATCCATGGCAATCAGCTCTGTGCTATTAGATGTTTTGTCTGTGTACTTTTTGTGTTGTAGCCCCCTACTTTATTTAAGTTACCATTTATCAACTTACCTGATTTCTTTTGAAGGGGCTCACTGGGATCCGTAGTGTCCTGTGCGCTGCAAGGCTGTGTGGCCAAATGACTGACTTTGCCCTGCTGTCTTTTATAAACGTCTAAAACTAAGGAAGTCCTCCCTTCATTTTTTAGAGCCTTTTTTAAGGCTTAATTGTTTTCCTTTTCACACATTACATGTGATACGAACCACATCTCTCAAGCACATACTAGGTTTCACTTTCAGGGAAACGAAACAAATTGGAAGCTGTGGTTTGTTAGAATTGCCCCATAAACATACCTAGGTCTGCATAAATAAGTTCCCCTTTTCTTTCTAAACCCAGACCCTTGTGGCATTTGTATAATAATTAGACGAGCTATAAAAATTGGATTTGAACGGGATTGAAGTATTATTGGGAAACATCCAAGCCTTGCTGTTAACTTTAATAGCTTACTCATTGGCATTTCAATTGTGTAATGTTTTGTTACCTAGTCCAACACTCATGTTCAAGCAGCTTACTTTTGTAACTGTACAATACTACCTTTTCCAAAGGTTATATTTTTTTTCCTCACTACAAAAGCACAATCTCAAAGCTAGGATGTTAATGCTCACCTGGTTTGGATCCCACACATCCAGCTAAAGGGTTCCTCTATTTATCAAAAGCTTCCCCCGAAGATCTGTTCACGTAGTCTTGGCAGCTGTTTGTTATGCCAGACTGTCTGATTATGTTGTGAGGCTTCTAACCAGGAAATTAGCTGATGCATGACAGAGTAAGTGTTCATTCCCCTTTGAGCACAGACACAGAAGGAAAAGGCATGGGATGACACATTAAGTGTGAAAAGAAATTAAAACTCTAGATAGACCTGATTATTTTCTCCGATTCATTGGTCAGCAGATTATGGGCCTATGGCAGATGTATCGGTAGCTGCAGGGAAAGAAATGCAGTTTTTTATTATTTTATTTGTTTATTCCTATTTGAACCAGCGAGTCCCATTGAGATAGATCTCTTACAATGGAGCCCTGACCAGGAAGAAAATGACGAAAGACGTAGAACAATAAATCAGGCAACGTTAACATTAAATTGCAATTGCATATCTTTGTCAGAAGTGTTTTATAGGCACATTTGAGGGATCATTGCAAAAAAATGAATAAATACATAGACACAAGATATTTGTATTTGCTTTTTGGGGAATTTCGATTTTTTGGACTCCATAATATCGGTATCGGGCTCTATTAATCAGCATTAGCATGTATGGGCATGCTCTTGTTTTTGGGTTACATTCTGCTGTATGACAACGGGAGTCGCCCAGTTCTGTTCTTTCATTCTTTCTTAACGTGTTTCCGTGTTGACCTATTGCACTGACCACCAGTTGGGGAACCTGCAGAAAATAAGCACCATATGTCGTACACTTCTCTCTGGTTCATGTACAAACCCACGTTTCTGTCTTGCCACATTCATTAAAACGTTGACAAAAACTGCTCCATGAATCATTTCAGGTTTATCATCCTGTTTATGTTGGGTGAAGCACTTCGGATTGAAATGACCAATGTTGGCTTCAGAGAGCTCTAGTCCATGTCAGCTCTGTGTAAGCTATGCTGAGGCCACGGCGCAAATGGTTTGCATTAGAGCTGATGCATGACTTGTATTACTTCGGAGGGGGATGAGGCCGGCCGGCCGGTGGCCTGTTGCCATTGTTTACCTGAGGTAAGCCCTCTGCAGGCTCAGCATCTGGAGAAGAGAAGATAAGATAGACTTTGTTGTCCTGAAGGTAATTTGTCTTGAACACATACAGTATCTGCTGTTAACAAAATTACATTACCTAAAATGACATTACCTACAGTACATGCACAGACTGTCACCAGTCCACATGTACACACGCACTGTACCTACAGTATATGCACAGACTGTCACCAGTCCACATGTACACACACACAGTACCTACAGTACATGCACAGACTGTCACCAGTCCACATGTACACACACACACACACAGCACCTACAGTACATACACAGACTGTCAACAGTCCACATGTACACACACAGTACCTACAGTACATGCACAGACTGTCACCAGTCCACATGTACACACACACAGTACCTACAGTACATACACAGACTGTCACCAGTCCACATGTACACACACAGTACCTACAGTACATGCACAGACTGTCACCAGTCCACATACATGTCCTTTATATGGTCACCCATCCTCCTCCTTTTGTTTTTCACGCACTGTTTCAAACGGTTCTCTCTCCTCTTTTTGGCATGATTTGCAAGCGCCGCAGTGGATCTGTTATTTTCCACCCGTTTTAATTTCTTTTTTAGACACTCAAGTTCCTTTTTTTTCCTGTTGAGGATCTTTTGGGTCTTCCTCAGTTTGTCTCTTAGTTTGTATGATTTTTTACGTTTTGGTGTTGATGTCTGTTGTGGCTGATTATAGTTTAGATTTTTTGGTTGGAGGACTCTTTTTGTGGTTTGGGGTTGAGGGTTAATGTGGCTGGTGTTCACTTCGTGTGCATCATCTGAAGGTGGAGTTTCATTCATAATGTTTTGGATGGCTTTTTTCTTTTTGTTACACCTGTTCGAATTTTCTCTCCATTTTTGTCTTTGTTTCTGCAGCTGTCTTGGTGTCAGGTCTGCTGCTGCTTTTAGCAACCCCTTTTCCTTACGCTTTTGATATCTGTTGAAATATGATAAGCTTTAGTATTGAAAACTGTTATGAAACAGATCTGTTATGACATAGGATCTTCTTCAGCCTATCATTTCCACTTTTACTGTCACAGGAGCTTTACTGGTATATTACTCAATAGTTATGCCTATGCAACTGCCTGTAGTAAAATTACGTGTGTGTGTGTGTGTGTGTGTGTGTGTGTGTGTGTGTGAGAGAAATGTTACGCCCTTCTCTTCCCTTTTTAGGCCTACCTTTCTCTTTCCTTTCTCCTATACTCCTGTAAAAGTTCTGGGTTGTTGTGAAGTTTGTCTCTATGTTTTTCCACCCTGGCTTTCGATGCAGCCCTCTTATGTTCATTTTCCTTTGCTTTTCACATATGAATATAATTGGAAATGAATGTCATTTATATAATAATAATATCAACTTATATTGAAATGGATTTCAAAAGTAAAAGAAACCAATAAACATCACCATAATATAACCTTTCATTACCGTAACAGGCCTCTATATTACATGGTAATGAGAAGCTATGCATTACGGTAATGAATGACACTTAGCTAAACTAGCATAAAATGGCAGAAGCCATTATGACTCAGCTAAAAAAAGATCACTAACAATTTGACTCCATAATGCCTTATTTATAGTAAAATATATATTTGATTACATTTCAAAATAAGGAAATATTACACATTACGGTAATGTTAATCTATGCTGCGGAAAATAGGGATGTGCAAGGATAAAACTTACAATTAACAACATCAGAATATGACAAACATTCTTACCTAGTAGCCATCTTCTTGTCTCCTCTTCTTTGTGGTAAAATATGGTAAAAAAAACTTTATTTAAAAAAAACACTGATCAGGAAAGGACAGTGAACATAGTGCAACGGTAATGAAAGCTGTAAGTCCGGACGCTCGGTTTTCCTTAAATATTTTTTTATATATTGTTGGAAATCATTATATCTTAACACAGTCTATTAATAATATAATAATATTTTTGTACTAAACAGTGAACTGTACCACATATTAAACAAACTTAACTTTCGAATAAAACTTAAAATAATTAAGTTTGCATTAATATGTCCCTAAAATCTGTACAGACATGGCTTAGGTTGGCTTCATGAGAATCACCCATGTACACACACACACACACACACACAGTACCTACCAGTACATGCACAGACTGCCATCAACCAACAAATTGCACACTGCCCGTCGTACGACACACCACAGTCATCATAATAGTGTACATAATATGTGCAGTAGAAGTAAAGCAGCCTCATTCAACATAGAATCATCATAAAATGTACATGTGTACAGTTAAGATAAAAAGCAGAGCATGTTTCTCATGCATTCATCACAGAAACCCTCTAACTATTTGTCTTCTGTGCTCTCTATCTAATCCATGGATTGTCTCCTTGTATTCCAGCCTATTAGTTGAACTCTAGTGAACAAAGCACCATGCTAAGCCTGAGTATGAGAGCGTCTCCCTCCTGTAGCTGTGTGTATGTCACCCAGGGGTTACGGAGAAATCTGCACATGCCCGGGAATCGGTCCAATCCGGCCTTAGCAACCGCAGCTGGGGCCACTCCAAAAACCTGCCCTTTATATTCTCAATGGCTTGTGATGACACAGTAAAAAAAATAAATAATTAAATCAATTATTCAACAAACTCATCTGAGCCTTGAAAACCACAGGAGCTCAGTCACTGTATCTATTTAGTTACCCTGTGTTTAAACGTGCTGTGTTCACCGTTTTGCTTTTTCTAAGCCAGAGATTCAAACTGGGTGAGTGTAGTTCCTTCAAATGCTGGCCCCCCTGCAGCATAAAGCCGTGTAAAGGATCCCCCTCTGGGTTCGTTAATCGTGGACCTGGCAGTCGGGGCGTGGCTGTGGGCAGAATGCAGGTAAATAGGCCAGGGCTGTTCGCACACTGGACACGGACGTCGATGGGGTCAGGGGTGGCTGGGTGGAGGGTGTGAAAGGCCCAGCCAGGACACACCACAGTGAGGCATGCGGGGGGCGTCACTCATGGGCCATCCCTGGCGGGGCGGCGGGGGGGGGGGGGGGTGATGATGATGATGATGATGAGTGGAGGCTAGTTGAGAGAGGGGAAGTACATTACAGTACATTGCCATGTTTCCATGCTACTCTTGGCAGAAAAGATGGCGCTGTGACAGAGTAGAACTCAAGCCAGTCGAGTGGGATTCTGTCCAAAATGTAACTTCTCTTGCCGTGCGCGTGCGTGCGCATGCACGCTCTTCGACTGCGCCAAGGCTGCACAAGGCTGATATATAATTACACTTCCTGTGAGGCAAAACACAGCTGTTTTCACTGCTCTTTAATCTCTCTCACACACACACACACACACTGTACTCTATTCCAGCAAAGGACATCTGTCTGTCACCTAAAAGAGCTTGAGACTTCTTCCATACTTCCCCATGTGAAATGCGTGGTACTCCTGTTAGTTTGTTGACATGTTGTTCCACAGGAAGTCCCTGAGGACTCTAAACTCGTAGACCTGTACCCAGCATTCAACCTCAAAAGAGACCGAGACTGGAAATACCCAGTGGCTGGTGGAAGTAGTGCGAGACTGGCTGGCAATAGTTTACCGTGTGTACACAGCACGTCGAGGGGCCAACGTGGATAAGTCCTCCACAGCTGAATGCACGATCCCCTCAGCCCTCCCCCACCCACCCTGGGGAGCCGTGGCCCTGCCAGTGTGAGTAAACGCACAGTTTGTGTGAGGGCTCTGGCAGGCCACGGTGGAATGACAGGGAATGCGGTGAATTCCACAGGGCCAGGTGGAGACAGACGGGACGGGGTCAACCCCTGCTGGGAGATTGGGGGCTCATAAATTAGAGGGGTTTGACACTCCAAAGGGAGTTGTGGACTAGCTCACTGTATAAGTGAGGAGAGGGAGGGGGGGGCTTTAAAAGATTTTTTATAATATTCCCCATGCTCTTTCAGTGATGGATTATTAGTGACGTTTACACACACACACACACACACACACACACACACTGATTATACACACAGTTTTACTTCTCGAGAGAATAGACAACTTTCCTTTCCTTTTCCCCTTCACAATTCCTCAGTTCCCCAATCCTCTGCGGTCATCCTGTACCACTCATAGTCGTTTTATCATAGCTGTGTGTGTGTGTGTGTGTGTGTGTGTTGTGGGGAGTGTGGGAGAGGGGGGGGGGGGGGGGGGGGGGGGGGGCGGGCGGGCGTGTCTTGATCCAGTGTCACATGACAGGGGTGAGTGGGAGGGCGGTTGCTGAGCTAGTTGAGTTGGCCTCTCACTAGAGAGCTGCACTTCGGCAGGGGACGACGCACACACGGTGAGTCTGAAGCTTCCAGAGTGTGTGTGTGTGTGTGTGTGTGTGTGTGTGTGTGTGTGTGTGTGTGTGTGTGTGTGTGTGTGTGTTCGAGTGGGAGAAAGCCTGAGGAAAAAAAGAAGAGAAAGGGCAAGCCCTATTCTCAGAGTTTCTCCCTCCATCTTTCTGTTTCCTTTTGTCCTCAGAACTTTCTAGTTTCCTGTTGTTTTGGGTTTGTTGGAGTTGAATCTGTCATCCTGAGTGAGATTTTCCCTTAGTGCCTGGTTGTCTTCTGGAGACTTATGTAACCTAATGTTGAGCTACTCCGTTTGGATCTTGTTTTGACTTCAAAAGACATAGGTATGGAGTTAACGAGGGAACTGTTTGTAGTTATTGTTCACATGAATTCACTGGAGAACGTGTGTGTGTGTGTGTGTGTGTGTGTGTGTGTGTGTGTGTGTGTGTGTGTGTGAGTGTGTGTGTGTCCAAGTGTTGTACTCCCCTGTCTTTCATCCTTATTCTGTGTGTCTGCTCTGCACCCTGCCAAGCCTTGTAATCAATCCAGGGGGGTGACGGAGGGCTGCTTGTATAACACACACACACACACACACACACACACACACACACACAACTTGCACACTGCATTGTGTGTCCCAGAGTTTTCAGCCTGTTTAGTTTCACCTCTCTGTTTCACCGGCTGCCGCTGCTCTGGGTGTGCTCCAGGGTCGTGTCCCACTGAGTCTGACAGTGATCTATCCCATTCCATACACAGAGCCGGGGGGGGGGGGGGGGGGGGGCTGCAGGATGCTATACCTGAGGAGAGAGCCTCACGCTCCACCTCACGCTGCATGTGGAGAGCGTTTGTGTTCTTTCCCAGCTGTTGTTCTAGTTCTCTCATTTTGAAATGACGTACAGTCAACCCTATAGGTGTTGTAGGCCACCAGCAGGTCTGGTCATGGAAAGAGCATGATAAGGCCTAGCTCCCCTGATACCAGCCAGCACAGGCATAAACGGAAAAACTCACACAGCCTTTCCTCACCTTGAACAGGGACACTGGGCTTTGAGTGCAAGTCTTTTTTTACCGAGGTTTTGAACGGAGCTCTGGTCTGGACAGTGGGAGCTCGGTCCCGACTGCATTGCCAGGGTGAGCGTGGCCGGTGGGTCTTTTCAGGAGCTGCTGTGGGGATGCTGCCATTATCTCTGGCGGCCATGTGGAATGTCCAGGGGTGTAGGTGAAAGTAGCTACAAGTGTTCAGAGCAGTGGGTTTTTCTGTGTGCTTTAAGCCTTTTCACTGGGCGAGGGAGTAAACATCTCCCCCTGTGTATATGGGTCAGACCATAAATAGCGGTAATGCCAGTAGACAGCTAGTGTTAAATTTCAGTGGCACTGATCTGCTGGTGTGTGTGTGTGGTTGTGTGTGCGCGTGTGCGTGCATGCCACGGTTAGTGTGAGCCCACTCACCAGAGCGTGCGTGCGTGCGTGAGGTTGGAAGGTTGGAATATGTTCTCAGTAACTAGCCCAAACTATGCAGACAGGAGGCTGTCCAGACTGGTTTCACAGACCTGGTGGTATCACTTCACTGACCTGGCTGCCAGAGGTGCAAGAGAGGATCCCCTCTTCACGATCTGGTGGCACTAAAACGACCGCCAACCAGGGGGACAGTTACAGCCATAGCCTCTCACTGATGGCTCCATCTGCGCCCTGTCACACCCAGACACTCGATACTCGATACAGGGAGAAGATTTATGCTACAGGATAGTTAGATAGCTTGGCACATTGGCGTCCCGCATTGCGTGGACCAACTTGGGTTCCAGCATCAAGACTTCAAAGGTTAAAGCTTTAGATGGGGGGGGGGCAGTATGTTTTCAATGTCCTGAAAAAGTCTAGACAAAATAGTTGGTTCTCTATGGTCCATCCACATAATTAATCTGTTGCAACCTACCATTTTCTCTGCATAACGTGAGGCACACATTTCAGACTTTTGCTTAGTGAGACTTCTGTGGTCCAGTGATTTTTCTTGATAGTGTCCGACTTGCAGAGGTGAACTATGCTTAGTCCAGAGGTCAGTGACCCTCAACCCATACCCCCTGACCCTCAGCCCGCAGTCGGTCCCCTAGTTATAAACTCCAATCCCCCTAGTGTACTGTTCCCTTCCACTGACAGACCTCTGTAGGGATAGGCTAATTACCTTAGCTTCAGCCCAGCAGAAAATTGCTAGCTTGATAATTCACTTGAGCCTCTCTGTGAAACGACTGAGCAGATGATTGACAGCTTCCTAATTTATTTAGCCCCTCATGTCAAACTGAAAAACGGACAACATTTAGCTGTGGTGAGCCATTTTAGCTTTCTGGGCTGAATTTTCGCAGGTAAACGTTAAGAAGACGTTAGGTTGTTTTGTTAAACAACGCACACCAAAATAGTTGTGGAAAGAGAACTTGTTTTGGGTGCGGAATGTTGCATTGGTATTCAGGCATCCTACAAATTTCGTCTGTCGCCGGTATCAGCGTGAAAGGATGTTTCAGTGTGTCAGGCAGCAGATAAGTGTCCCCCTCCCCCTTAGGCACTTGCAGCCAGTCTGTGGTCTGTCAAGCAGAGTCTCAGCGGGAGATCAAAAGACCAATCCACAGATAGCAGCTCGACACCTCTGTCCCAGCAGGCACAGACCACGCAGCACACCACTGGTGGATCTGGAGGAACTCCACTGGGGGTCCAGATAGACCCGAGGAGCTGCTGTATCGTCACAACACCCCAAGGGCTCCAGCGGCCACTGGTTGACTGGTCAGCTTGAAGTGGCATGGGGCCATGGGGTTATAATTTGCAATAGGAAGTAGCCTAACACACAGGCGATGGTACACAGTACGTGCCCAATGCAGAAGACTTTCACTCTCTCTCTCTCACTCTCTTACACACACACACACACACAGTACCGTGGTCCCCAGCGACAGGTGACAGCATGTGCTTTTAGGGGCCAGCACGGTCAGGGGCCACATTCCCCAGGGGACCTGAATGAGGGGGGGCTCTGGGAACAGGGCCTTGTTACACAAACACACACATTTATTAGCACAACACAACGTATTTGTACTCTACTCCCCCCAATTTCCCCCCTTTATTGAGGGGCTTCACTGTTAGAGGGTGGGAAACAGTGTGTTGGGGTGTTTGTGTGCCCCCCCCCCCCCCAAGACTGTCTTGATCTTAGCAGATGCAGGATTCAATTAATTGAATTTGGGCTCGCGTAGTATAATCCCAGATTCGTATAATTTACACACAGACTGCAGCGGAGGTGTGTGTGTGTGTGTGTGTGTGTGTGTGTGTGTGTGTCTGGGCAGTAACCCTGGGCCTGTTAGCTAGCCTTCTTCTCACTGTGTTGTCAAGTAACGCGTCCCACTTCCTCTGTCCTCCCCAACCCAGCGAGGGTCAAGCTGGAGAATCACGGAGTCGTGGGGTTTAGACGAAGACGTGGACGATGTTCTGCACTGTAAAAAGAGAACATCTGCGCACACTGTCAGTAGGAGCTCTGACGGTTTGACGAGACGGAGGACTCTCAACAGTCGACTGCCCCCTCTTTCATTTACAATCCCCCACGTTCTCTGCCTCACTCTCTCTGCCTTTCTGTGACTCACGCGTGGGAATGTATGCGCAGGCAAGGAAACAGATGTTTTCAGCGTCGTAAATGGCTTTGTGACCGGAGTAAAAATGAAAGTGCAACTGAATGGCAGAGAGAGAGAGAGAGAGAGAGAGAGAGAGAGAGAGAGAGAGAGAGAGAGAGAGAGAGAGAGAGAGAGAGAGAGAGAGAGAGAGAGAGAGAGAGAGAGAGAGAGAGAGAGAGAGAGAGAGAGAGAGAGAGAGAGAGAGAGAGAGAGAGAGAGAGAGAGAGAGAGAGAGAGAGAGAGAGAGAGAGAGAGAGAGAGAGAGAGAGAGAGAGAGAGAGAGAGAGAGAGAGAGAGAGAGAGAGAGACTCATTAAACCCTTTTGTTCCATGAGAAAAACAGAGTATTTATGAAGGACAATCATTTGGAACCCTAGTGACTGGATGCCAGCTTGATGGGGAACCTTGTGCCCCTGTTCACTTGTTACTTCTGCAGACACAGCATCGTCCTGTGAACTCTAACCTTTAACCTGAACACACGGGTGTCAAACCCCCCACTCATGGTTGTCTACAGGGCGATGGTTACCACCACACACACATCAGTAAACGGTTATTCTACACAACAGCTTCTTATTGTCTGGCTGGCATGGACGCCTCGATAGATGTGAATACAATGGACAAAGCCACGTCTAACTAGTTTCTGCTTGCAGGGCCTGTGTGTAGTTAGCAGAGAATGCCTTTGCGGCCTAACCCAAGGAATGAATCAATCGGAAACTAGCCTCCTCTCTTTGTGGTGTAGGGGGACGGCTAGCCCTGTTTACAAATGCCAAGCAACATGATACTGCTGGAACCACTGGAGAAAACGCATTCTTTATTGCCCCTAATTGAAAACAGGATCACAACAAAGTTGGTCGATTCCCTTTTTGTCGGTTTGCTGTATTCTGAAAATATTTTTTTGCGGGCTGGAAGCAACTACATTTTCCTTGGCAATTACTATTCCGTAGCTAGTTTTGATGCAATTAAATGTCCCTCTAACATTGCTCGGTAAAATGCAGCTTGTTTCCTTCTGAAGATGCCCAATACTAACCCTGTTCATCTGAAACTAGACAGTTTTACCTCACAAAGTTCCACACGATGACTTGTCTGGGATACGTGCAGCCACTTGGATCTGCTTGGCAGAATGACGTCGGGTTTTGTGGTCTGCACACACGACTCTCTCGGTCAGCCAAAGTTTAGGGCCAGCGTTGCAGGGAGGTAGCAGTCGGCCTGGCTGTTCACGTGTTGTGAGAGTGGACACACTTTCCACACGATACACGTCTTCACTCACTACAGCTCTTATTTGGGTAGTCCCTGTTTTTCGGTGTGTATTGGCCTTGTTTGGTTTTGTCGGATTTTTATTTGGTCTGGTTTGAGTCTGTATTAGGTCTGGTTTGAGTCCGTATTAGGTCTGGTTTGGGTCTGTATTAGGTCTGGTTTGGGTCTGTATTAGGTCTGTGTTAGGTCTGGTTTGGGTCTGTATTAGGTCTGGTTTTGGTCTGCTTTAGGTCTGGTTTGGGTCTGTGTTAGGTCTGGTTTTGGGTGTATATTTGTTCTGGTTTGGGTCAGTACATAGTCTGTTTTTTTCTCTGAATTATGTCTTCTCAATGTTTATTACCCTCCTAGTGAATAGTGTTTACTACCCTCCTAGTGAATAGTGTTTATTACCCTCCTAGTGAATAGTGTTTACTACCCTCCTAGTGAATAGTGTTTACTACCCTCCTAGTGAATAGTGTTTACTACCCTCCAAGTGAATAGTGTTTACTACCCTCCTAGTGAATAGTGTTTACTACCCTCCTAGTGAATAGTGTTTATTACCCTCCTAGGGTTTACTACCCTCCTAGTGAATAGTGTTTATTACCCTCCTAGTGAATAGTGTTTACTACCCTCCTAGTGAATAGTGTTTACTACCCTCCTAGTGAATAGTGTTTACTACCCACTACTACTGTTTGGGTCTGTATTAGGTCTGGTTTGAGTCTGCATTAGTCTCCTAGTGAATAGTGTTTACTACCCTCCTAGTGAATAGTGTTTTCTACCCTCAGTGTTTACTACCCTCCTAGTGAATAGTGTTTACTACCCTCCTAGTGAATAGTGTTTATTACCCTCCTAGTGAATAGTGTTTTCTACCCTCCTAGTGAATAGTGTTTACTACCCTCCTAGGGTTTACTACCCTCCTAGTGAAGAGTTTACTACCCTCCTAGTGAATAGTGTTTACTACTCTCCTAGTGAATAGTGTTTACTACCCTCCTAGTGAATAGTGTTTATTACCCTCCCAGTGAATAGTGTTTACTACCCTCCTAGTGAATAGTGTTTACTACCCTCCTAGGGTTTACTACCCTCCTAGTGAATAGTGTTTACTACCCTCCTAGTGAATAGTGTTTACTACCCTCCTAGTGAATAGTGTTTACTACCCTCCTAGTGATTAGTGTTTATTACCCTCCTAGTTAATGGCTATAAGCTGTCTTGGTTTCACAGCCAGACGTTAAAACAGAGGGTTCAAAGGTCACCTTGGATGTATGGGGTCAGCCTTCCTAAGAGCTGTCTGGACAGCTGTGCACATGAGCGCTACACTTTGTTAAAACCTTTGTTTAGAAACACACACAGTATCCACTGTCAATTTCCTCAGATCTTTGAAATCGTGGTTACATGTACTTACCGTTGTGGCAATAAGACATTTACCTTTTGGCTTAGGTCGCCGAGTTTGTTTGAATGGATTCAACGTAATCGGCTAGATCGACTGCTAACCAGCACTGTTAAGCTCCGTTGTTGCTGCCCCTCATTTCCCTCCAGTATTCTGGTCCCTTAGTTTATCCTGAATGCGGAGGTTTGGTCTGAGCAGGCAGGGGAGGTTTTCCCACAACACTGGTCTACACTTGGCCCAGCGTGCTCTGTCAGGCTTCAGTGTTTTACAGTGCTTAATGCGAGGTGCCACCTTCCATACAGACGAGCCCTGGGTATTCACTGCCGGTCTGTTCAGGACAGTTACAGGCTTTCTCCTCCTCCTTGTCTTGGGGGCCTGCTGATTAGAGCTACAGACCTTTGTTTAGTGTATACAGGAGACCCCCCCCCCCCCCAACACACACACACACACACACACACAGCTGACTAAGATGCAGAACATTAGCCTACTCTCACAAAGAGGCCAAAACAGAACAGCTCTTTAGCAGCTACACTGGGAGATTAGTGTGTTTACGTCTGGTTTAAAGAGACCAGACACACACACACACACACACACACACACACACACACACCAATGCCAGGCCCATACCCTTCAATGTTCTTTGCCGTTCCCTTTGATCTCTGCGACACAGTCTCTGCTGCCTAAGGCAAGCTCCATTGTAGCGGCCCACCTGGCCGGCTCACCTGGGCTCAGCTTACAGCCCAGCACATACCTGGCATAGTGGAGGGGGCTCTGGGTTGGAGGCCGAAGAGTGGAGGGATCCGCAGTCGGGAGGAGAGGTGGAAGAGTCGCAGAGGAGGCTGTAGGAGGAGTGGAGAGATGGGGAGGAAGAAAGAAAGGAAGGAAGACAGGAAGGAAGGAGGAGGTGTGGCATAGGAGGAGTGGAGATGAGTCCGAGGACAGTGGGAGAGATAGGAAAGGCAAAGGGGGACAGGGTGATGAGAGGGGAGGAGACCCGGGCCCTGCTGACGGATCTCAAACAGGATGAGGAAGTGCTTGGTTCCAGAGGGGCGGGTCTCTAACTGACTGACTTACACTGTGTACCCGAGCCGGGTCTTTATCTTCCAGTGCTGTACTTCCAACGGGGTTTTAGCACGGCGACATCTGATTCCCCTTTATCTTTGCACATAAAGGGCGCTGGAGTGAACCAAAGTTGGCTTCCTTTCCTGGGTCTTTAGTTTGGCTGTTTGTGTCAACGTGGAGCAAGCCAAACTGTTTCTGAGGGGGAGGAAAGTTTGTGTCTACGCTGGAATTTGATGGCTGTAAAACTCTTGGCCGTCTTCCCTGCCGTTCTCCCAGGGGAGATGACAGTCCTCCACTCCTTCCTTCTTGTGTGTGTGTGTGTGTGTGTGTGTGTGTGTGTGTGTGTGTGTGTATGTATGTGTGTGTGTGTGTGTGTGTGTGTGTGTGTGTGCGCGTGTGCGTGTGCGTGTGTGCGCGCGCGCATTTGTGTGTGAATTTATGTGTGCATGTGTGTATATGTGCGCATGTCTGTGTGTTTATTCTGTTCCTTTGTTGTGATAGATTTGTGACCATTTGTGAGATGGAATGGGGTACTTTGTGTTGTTTTGGCCCTCCCATGTTTAAACGTGTGTGTGTGTGTGTGTGTGTGTGTGTGTGTGTGTGTGTGTGTGTGTGTGTGTGTGTGTGTGTGTGTGTGTGTGTGTGTGTGTGTGTGTGTGTGTGTGTGTGTGTGTGTCCTGGTTGTAGCGGTGAATAGCTGCGCTGAGGTCTGCTTGTTGTCTGTGTGAGAGGGGTCCGGTTACAGCCCCAGTGATTTCTCTCTTTTCCACTCTCATCAGCAGGACACTAACACTCCACGGGGAGGGGGTGGGAGGCCCTGTAAGGGGAAGATACACTGCAGCTCTCAACGGTGTGTGTGTGTGTGTTGGCCACTTAGGCAGACTCACTAGTCACTACACATTGTTTGGCAGAATCACGGCCGTGTTTAGCCATGTGTCTTGGCCGTTTGCCAAGTACTGCACTGTGCACACTTTACAGATTACCCCACCAGTGATTTGTCCTGAATCCTCATGTCTCTTTGTAGAATGGAGAGCACACAGAGCATTGCACTCATCATTCCAGTATGTGCCTTAAGGATGTGGGTTGCTCCATCTGTAGATACCATTGGTTTTCCTGGTTGCGTGATGCCCCATGGAACAGCTCAGGCTTATTAATAGAGGCTTTGTATATGTTCCATGTATGCAGTGTGGATCTAACCCCTCAGAGCAAAGCCTAGCTCCTTACTGGGTCCTGGGGAGAGAAGCCTGAAGACTAAGCAGGGAAAGCAGGCCACTCTCACAGGCTCTGGCCCCTGTTCCATGGCTCCCAAAGTATATTTTTTCGAATGGGAGGGTGTGTGTGTGTGTGTGTGTGTGTGTGTGTGTGTGTGTGTGTGTGTGTGGTTTATTATGTCTAGGCCACCGTGCTGTGGCCCCCACAGCTGGACCAGTGTGTTTGGGCCCACCCCTTGGGCAGGCGGCGTATGTGATGACCCAGCGTTCTGACCCAGCTGCTGCTGGCACGCACAGGGATGTTCCTAGCCACTTCACGCTGCACTGCGACTTGGCGTTTGAACGAGGAGCCTCCCGTTTGAACGAGTGGTCGCGTTAGCACTAATGGCCTCCCTCCTCTTTCCTTCCCCTTGTTCTTCTCTCTTTTCCTGACCAGGGTCGGAGGTGATTGCCAGCTACAGCAGCAGCAGCTACAGCAGCAGCAAAGCCATGTCAGAGGGGGCGATGCCCGAGGCGATGCCCCAGGCGGTGCCCGGCCTGGGAGGGTACGGAGAGAAGGTGGGCGGGGGCGCCGTGGACTTCAGCTACGTGGGCATCGACGCCATCCTGGAGCAGATGAGGAGGAAGGCCATGAAGCAGGGCTTTGAGCTCAATATCATGGTTGTGGGTGAGTCCGCACACACACACACGCACACACACGCAGTGCTGCTTATAGATGCTTTTGATAAAGACGTTGAGGTGCTCGTTGAATGGTAGAGATGAACATTTGTAGTATACATTCTACTGTTACATCTACCTTTCTCTGAGAACACCCCACTAAAAACCTCCCCTGCCTAACCAGAATAACTTTCTCCCCCTCTCTCTCTCACTAAGAGATGTCACTGTGGAGCAGGAAGGCTTTGAGCCCTTTTCAGTAGGTTCACAAACGGTTCTGAAGGCAGGGCTGATTACAGTCCCCACCCACAGACACTTTCAACGGAGACGAGCCGCCAATAAAACCCCATCGCCGTAGGCCGTCTCCATTTGAAGTGCTCCAGACCCTCAGTCTGCCTTTTATGCTTTATAAAAAGAAGGGTGCGCTTAAGACATGGCTCCGGGCAGAGGCAGGGGAGAGGTGTACCTGGCTGTGGGTGGTAGTTGCTGTGATGGAGACGTTCATCAAACTCGCCTCTGTCTTTGCACTCTGTCTCTGTGCATGGTTAATTGCACTTAAGCATCATTTGAATTCCCCCTGGGAGTTGAAATTTCAAAAGAAAACCATTTTGCTTTGACATCTCTGGCCAAGAGTAACTAGGTGGTTTAGGGATATATTGCATAATTATAGTGTCTCTATATTTTTTTTGTTTGTTTTCTTGATATACTCAAGCTGTTTGGATTGGTTTTAACACGTTGTTGCTGTGTCTCCTACAGTCAAATCTGTGTTTTGTTCTGTCAAAGGCAGAAAGGATAAAGACTGTTTCAACAGCACAGGGTGATCTCAGTAGGAGACTAGACTGGACCTCTGAATAACAGTAGGTTAAGGTTGTGTGCTATAGGAGGACAGGACTCTGACCTTTAAACCATCTCGGGAACATCTGCCTCTAGGTGCTTCAGAAGATTTAGAAAGTGACGCTACACATTCTGATGGCCCCCTCACCCTTGCCCTAGTGTCTGTGTGCGTTGGTGCCCCAGTTTTGTGTGAGTGTGAGTGTGAGTGTGAGTGTGAGTGTGAGTGTGAGTGTGAGTGTGAGTGTGAGTGTGAGTGTGAGTGTGAGTGTGAGTGTGAGTGTGAGTGTGAGTGTGAGTGTGAGTGTGAGTGTGAGTGTGAGTGTGTTGCCTCATCAACTCACACTAAGCCAATGTCTTCGATCCAGGCTGTCCTGTCAGGGGCCAGAGTTAGATAGTTGACCCGTTGCCAGGCAGCTTATCCGGGACGCGGGGGCAACCTCTCCGGAATGTGGGGATATGTCAGCACTGCAGAGTCGGAACAGCTGCACGGCGACCCTATACACACACACACACACACAAACACACACACACAGTTACATCCCTCCCAACTCACACACACAGTTACATCCCTCCCGACTCATCCCCCCCACACAGGTCATTGGCAAGGGTGTTCAGGAATGCGTGATGTTTCCTCCCTGTAAAGCAGCGTCTGAATGGCCCCTCTATACTGACTGTTCGTTACCAGGGGGCTTGATGATTCAGTGACCTCTCCCAGCTCTGCATTCTGCTGTCACAGTGGCGTGTGGAGCAGGCTGCACTGGCATTTAGGGTTTGGAGGACTCTCACCCTCCAAAGTCAACTGAACTCTCAGCATCAGTCCATTGGCCTCCTACAGAGTCCAGCGTCTGGGTGCAATAGACTTTACAGTTGTCCTGTTTCCAGCGCTGAGCGACTGAGGGGGACGTCAGCGCTGCCCTCTGAATCCTCTGTTGACCCCCCACCCTGTGGACAGATCCCCCAGGTTCCTCTGGTGACCCCCACCCTATGGACAGATCCCCCAGGTTCCTCTGGTGACCCTCACCCTATGGACAGATCGCCCAGGTTCCTCTGGTGAACCCCACCCTATGGACAGATCCCCCAGGTTCCTCTGGTGAACCCCACCCTATGGACAGATCCCCCAGGTTCCTCTGGTGACCCCCCCCACCCTACAGACAGATCCCCCAGGTTCCTCTGGTGACCCCCCCCCACCCTGTGGACAGATCCCCCAGGTTCCTCTGGGTTCAGCTCTTCCATGTTATGAGGCTCCACAGGACCTAATCCAGCTGTTATTATTGGACACACACACATTCCAGTTATTGGCTGAGCGCAGGCTTCCATGGAAAACAAGGCTCCATCACGTCGGCTTACATTTTTTACCCCATTTTATTATTGCCTTTCTCTTTTTTTTTTGCATCGGACATGCACTGTTGCAATAAGCCGCTGTGTTTGGAAGATGAACAGCTTAGCTGGCCTCTGCTTTGGTTTTCTGGACAAGTGTGTATGTAGTTGTAGTGATTAGTGCTGATGGCCTTTCTGGCAGGAAACCGGGAGACTGAGACACCTGCAGTGCCTCACTGCTGCAGACTGCAGCCAAACGCTGTCCGCCTG
>CM030183.1:14054917-14327417 GCA_017639675.1 Aplochiton taeniatus | reverse complement strand
CTAAACCAAACAAGCTTTCCGAGCATGGGGCATACTATTTGAGTGCCGTGGCAGCAGTACCTCAATTTTTTCGCGCCCGCGGCCCCCCCCCCCCTCTCTCTCTCTGGTCCTCTACTCAGTCTGAGGCCTCTGGATGTGGAGTTCATGAGGCGTCTCAGCAAAGTGGTCAACATCGTCCCGGTCATCGCCAAGGCCGACACACTCACCCTGGAGGAGAGAGACTTCTTCAAGAAGAAGGTGAGGCTCCCCATGTCCTGGAACTCATCCCCCCCATCTCCTCTCTCTTTCACTCACTGGGCCTTTCCCGAACCACACACTTTGCGTGGGGGTACGCCATATAAAGTGCCATCCCAAACCAATTAGGGTGGAGGGTGGAGTGGGCTATAAAGCCCTTTGCAGTGAGTCAGCATCGATGCCGACTGATTGCGTGCAACGCCGTATTGTGTCATGGGAGACGCTTCTTACAAATAAAAGTTCCGTGCGACCTGTAGGCTACTGCCATCTGCACAAACTAATACATGCATTTAATATTGTCACACAGCGATTAACAACTTAATTTGTTGCATTGTATTTAGGATCAAATATGCCCTTCTCTAGACTAGAAATTGGTAGACATAATTTGATTGTGTTGAAGTGTTGTATTTATAGAGACTGCTGCAAATACAATGCAGCTGATCAAGATATGAATGAAGAACGAATGTTTTTTATGCCACCAAAGAAGGGAGGCTTGGGAGTAATATTTATTTTTTTATCCATTGGCTCACACATTGTTACTCATGTAGCCTATTATTGATGCTGTTGGTGTATGAGATGTTTCTGACCAAAACATTTTCTTTAATATTCTCACGAATAAGCATTATTAAGGAAGGAGACCTTGAGGGTATGCTATTATATCATCCAAACAAGCCTCTAAAAAAATTTAGAACGTAAAGAAAGAACTACAAGGACAATTTGTTAATAAATAACATACTAGGATATTGTTATTTTTGTCACTGACTCCCCATGTCGGGAATGGATAATTGTACGGTCTTAGATGCTGCAGTGAGATTTCTACTTTCAACAACAGCTGGTGGATCATGACAGATGTTGCTGCACTTAACAAAAGTTGTTGATACGAAACTACGGTGACAAAAAGTTACCACACAGTTCCTGTTTCTACCGGAGAGAGGGAACTTCGACCCGAAGCTTGCCGCTGTATATACTCCAAGACGCTTATGAAGGGTGCTTGTCATTGAGACTTGCACTCTGTATCGGAGGGGTAGTGGGTAGGGGTGGAGGGTTCGGTCTCTCACTCTCACTCTCACTCTCGCTCTCTCACTCTACTCCTTTTATGTCATCTAATATATCTACCAATACTTTCCTATTTTTTCCCCTCCCCTTTGCTGTGACCAGGCTCTCCAGGGTCTCTGGGCAAACTCACTTTCCACCCTTTTCTCTTTCTTTCTTCTCTAATTTGTCTCAACCCCCTCACACCAGCTCTTATGTCGCTGCTGTGTGTGTCCAGTGAAATAATTTCCTCCTACGCCTACACAGCCCCCTGTCCTTCTGGAATGTAATGGATATTTGATGATCCACGTCCTCTGGGATGAGAGAGATGATGGGGCCTATGATGTTAAAAGACAGCAATTCGTCCTCAAAGCTGTCAGAGACCATTCCTCTCGTTAAGACGGATGCATAGGAAAGAAGTGTGTGTGTGTTTGCACTTGCGCGTGCAAGCTCAGGTCTAAGCATATGGTTTTGTTGTAGCTCACTAGAGGGCTTAGTGTTTACACCCGACGGCGCTGAGGGGAAGTAGGCCTCCATGCAGACGGCCAGGTTTGTGTTTGACGCAGCCCAGGGATCAGACCCACAAGCCCGCCTCCTCCTTGAAGTGTGTCAGGCTGCTGATCAGTGTTTCCCCCTAGGCCTGACTGTGACTGAGATCTGACACTGTTTGTACTTTGGCGTTCCCAGATCAGGGAGGAGCTGCGGGCCAACGGGATTGACGTGTACCCCCAGAAAGAGTTTGACGAGGACGCCGAGGACCGGATGATCAACGAGAAGATCAGGGTGAGGGGAGGCAGCCACGCGCACACACACACACACACACACACACACACACACACACACACACACACACACACTTTCACGCACTCCCCAGTTCACCACTACTCGGTTCCCTGCCATCCTAATGAAGCATAGACCCCAGGCCATTAGTTGACCTTGTGATTGACAGTTGACCCCTGACCCTGTGCATGTGCTGCTGTAGGAGATGATCCCGTTTGCGGTGGTGGGCAGCGACCAGGAGTACCAGGTCAACGGCAGGAGGCTGCTGGGCAGGAAGACCAAGTGGGGAACCATTGAAGGTAACCAAGCTCCCAGGGCTCCTCCTTCTCATCCTCCTCTCTTTCTCCTTTCATCTCTCTATCCTCCACTGTCTTTGCTCCCCTCCTTCATCTCCCTCCCTCTCCTCATATCTTCTGATTTGTCTGCTCTCATCCCTATCTTCTCCTTTTCTCCACCTTCTTTGGATTCAAGGTCAGAAGGCACCTGGGGAGTTAAAGACGTCAGAGAGACAGAGAGAGAAAGGAGGTTTGCTTTCCAGCTCCTCCTCCTCCAGGGACTGTGCTGAGGGTGGTGTCTGTCTGTCGGCCTGTAGTGAAATAAGCGGCATGGTGGCAGCGGACAAACGTGTGAACAAAACTAGGATAGCGGCCGTTGCTTCCTTTCCCGACAGATTTGGCATTCCTCTCATTAATCATTTACTTGTCGGTTCTTGGTTTTACTAGCTTTTCTGAGTTGTCAAAATCCCCCCCTGCATCTAGAGCGCCACCCTCGGTCCTTCTAATTGTTCACAACAACAACAAAAGCAAAGGGGAGCCCTCTTATGTTTTTTAAAACTAATATCTTAGTATCTTATCTGCACTCAGCATTGTCCAGACTTTCTATTCGCCAGGGCGGTGGCGCCACCCAAAGGTAAATGAAGGATAGTGATGAGGTGATGCGTGCGTGCGTGCGTGTCCATGAGGTGGGGCAGCATTCTTCTAACCCCAGGCACACCTTTGTTTTGCGGTGGCAGTTTTACCCCAGACGTCTCACTGCATTTATTTCTCCTTTATTTACCACATAATTAATGCCATCTTATAAACTAGTTTATGTATTGCCTTGAAATAACCATGGTAACATTGATGGAATCCCTAGCAGACGTTAATGAAATCCCCGGTAGGGGGAAATTCAATTTCCTGTACAGGCAGTGGGTGCTTTGCTCTGGCTCTGCTAACGATTCACAATTCACATGTGGAGCTCCTAGGACTGGGAGACTATCCCCCCCTCTCCTCTCTCTCTCTCGCTCTGTGTGTCTCTGTATCTTACTCTTTGTCGCTTTCTCTTTCTCACACACTCACACACACACACACACACACACACACACACACACACACACACACACACACTCGGGCACAGGCACAGTTTGCCAAGCCACCAGTGTGATCTCTTCAGAAGGACTTTGACTAGATGTAATTAGCGAAGGGGTGCTGGTGCTGATGAGCAACAGTAGGGCTGTGTTTCATTAGTCATTAGTCAGACATGCCCTCGTTGACTTCCCCCTCGGCAAGTCGCCCTTGGGGAATCCCTGCCGCCATCATAAGTGTCGTTCCATTTGTCTGAACCTGTAGTGAAGTTGGTGAGATCGACCCTCATAGGGCTGAGAGAACGAGTGAACAGCGATGGTCACTCCAGAGGTGTATATCACCCACAATGCATTGCGCTAAGCCTATAACGGCAGTCAATTAGATAGTTTGGGCTGGAAGTTTACAATGGTGGGTGCATTTCCATTTAAATCCCCTGCTCTTCCCCCGCCTACTTTCCCTCTGTTCTCCAAGTGGCCGCCGTGCGATGTGTGCTGTTACGTAATACCAAGGGCTGAGGGGAAGTGAACGAGGGGAACTGGAACTTCTAATGAAACGCAGCCTAGGAGTCGATGTAGCTCCTTCACATTCGTGCAGTCTCCCAGCCAGGCCCCTGTCCTTACCAGGTTTCAAGCAACCCCCTCTAGTGGCCTGGTGGACAACTGCATGAAAACAAGCAATGGATTTTATTGACTTGACCATGAACATCATTTAAAAAAAGTATAATACGAGTGTGTGATGTTATTTTTCCTGTCTTGTCGTTGCAGTTGAGAACATAGCCCATTGTGAGTTTGCCTATTTGCGGGATCTGCTCATTAGGTAAGTCACAACATGTTGTGTTGGTTATTAATGGTCTCTTAGTCTGTTTGCATTAGTGTTGATGTCCAAGTATGTGTGTCTCAGGAGCCACATGCAGAACATAAAGGATATCACCAGCAGCATCCACTACGAGGTGTACCGCGTGCGGCGCCTCAACGAAAACAACACGGGGGGCCACGCCAACGGGGTCCCTGAGCACCACCTGGCTGCACACGAGATGTAGAACAGTGCCCCCCCCCCCACACACACACACACCGAACGCACCCCGCCACACTCCAAGTTCCTCCAGAGAGCCTCCACCCCCCCTCCCCCAGGGGCCGAGCACAGAGACAAAACTATTGGCTTGGGGAGTCTTTTCAGAGAACCCCGGACTGGCATAGCCGCAACAACCAAACCTTCCCTTTTGTTTTCAGAAGAGAAAGAAAAGGTTTGAAGCAGAGCCTTCTTTCAGTCGCACGTTCTTGGTGACCTGTGTCCTCTCTTTTCTGTTCACCTGTCAAGTGGGATCTGGCTTGCCCAAATGACAAAATAATATCATCTTCAGACCTTGTAAAAATGGCCTCAAACATTTCACGTGGCAAACAATAATTCCATATTTTTTGCTGATATTACCAAAATGAGTCATTATTGTGTCAAGGCAGACATTTTGATAGTTCATTGTCCGTTTTACCCTTGATATAAAGTTGCCATACACAAGTCTGCCATTGTCATATGACAGCGCTTTAGTTAAGTGTGTGGAAACATGTTAACATTTATTTGTTTTTTTGATTTTGTTTTGTTGTGACACCAACACACTTATCACTGTTGAGTAGGCAGACGGCAGCCTGTTTTTCACCTGTCACACCCTGTTAGTCTCTTGGTCGTCTGTCTGGGGTTTTATATTGCTGTTTATCTAAAGTGGACTGATCCTGTCTGATATTATGCACACTGTGCCTTATTGATTCCAAATAATAAATATCCTTGTTTTTAATAGAGATACCTTTCAAGATAGTGATTTAAGATTCATAGTATTTATGCACAACAGAAATGTGAACGTATGGAATTGGACATTGTGTTTATACAGTAGGTCAGTCCCAGTGCCTTGGAGTCTCTTGCCTTATTCTATGGAGACCTCTGTAAGTATGCTGATTGGAAGGATGGCCAGGTGTGTGCCAATAAGACTCCATTTTTCACCGTGCTGTTTACCCAGAAAACATCCACAGCCACTGATTGCCTTAATCTCTTTCCAACTTTAGAGAACCTGCATATTGTTCATAATAATAGTTTGGTTTATGCCCTGTCGTGTATATTCATCGTGTCCTGATATTTTTTTTTGTACTGTTATTAATAACATAATTTGCCTTTGATATCCTTTTGTTTTAATGAAATAAAGACTAAAGTTGTAAATATGCATTTCATTGTGTTACTTTTTTTATTCCAATCAATAAGGATGTTACTTGATCCCATTAGATTTGGCAGTCAGCCCTACAGAGAATGTAAGTGTATGTATGCAGACCATAGACAGCTCACAACATGTTTCTTGTTTCTTTCGCTCCCTAGAACTGTACCCTAGGACAATTTTATACCACACCTGATATCAACTGCATTTCATTGCAGTCTTGATTGAGGTTCAATTTTAATTATTAACATTTCCACAACTAATCATAAAATGGTCATCATCAACAGTGAATATTGTGGGGGGACCACTAAACAACAATAATATCTTCTTGACCAACAACTAAATACCTATGTTCTCTATATGGGCATGGCAAAGAATGTGGTGGTGTTGTTCTGCTTGCTGATTGGCACCTTTAGTGTGGACTTTTCCCAAGCTACATCTTAAGTGCATTGCCTACATAATTGCAGGTTGTATTGAAGTTGATAGTGAGTAGTTGTTGTAAGTGTACCGCACTCTAGGCCAAGGCTAATATTAGCCAATGGTGAAAATAAATAATTTAGTAGTCCATCATGGACTACTTTAAACTACACACACACAGACAATATTCACTTATTTAGACTAGTACAGCTTTTTTATCATTGTTTAAATATTTAAACTTGGGCACAACAGCAACCTTATTTTAAGTAAAAAAAAATGATCACAGGACACCACACACAGATAGGATTTCTTAACAAATACTGGATATTGTAAATTCAATGCTAGTTTTCCTGAGCAAGTTCTATATCCAGCCTTATGGCATTATTTTATTCAAATAGAGCATTTAAAAAAAATGCAATGCAAACTGTTCCCACTTCATCAATGCCATCATGACACATGATTCCCTGAGTTCAAGAGTACTCCATTAGTACATAAAACCATTTAATGATTTTTACAATATATGCTGTGTTGATGAGAGATAATCCATTTTAGGATGGCAACATAATAAATAGACAATATAATCCAACATAGGATGGCCACATGATCAAATACTTTTACAAACGGAAGCACTGGGTGTCATGAGAAAAAATGGGTACATAACCGTTTTGTGAACTAGTTCAAGAATTCCCAGCTATTGGTCTTGTGTGGATTGAAAATTGTTCTGCACAAATTCACATTATTTTCAACACGAAGCAAATATTTTTAAGGTGCCAAGATTGTCCCCTCCACTTCCTCTTGTCCTTCTCTGTTTTTCCTCCATATCATAACTGTAGTGCAGCTCCACCTTCCTTCCACAACTCAAATCCAACCCACCTACTCCACACTACTCCAGTATTACTGCATCTGATAGTTGGGCCGTGTCCTATCAAAAAATGACAACACTGTAGAGAGAAGGGGAAGCTGGACACCTGCCCAGACTAACTGGGAGCCTTGCCTCCTTGCTGCCCGTCCTAATGACTGTCATTAAGGAGATGGCATTTTCTAGAAGCGAATGAAGCACAGTTACACTGAAAGGCGCTGAAGGAGGCAGAGTTGGGCTTTGTAGATGATCAGCTCAAGATTTAAATACTGGTAATGTGTGTGGTTCTCACGCTTATTTTATTTAGAGTGAACTCGTGTGTTAGCATTACTTTGGCTAGAAGGATTTTATGTAGGTCCTATGTTCCTCCATACATGATCTATCTCGCGTGGGTTCACCTCATGCCTCAACGATAAAGTTGAACAATTTTAACATATCCAAGCAGCAATGCAGCAATTTTAACATATCCAGACTGCACCATGCTGAGTGGCAGATCATCGGTTCTAGCCATACTGCTGCCAGATGGGGTGCCAACAGACCACTCTGGCACACATTAAGGGGGGGTGTTCATTGAATTAGCTGGGTGGGGAGAAGTGTCATTGGCCAGACCGTCCCCCTGTGATGGATTACACCTATCAGAGAGGCAGAGAGACGCCTCACGGCAGGAAGTCAATCATGCAGCAGGTTGATGTGTGTATAGTATATGTATATATGTAAGTGTATGTGTGTATATATATATATATATATATATATATATATATATACATATATATATATACACACTCACATACATACATACACTTATATTTACCTATATATACATGCATATAAATGTCAGACTCCTCCTGCATATTCATATCTTTATATATACTGTACATATACAAGTGACATACTCCAGACCAAATGTAGTCAACAACATTAACTGGGTAGTCTCATTTTCCATTGATGATCTATTTTAGATGAACTTTTGACCGGTAAAGGTTTCACAAATCAATAATCCTTGCATAGGATCACAAATGATTGACAGATTATGCATTGAATCCAAAGACCAGAGATGCCTTCCTCAGCGACATCGCTGTCAACGCTAAAAGAGACGGGGGCCCTAAAGAAACCTCAGGGGCCCAAGTCAAGCTCTTCAGATGAGACCAGATGCTGAGATGCACTGTGAACACAATCAACTTCCCCTCAACCAGTTAGAGTGCTTTATATCACAAAACGAATCCTACAAAAATCATGTGGCTGCGATTGATCAACTGAAATTGTCTTTGTCAACTGGTCAACTGGTTTTTCGTTTGTCTTTTTTGTTTGTCTTCTCTACGTAAAGTCATGTGTAAAAAGTGGTGGTTGCTTTAAAGCAGTAGCCCTGTCTGTCTCGGCAGCTGCAATGGCTCACAGCCACATTTCAGAGCAGCTCATGTCTTCTTCCTGTTAGACACCAATTAACGCCTGCTTGTAAGATAAGTATGACTGTTTAGCATGCATTACGTTTTGCCGTCGTTGTATTAGTTAGCGAACAATGACGAAATTCGTGTCGGCATTCAATTATCAGCAGTTTGCATCCTGCGTGAGAGGGCGTGCATCCACACGTGCATGCAAATAGATTAGAATAGTGTGTTCGACGTTGGCACCGCCAGTCCGCCCCACACCCACGCCCCACACCACATCTCACGGCAAGGGAGCTGTATGTCCCTGTTCGTCTCGCCCTCCTCCCTCCATCTGCTTCCTCTCCTCCTCCCTTTGTTTACCCGAACACCTCACTCCCTTTCCTTCAGCCCCCTACTCCTCCAGCCCCCCTCATATGTATGTTTTTCCTCCCGGCTCTTGGCTCTGTGCCATGTACTCAGACATGCAGGGGGAGGGGCTCGCCGCCATATGCAAATTGCCCTGATTTATGCAAATAGGATCCCTCTGTTAATTAAGAGCCAGCTGCAAATTCAATTACACAGTGGAACCAGAGCGAAAGCCAATCGAATAGATGGGATCGCGTGCATAAAAAAGTTGATCGATGTTCAGGGGTGTGGTAGCAAAGACACAATGAAGCAAGGTTATTTTTTTGGGGGGGGGGGTTTGTGGGGTCACTTTGGGAGAAGGGGACGTTCTAATGTCAGTCTGTCATAAGGTGGTGCCAACACTAACACGGCTCACAAGTTGTCATGCACACACAGCTAGGTGGCACCACAGAAACAGACAGACAAATCTACAAAGCTAGTGAGAGAGGTTGAGAGAGAGAGGTTGAGAGAGAGAGAGAGAGAGAGAGAGAGAGAGAGAGAGAGAGAAAGAGGTTTGTGTGTGTGTGTGTGGGGGGGGGGGGGCTCCCTGTGTTCATACACTAGATTTTGTTCACGCTGTGTCCAGTTATAGAGCATAAACATTATGCAGTGCGGCGTAGAGTTCACATGGTTTCATTGGGGAGTCCATGTAGGATGGCGTGAAAGCTGGTATGCTCTGGCTGTGTTAGAAGTCTTGATGCTCATCCGAGATGGAAGTTTCAGTGCTGCTCTCCCTCTGCCCAAGCCCTGGAGGGGGGCTTGTGTGGTGGTGGGCAGAAAGCAGTGTATTGGAGGGGTCATGGTTAGATTCTGTGTGCATGCATTGAGTGTGCATGGGCCATGTGGTTGTGTTCTTGCACTTGACTATGGTAATTGAGAAAGGTGGTTCGGTCTCCTTGCCAAAGCTTCCTTCCTCTCTACGACCAGAGTCGTTTTTTTTTAGCTTGTGTGAATGTTTTTGAAAAGCTCATGATTTAATAATCCTGTTTTTCACTCGGCCCTCTGAAATGATCCGTCCCATGGTTTTATTGTCCCAAATCTCATAACTGTGTCCTTGTCTTAGCATTGCGGCACTTACTTTTCTTAGTTGTTTTATGTTTAGTGGTCATTTGTATTGTTCAATTTAGAGAGAGGGCACAGAGCAGAGTACATAGGTGAGCATTGATGGCCATGCTTGTTGAAGAAAGGGAGTTCAATCTGGAAGGATCTCTATGTTATGGCTGGCGGCAGTTAAACCCACTCTTGGTATATTTCTCCAGCTCCATCTCTCTGTGTGGGCAAATTAACCCTCTCAACTATTATTGTGGCGGTGTAAATAAGAAAGAAGAAAGACATTTTACACTTGGTTGCACATCGGCTAGCTGTGTTGGTGATGTGAATGGAATGGAGCACGGGGAAAATACAAGCATTGACACACACACACACACACACACACACACACACACACACACACACACACACAGAGACACACACAACAGCCTGCCCACATGGACGCACATGTTGACAGCCTCTTTCACTTACACTCACTGAAACACAAACACACTTGGTCCACCATTGAGCAACCTCCGTTGTTCATGGTTCGGTGATTGTTCCCTGGGGCTCACAATGACGCACCCCCAAAAACTCACTATGATGCACAACTGCACAAAAGCTCACTCCTCCATCACACACACACACACACACACACACACTGAAGGATTGACCCTGGTACCCCTCTTCTTGCCTCTCTCTAAACATCATGGATGTCTCATTGGTGTCTGTCTGTCTGTCTGTCTGTCCGTCCGTCCGTCCGTCCGTCCGTCCGTCCGTCCGTCCGTCCGTCCGTCCGTCCGTCCGTCCGTCCGTCCGTCCGTCCGTCCGTCCGTCCGTCTGTCCACTCCACAGGCTATGGATCTCCCATCAGGGGTCTACAGAGACATGAAGGACACAGAGGCACACCCAGCACCCAGCACCCAGGTAGGGCCCTATCCAAGTGTTGTTCAGATGGGATTAGTGATCCCTTTTCAAACTAATCTCTGGATAGTTTATCTGTCTTTTATTTCTTTCCTTCTTTCTGTCTTTTGTCTTAGTTTTTTTTTATCTTATTTCTTTGCTAGCAGAGGTTTGCTGTGTGTGTGTGTGTGTGTGTGTGGGTGTACACACATTCACCTTTCTGTTGCAACTTGACTACTTTCTTTGAATGGCGCTGGTCCTGTCATGTTTTGATTTCATACTTTAGGGAGTTGTGCAAGACTAGCTATAAAATATCTGGAGCCTCACTTTGACTTTAAGTTTCACTTTGACTTTAAGTTCACTTTAAGACTTTAAGTTTCACTTTCACATGTAACCATTGATATCACGACGAAGAGTCTGTTGCCGTCAATGTTCCACAGCTGGTGAGATGAATTTGCTTGAAATAATTGTTTTTCCATCCAGCAGAATGCTGCCTAGATTCATATTAATACCGGTAGTAAAATAGATTCAAGCTAATATGCTCTGTGAACGGAGATAAATTAGTTAACCAATGACAATAGGTGTCTCGCTGAGACTCATCCTGGAGTATGCTGCAATTGTTTTGTCGAAGCCATTTCAAGTAGATATTAAGATTGTATACATTTTGGATCCTGCCTTTATGTGTTTCATTGTCCTTAATGTTGCATTTTGACAGAGACAGACTTCTTAACTTCAACCCCCAATCCTACCAATAAGCCAAACCTTCCATAGACACAATCGTTTCCCTTATTTGAAGATATAAATGAATGGAATGGAATATGTTTAACTTTTTTCTTATTTGCATATACTGTATGTTGACCATGATAGAAAAAAATCTAATTTGGTTTAGGAGAAATTTTGGCCAGCGATGACTCTAAAGTTTTGTCAATGGCATATTTCAGTTTCCATTTTCCCACGTGGTGCTAGTATTAAAAAACAACCCCTAAGTAATCGGATGAAATATCACGCAAAATAATCCAGCAGACCAATACAAAGGAGATGCCCCTTTTATAGTGTATTTAAGAGCCTATGTTGACCCCTTCTATAGGAACCTGAAACTATACTCCAGGTTGCCATACACAAACATAATATATGTGAAGATGGACAGTATATGGAGTGCAATTGCCTTTTTGTGTCAGCAAGTATTTTACCTACATAGATAGTTAAGCACTGGAAAAGTATTAATGAGTATAAAGTTATTTCTCTCTCTCTCTCTCTCTCTCTCTCTCTCTCTCTCTCTCTCTCTCTCTCTCTCTCTCTCTCTCTCTCTCTCTCTCTCTCTCTCTCTTTCTCTCTCTCTCTCTCTCTCTCTCTATATATATATATATATATATATATATATATATATATATATATATATATATATATATATATAGATAGATAGATAGATATATAGATAGATAGATACTGTATATATTATATCTAACTTTGTTTTGTGCAAAGTTACAAAAATTACACCATTGGCCTACACTAATCAAAGACAAAGCAAGCTAATGTTTCACACCTTTGTTATTTATTTCACGTGTCTAGGTTGACCATGGAAGGCAGAGGTCTGATGTCTTGTTTGATCTTGTTGCTCTCTCTGACATTTACATCTGCAAGTAAAATCCTCCATTCAATCCAAGACCTGAAGAGCTTAGACTTCGGCCACACCTCCCAACGATATGGGCTTCCGCTCCTGCACTGGTTTGCAAACAACATTGAAATTAACAATAACGACATCATACCACAAAATTTTGAGCCCAACAGGGGAGATTACGGCATTCATCATTATGGTAACTACAACAGGCATTTCCCCAGTCTACCTGCACCATGTAGGAATGGAGGATCGATGGGAACAGAAATAACCAGCCATTACTACACTCTGGGGAATCTCAATTACCACAATGTTCACAACAATGCACAAATGCTTCCAACTTATGTCACACATGGTTCCTACAACTCCAGACAGGAAGGAAACAGAGACAGGATTATCATCCAAGTCAGAGAGGAACGGGGGTACATGGGTATTATTTCAAGGACAATTAATCAGGTCTATCTTACACAGCACTATGCACAGGATGAAAACCAGGGCTCTGATTATGACCCCAGCAACACCTTCCGAATCAGTCCAGCTCTCTTACAAGAGATTCGCGAGCTCCCAACGTGTCCCACTGAAAGTTATCTCAGATATCACTTTGGTCAGCATTTTGAACATAGCGATTTAAATCAGCTAAGCAACTGGGGGACCTTGACTACATTAGGACTGCTGTTGTTTATTGTCATCGGTGTGGAATCAACACAATCTTTCAAAAGGAACCTGTTTGGGTGTGTGCCTTCTTTCATCCCTTCCGCAGCGGGAGTTGGTGATGAAGTTGACAATGTGGAACCTTTGTGTATAAAACTGAACGTAAAAACCAGCAAGAAGAAGACTGCCAGAATGTGTTGGGATTACATTCCAGAGAAACTGCTGAAACAGGGCGTGATCGTTGTGCTTTTCAAGAATAACAAGGAAACCCACCAAATTACTTTCAAGTCAGTTGGGAACAGTGCCTCTGGGGGCTTTGATACTTCGACTGACCTCAACCCTGGTCTTCAGGTCAGGCTCCACAAGTCCAATTCTTGGCTAAAATCTTTTTATGCGCCTGTAGGGGAGGAGATCTGGAGAGGTCCAGAGTTCCATGATGCCAATGGTGAGGTGCCTACATATATCAATGGCTTTGAAGAAGCAAGCATACAGCTTTTCGTTCAAGATGGCATGGCTTGTGCTCGCTTGTATGTCAGAAAGACTTTTACAGACTGGAAGGTCAAGTTTAACGACTCCTGGATTGGGTTCTACTCCACGAAAACCCAGAAGACCTCTGATTACAGTATTTGGAAGTGGCAGTGGGTAAATAAATTCGCCAGGGAAAACCTTACTGATTGGGATGGCCAACCAGATTATGATGTTTATGCATATCATTCTAGTTTTAAGATCGCCCCAGGAGTCCAAGCTCGATTTATACTCAAGAAAAAAACAGAGGCTATAGCCTGCACTCCTGAATGGAAAAGTTAAATAACAGCAGGGAATACATTTGAAACTAGAGATCAATCAGAGTTGTGATTAATGCAAGATGATAGAACTGTGCACTTTCTTACCCTCCTCTATTTAGGCCTCTGACTCATCATTTGACATTAGATCTCTGTGGAGAGATAAGATTGTTATAAATGTTTCAAAATTAAGTATTACTCTAACCATTATTACAAAGTTCCCGTGAGATGAATTGTCACACAAAGATTTGCGACTTTGACTTTGCATGAGCATAGATAGACAGCAATATGCGACACCCTGCCATACAAGTGCCATACCAATTGGCCGAAAGGGGGCGCTATAAAAGGCAACCAAAGTTAAAAAGCCACGCCCCCAGCCAGTGTCATATTTTGACCTATAATTTGGTACAAAGGAACAAATTTGCCTCAGAACCCATAAAGTCTGGCTTGATGGATTTTCGGCCATTTTGGATTTTGTGAAAAGCAATCAAACAATATATTCTTGTAGACCGTTTAACCGATCCTCACGAAAAATTGTACACAGCATCTTTGTTGATGGCATGGTAGGAAATGAAAAGTCTGTACCTCAAACAAGATGGCCGCCAAGGACCAATGAAATTGCAAGTATTTGTGTCTTCAAACTAAAAAGCTAATAAAACTGTCAAAGTTGCAGTTATGAAGCTAAAAATGAATATGATAATTCATAATACTACAACGGGTCAGCTTGTTAAGCCATAACCGCATAGCCCTAAAATCACACCTATTTGTATCTCATGTGAGAGTCATGATCACTCAACTTGATAGACATGACTACATGGGTGAGTACAGGAAACATCTAGAAAATGGTTCAAAAGGGACCTTGAAAAAAATAGTTTTATGTTCAATGGCTTATGGCAGCCATCTTGTTTGTGATACAAACTTGTCTTATTCAACCTTAGAAGCTCTATATCTACAGATTTCTACTTACCAATTTGCATGAAGATTGGTTGAACAATCTAGGACAAGATGATTTTTAAGTGTTGGTTGATGCGTGGTAATACCAGAAGCTGCCACCAGGTAATTTCGAAAATTGCAGCAATATGTGTGTCTTTCTTAGACCAATTAGACCACAAAGCAATGCACATTGCACACATGCAAACAAATGTAATTTTCTATAATTGTATCATTACCCACATTTTGACCCATAAATAGCAATAAACAATGCACACATACAAACCAATTACCTTTTTCTACAATTTTAACAGCGCCTACATTTTGTAAAAAAAATATGAATACACTATGCACACATACAAGGCGCACACACACACCCACACCCACACCCATACCCACACCCACACACACACACACACACACACACACACACACACACACACACACACACACACACACACACACACACACACACACACAGAGAAAGAGCTCGAGGGCCTCTGCGGCCACAACATCACCTGCAAGCATTTTTTCACATTGTACAGCCTGGGACAGGAACTTCTCAAAAGAAAGCTGACAATGGTTGGAACAATTAGAAAAAATTTGACAGAGCTCCCACCACAGCTTCTAAATGTAAAGAACAGGCGAGTCCATTCTTTCAACAGTGTAATACCGACTGGTATCCTAAACACCCCAAAATGGCAAAAATGTTGTGCTCATGAACACACAAATTAGGGATGGAAGGATCCCTGGCTGGGAGGACTGCAAGCCAGAAGTCATCCTTGATTATGATGCCACTAAAAAAGTACATCTGTGGTGCATACACCATCAAATTCTGTGCATCAATTGTTGTGTAGACAGGCATGCCCATGCACACATTTTGCTCATGTTTTCAGTTTCTATTCTTTTCTACTCAGTTTGGTTCTCGTGTTTATATTGTAGTTCATCACCTGTAGGGCTATTTGCTTTACAGTTTCTTCATTAATTATAAGATAAAGGTGAAAATCAATTGAGAATATCAGTTAGAAATAATAAACATAATTGAAAACACTTATGTAAATGTGGCCTTCACAAGCATGATCTATGCCCTGAAGTCTTAATTATAGTGGATTTTTGTATAAATGAAATGTTTTTCACAAATAAATACGTGACACAAGAAATTGCACGTCCATAGGCGAACATAGGCGAACATAGGCAAATTCATGTTCAAAGGGCAATACGCAGAAATGTATATAAAATGTCATGACCTATAGCACAGGCCATTCATATTGCTGTCTTGTTGCCAAACTTGTCCTTCAAAACTCCAGCAATAACTGTCCCAAAGTGCCATAGCATAGATAGACCCCGGTCATCGCTGTCATCGTAGCTATATTTATCAATATGTTTATGTATAATCAATATAAAAAATGTGTTGTTTGAGTTCAAATGAGCTTAGATTAGCTGTAATTCAATGTCTAATCCTCTGTTTATACACCAAGCATACACTGGGTGATGGTGCACATTCTAACCTGGTGGAGGCCAGACGGCCATATTTTGTATGGATGATAGTGAATAGCAATGGGATCATGTGGATGTCTTAGCAACTTATACAAGAAACGTATGATCACTGAAGGCAAACAGACACTCCCCTTGATCGCACCTAAGGTGTAAGTGATTTTCCTTTTCTCAACCAAAAGTGGCCCACTCTTAATCTGCCATCTCATTTCGCTAACTAGTCATGAATATCAAATGCCTGCATGCTAATTATGCTTCCATTGTCAGAGAGAGACGGGAAAGTAAAAAAAAAAAGAGAAATGTGAAATTTGCAGGATTGGAAGTTATTCCTTGCTTTACAACGCTTATTACTCAATGGCCTTGTAGCACCACTATTTCATTACTCTGTTATTGTAAAGTATTGTAACACCTCTGTGTATTGGAAATATACATAATACTTGTATGCTCTATATTGACTCCTTAAAATAATATATAATAATATATTCAGATTATTAAAAATAACATAATTGTGGCTCCTTTTCTTATACAAGGAACAAAAGCCAAGGGCTGGGACAAATAAAGCACATTCTTTGATAAAAAAAAAAACAATTCTACAACCAGAACCACCAGTGTGATGAAGGAAAACGCCACAGGCACTCTGACAGGAGGGAGAAAATGGTGGTCTAGTTGCACAGCGGATATTTAGACTGCTTCTAAACGAGTGTAGACTAGAGAGAAAGACAGAGAGGTGGAAGTGGATGCATGGCTGTAGCTAGGAGAAAGCAGGGGTGAAGAGGGCCTGGTCTGGCCTGGTTTGAAGAAGAGTGTCATCGCATGACGGACACGTGCACTCCCAAGCATCGTGTTTGGTTGCTCTTTCGGGCCCCAGACACTTCTTCTCTCAAGACTTGCCGGTTTTCACAGCTCTAAAGATAGTTTTCATTGTACCCTTGTACATACACACTTGGATACACACACACACACGCACATACACACAAGCATAAAAACAAACTCATATTTATCAGAGAAAAAATCTCGCTAGATAACACAGTGTGTGTTCAACTCTACATGTGGAGAAATTATCTTTCAAAGGGATGTAAAAATGTAGAGAATAATAGACAGAAAAAGGGGAACGCAAAGAGAAGTACTGGGGACTGTTCCTCTACAAATAGTTTAGTCAAAAATCTGTCAAAACCACAACCTCATTCTTCAGTGGCTTGAACATCTGGGGTGCTTTCCAGAAACCAAGGATCTGACTAATGTTATTTTGCTAAACAAACATTACTGTACCAAGTTTGTTTTTCTGATAAATACGTGAACCACATGTGAATAACATTACATCTAGTAATAATGATAATATGGCATAGTCCAAGAAATATCTATTTTTTAAATGTAACAGTGGTTGCTGGGGAAACTTTCCATTTTACCCTGGACGCTCTATCATGGCATCAAACAAAAGGGCAATTACCCCACCACTCGAATGAACCTATGCACATTTGAACGAAGTGGGGATTTCAATTCGTTCTGACAGGGTAATATGGTTTAACGATTATGGTTTGATGCAGAAATATGTCCTGTGAATGGCTAACATAAGATTCTCAAGGGCTGCATTAGCTGTATTGTGCACTTGTCATCCGATATTTTTGTCCAATATGTTTATTGTGTCACATTATGAATGTGAAAGGAATCATAACGTTTTTTGTCAGGCTAAAGTATTTGGAGTCTTTCTGTGTGAATTGGTGGAAAGATGTAAGGGCTGTGGTATCAATGTAAATGCCATATTCCCAACTCAGCAGTTTCTGATTCATTTAAGTAGTTCTCAACCTTCCATTTGTCACAATCCATTGTGAAGGCCATTGTACTCTCCACTCATGAACACAGTTGCCTAGAAATTGACAAAATATCTACATAGATTTGCGTCATATTGTTAGCCATATTCCACAGAGATCAGAAACAACACAAACTGCGATGTTGTACTTGGGAATCCTTTTGACAATTTGCTGTACTGTTTGTAATCCCTAAATAATAGCATTACGTGTTTCATGTAAAGCATGATCACAGTCACAGTTAGTCTATCTTATCTCTCAAAGGTAATCTCTTATTACAAAGGCAACATTGAAAGCAGATTGAAGTGAAACAAAGAGAAAAGCGATCTGAACTCATCTCCTCCCTCTGCATTTGCCTCCCCCAGCCCTTATCTGGTAATGAACCTCAATCCTGTTCAGAGCACCGGCCCCAGGATTGGTCCAGGTATCGCCCCGTCTGCCTGCACGCTGCTTCCTCATCTGCTCTTCTTTTCTTTGAAGAGGAGTCCTTGAACAAGCCTTCCTCTTCCTGTCCATCTCCTTTGCTTTGTTCCTCTTTCTGTCGGTCAACAACGAGGTGCCTTTCTCTTCTTTATCTTTCTTTCTCTCCCCCTCCAATTCTTTGCTCTCTTATTTTTACAGCTGCTGTTGGTGAGGATCCAAGAGGACGGACTGGACCAGTACCTGAACCGAAAAAGGACTATCAGGTCACATTTCCGTCTTTCTCAGAACACAACGTTGACTCATTTCACTGATCTCAGTGCTGCAACCATGAATAAACAGCGCTGGTCGATGGCAGGCTGAGGGACGTGCTGTCACACATGCAACCCAATTGGTTTAATACAATCTGATAGCGACAGGTTCAATGGGGCCTACTAATTATCACAAACCCATTTCCTTATCATACAATGATATGATGATGAAATGATAAGGACCACATCCCATAATTCACATTCCATGTCATAATAATGGGTTTGTCCTCGGTCGACATTGTTACAAGCAAAGCAATCCACCTCTGGCTCCATCACCGCAATATGCTAATAACCCGGACGCTAAGAATTGCAATCAAAGTAATGATAATCACTATGGCGATGGGGGGTGATAACAACAAATCTCGGGATGTACATTTTAATAACCTTCCATGTTGAAAATTACATTTTTTCATTCGGTGTGAGAAAATTTTCTTTTCAGGTTGCCAAATAAAGCCATCATTGATGCAAACAAGACCTGTCTATAAACAGAACCCTGTCAATCAGACGTTATCATGCTGAAAATGTCCTGGCTCTGTGGAAAGGCCCTGGTCCGTGGTAAACCCTACTCAAACCAATGTCTAAACCTCTCATTTCCTGACAATCAGCTAAGCACTCTCCAGTCTCTCTTCCTCCCTACTTAGGTGCCTGTAGGTGGCAGTGTCTGTCTCAAACAGACCCGACTCAAGTGAAATGAAAAAAGTTGTTTTTGTGTGTGTGTGTGTGTGTGTGTGTGTGTGTGTGTGTGAGAGAGAGAGAGAGAGAGAGAGAGAGAGAGAGAGAGAGAGAGAGAGAGAGAGAGAGAGAGAGAGAGAGAGAGAGAGAGCGAGAGCAAGAGCGTAAATTGTGTCATTCTACGGGTGCACAGTTAACATTGAGCCATTTTAGTAGGAAAGAGGTCCCAAGTGTAAAACACGACAGCCATTTAAGACTGTCAATTTATGTCGACACAACACACACACATCCATACACCGCACAAATACAAAGACATACACCAACAAATCAAGGCCAAAGACATATCTGGAGGTCCCAGCTCCCAACCCTTCCCTGGGGGCTGTGCACAGTGTGCAGCCTTGGTTTTATTGCCTGTATTGATTGTGACTCTGGCCATGCGGAGGGATCCATATGTGGAGTACCCTGGCTCTTACGCTCTATACTGACAATTGTAACCTGGAAGCCAGCGGACATCAAGACCTTGGGCAGGTGACGATAAATTGGCAGAGGGGATGGATGCAGGTTTATCAATGTTGTTAAATGTAATCTTGTGTGTTCATTAACAGTACATGGCTTTGCGTTTGTTTTTGTATGTGAGTGTGTGTGTGTCTTTGTTGTGTGTGTGTGTGTGTGTGTGTGTGTGTGTGTGTGTGTGTGTGTGTGTGTGTGTGTGTGTGTGCGTGTGTTTGTGTGTGGCAACAACACTTGACTAGTATTATGTAGTCTACTGCCCCTTGTCTCTTTAACTGCCCCCTGCCCCCACACTATAAGGCACACACACACACACACACACACACACACACACACACAGACACACACCTACAAACTTTATCTCCTCCTCTGCCCTGGACCCAAGCCAATCACTCTCCTCAGAGTCTACATATCCCACTGTAATTTACATTTTTCATTTGCCAACTTCCAGGTCTCCTGTTGGCCGTTGCCTTGGTAACCGGCGGCAGTGAGGGGCTCAGCTGGGTAAGCTAGCCTTGCCCCGTTGCTTGGGGGCCGTCTAGCCGGCTGCACGCTCCAGAAGCTGACAGCCGCACAGCGGGCACGGTTACAGAAGATTTAATAAGGCAAATAATCAGATTGCCTATTTTCCTAATAACGCCTAATTCTATTTGGGCAATTCATTATCGCCCAGTGAGGTACTTTGGGATGCTAGACAAAAATGCTAATTTGTACAGCAGTGATATACCCCAGCACCCACTCAGGTCCATTTGCTAATCCTAATTATTTGTTGGACTTTTTCTTCTCTCTCTGATCTCCCTCAAACGATCTCACTAGCTTAATCTCTAATTAAGGAATGCACACACAAAATCTACTAGAATGAATCCATGGCCGGGAAAGCTCCTCTTAAGTTAGCAAATGAGACTAGCACACTTTACATTGAAGTGGGAGGAAGAGGAGCTGTTATGAAAAGATCTGCAATATCTTCCCATTTCTACCACAAGCTCTTCTTCTCTCTCTCTCTCTCTCTTTGCTCTCATTCTGATTGTCACGCTCACTAAAGTTTGAGGTTGTAGGCACACATACACACTCTATTTCACTCAGGACGCTCTGCTGTGTTCTCTAAGTTATCCCCTTAGATCCTCCTCCTCTAACGCCCCTCTCCATTTCCACTGAGTGGAGTAAGGCTAGAGGTAGAGAAGAGAGTGCTGGTTCGGAGGCCAGGACAATTAGCTGAGGACCCTGAAAGCTCAATAGGGGTCCCAGTGAAGAACGCTCTTGATCAGCACCCCTCCACACACACTAGAACCACCCATATACACACACCCCCCTCTCATGTACTCCCCATTCTTTAGATGAAGACATCAAAGCGACGTGTGTTTGAGGAAGGGAGTGAGGGTAGGATGGAGTTTGCGTGCAATTCAAAAATCTAGGGCTTCTTTTAACATGTAGCGGCAACAAAATAGTAGCTTTGGAATACATTCAACTGGAAAGGTTGATGCATCCAAATACCCTTCCATAATGCATCACAAGTATCACTTCTCATGCAGTTGAGTGGTAGGGAGGGATTGTGTGAGCTAGGTGTTTATTGTGATACTCCATGGTATTAGAAAACAATGGAAGAGAGCATGGGGCTGTGTGGCCGGTTCCATTGATACACAACAGCGTGGCAGTAAACTCTTTGGGATGTGAACCATGCGCCTTGCACAGGGCGTGGGCTTAAAGGGAGGAAAGTACCCAGGTATCCAGGACAGCTTTTACTGAGAATCTAATGTATATACAGACGGGTGAGAAATGTAGGGAAAAACCTGAATAAATGGGTGGAGATGCAGATGATTCCACACAGGTGCACTGCATGGTACAATTAAAGTGATAGTTCACAACATTTTGGAAAAAAAGATGTGTTCTTACTTACCCCTAGTCAGATGAGATGATCAATATCAATCTTATTTTTTGTACGTCCAATAGTGAGTTATTCCGTAAATGTAGCCTAGCCTACGATGGCTGTAAGCTAGCGGTAAGTCCTAGCATGGCTCCATCAGACAAAAGTGACAAAATACACCTTATTTGTCCCCTCAGAGGGAAGGGTCACTTGAAATCAATACAAATTTGTTCTACGTGATCACCTTCATTGTATGATGAAACATTTCTATCCTGATGGGAGTGGTCTCATCCGTGCTGACAATGCCTCCATCCACAGGGCACGCAGGGTCACTGAATGGTTTGATGAGTATAAAAATGATGAGTCAAATGCTATGGCGTTTGCAGTCACCAGATCTCAATCCAATTGAACAACTATGGGAGATTTTGGACCAACGTGTGATATAGTACTCCCAACCGCCATCATCAAAACACCAAATTAGAGAATTTGTCTTGGAAGAATGGGGTTTCATCTCACCAGTAGAGTTCCAGAGAGTTGTAGAACCAATGCCAAGGCCCACTGAAGCTGTTCTGGTGGCACGTGGTGGCCCAACACCGTACTAAGACACTCTATGTTGGTGGTTCCTTTCATTTGTCCCCCATCTGTAGAATAGAATAGAACAGAATGGACCCAGACATAAAAACAGCATGACATTCACATACACCAAGCCAGGGCAGAATTGTGTGATTGTTATGGTGCAGAATTACCGTTCTACTAGAGTGTCTTTATCTGTGTCTATCTGCATTGTATCACCTGCTGCATTGGATAAGAGTATTGTATTATTATGTATTCTTGTGTCTTTGTTAAGGGGAGACCTACCTCCCCCATTAAAAGGCTCTTAAACTGTGGCTTTGATCTCCTCTTCACTGTCTCTCATCTTCACTCATTTCCCCTCCACGCTCATCCTCATGGCCCCACAGTGCTTATCTCTTCCCTCAGCGTATGTGTGTGTGTGTGTGTGTGTGTGTGTGTGTGTGTGTGTGTGTGTTCGAATGTGTGTCTGCGTCTGTCAGTGTGTGTGTGTGTGTGTGTGTGTGTGTGTGTGTGCCTGTGTGCATGTATTCCAGTCTGTCTCCCTGTCTCCCTGTCTCCCCCCTCTATTATTTTCTTCTCTTTCCCTCTCTACCTCTCAGTCTGGCTCTGTCTTTCACTCTCCCTCTGTCTTTCTTTCTTTCCTTCCATTTCTCTCTCTCTCTCTCTCTCTCTCTCTCTCTCTCTCTCTCTCTCTCTCTCTCTCTCTCTCTCTCTCTCTCTCTCTCTCTCTCTCCCTCTCTCACTCTCTCTCTGTCTCTCTGTCTCTCTCAAGGGAGGAGGCCTAGGGGATTATGTGCTGGTATGAATGATTCATTGCGGAGTGTGTGCTTTGACTAGAAATTAGGGAGCGAGAGAGAGGTAGGGGAGGGTATAGAAGAGGGGAAATAAGAGAAGAAATACTTTAAAAAGGAGAAATCTGTCAGGTTGATTTTCTTGCACTGTTAATACTTTAAGCAAACAGAGGTTAGGATATTTTTTTTATAGAAATACTTTGAAATCTATTGTTTTTGTTATGATGCATTTAACATTATAGTAGCTCAAATTGGTCTTAAAAAACATCAATTTGTTTGACATCGAGTCTACATTGACAAGCCTTTTACACTAAAACACGGCCACTGAAATTCACAAAAGGCTTTTCATATCTCAAACCTACTTCATATATCGCATTATCTTCTGTGTATCAGTGGCACTAACTGCCTGTATTTCTCATGGGGGAATTTATTACTGCACAGTCCTAGGCAGACAATAGCCCACATTTCTCCCCAAAATGTGCTGCTATAACAACATCATCGTCTTCCTGTTTCATTTCCCACGACCTAGCTTGCTTGATCATCTGAAAGATAATTAAGACCTGCTGAATAATTAAGTCCACAATAATGCTAATTTATGAATAATAAATCTGTTTAGGGTGGTGAGAGGAGATGGAATCTTCCGGAGGTATGACAGGAAGATTGATGACGCTGGCCCCGATAGTGCCTCTCATGAGGGGTGGCAGTGGACCACACGCTCTTATCCTCATAATGCTCTAGTGTCTCGGCGTCTTTTGTGTAAGCGCAGATTAATATATTATTCACAGGCAAATCCCAACCCAGAGGCGAGGCAAACGTTTGATATTTTTCAGGGAGTGTTTGAGTGTGATATTATTTGGTCCTGTCTAGGGCACTGTAGGTGTTCAGACTGTCACTCAGTGTGAGTTGCTATTAAGTATGCTTCAAAGCTTTGTTGACAGGGGCCATTAGACAGGGGGGCTTGCAGTGTGTGTGTGACTGTGTGTGTGTGTCTGTATGAGTGTGCACGTTTGCCCATGCAAGCGTGTGCATACATCCCAGTGGATCCCGTTTTACAGGGAATCTGACAGTTGGCTGTTGGCTCTGAGTAGTGGATTTGTCACCACTCTCTTAAATCTGTTGGTGTGGGGGTGAGACCACTAAGTCCAAGACACAGCCCACTTGTTTTTGTTTTTGTATTCTGTATGTTTTAAATGCTTCCCTGTCTGCATTCATACATTGTATACCTTTGTTTATCTAAAGTAGATTGGGGCTGAAACACTAACACAGCCTTGCTAAGCCCTATGAGAGAGTTTTCAGGTTAGAGTTGCACCAAATGGCAGGCTCACTCCCCTTGGCTATCTGTGAATTATGCCTCTGTTGCCTGCTAAGGCTTCTGGGAGAGTGAGTCTGGCTGCATGTGCCCCACTACTCCTGACCTTGGGGGTCGTTTACAGGAAGGAAGCATTCATCACTGTGACACATGGACACTGGAGGCAGTGGACTGTGTGTGTGTGTGTGTGTGTGTGTGTGTTGGGGGGGGGGTTGTGTGTGTGTGTGTTTGTGTATGTGAATGTGTGTGTGTGTGCGCGCATGCATGTGTGTTAAATAATCAAAGAAAGAGATAACAGGATGAAAATGTGTGTGTGTGTGTGTGTGTGTGTGCATGAGTGTGTGTCCACCACCACCATTCCATTTGATCCTTCCAATCAATCACATGGAAAAGCAAAAGGCTGCTGCTTAGCATGAGCAGCACACTTAAACCATTCTTTAATTATGTTTTATTTTACTGTTTTATGTTATGATGGCTGCTCATTTAAATCAAACAAAGCTGTTAAAGACAGTTTACGGTCAAATAACCCAGTTTCTTGTACATAGTCTTGTTGTCATCATGATACCATACCACAAATGGGATATCTAATTAATGATAACTTGCATAGAAATACCCACACTGGAATAGTTCTGTTCCGTTCTTGTTTTCTGCTACGTGCATACCTTCATTATTTAGCCTAAGTTAATTTACCTTACTTTATGAGTCCTCACAGGTGTCACAAAACCTTCAATGAATTTAGAATATAGTTGATGAGGATCAACAAGGTTTTAAAGATAATGATGTTGAACTCAAATATGGAATTAAGTAATATGTCCACAAGCCACCTGACATTATTATACCTGATGTCCTCTCAATGGCCCAGTCATGTAGACCTTTAGCACATAAAGTAAAATGTATTCATGTGCAAAATCAATTTAATTTACATAATGCTCAGATATCAGAATGGACTTTTTACCCCGCTTATCCTTTATTCTCTCTCCCCAGCTGTCTAATCACAAAACTATAAATAACACGGATGTGGCCCAATGTCTTTTTGATCGATCAAAAAGACCCATTATGATATAATATATTGATATTTTGGCCCCCTGGCTTTCGTCTCAATAGCGACCCATCAGAAAAGCAATTGGAGGGCTAGCAAGGGCAGGCATTATCGGTTAGCCGTGTAGGTCCCCTCCAATACAACAGTGAGTGACCTTGGCAGGTGCAGCCAGTAACCGGGCCTTTGAAGGATGATAGGAAGAAGACGCTTTGATGGCGCTCTGCTCTCCTCCTCCTCCTCCTCCTCCTCCTCCTCCTCCTCCTCCTCCTCCTCCTCCTCTCAGCTCCCAGAGAGACATGTTTCCCTTCATGTCTCATCAGCCCTGTCTGTAGACAGTGTCTGTGTGAGGCAGAGAGATAGAATTTTTGTTTGTGTGTGTGTGTGGCTCAGTTTGTGTGGTGATGCTTATTTGTCTCTGTGACTTTCTGTCTAAGTCTTTCAGTGTGCGGGAGTATGTGGCTGTATCTGTACAGACACAGACTCTCTTTGGCCGCCTCGTACGCCTATAAATTTGGCATGTTGGGTTCCGTTAGCATGGCCAGAGGGCAGAGGGCATCTCCCGGGAAACGATGCAACAGAGAATGTCGTGATTGAATGTTCCTGTCTCCACACTCTCCTCTCCCCTTACTGCCAACACAACCAGATGAAAAGACATAGAGGGAAAAGAGAGTGTCAGACAAAGTGATAAAGGGATTAGGTTTGATAGAAGATAAAGACCCCCCAAAAATTACATGGATAGAATGATTAATAGAAATGCAAAGTTAGTGACAGAAACATTTTAAACAATTCAAAGACCAACAGGAAGAGTTAAATAGACCAAGGGGTCTAGAAAAAGAGAGAAAAGCGATGTCTGTCAGTTTTCAATTGATCATTTGAATCCATAAAGAAAACCAATATCTCATACTTTAAAATGTTTCAGGGTTCTTATAACTTGAGCTAAGGTGATGTCAGTCATCATGTGGGCTACACTACTTCGTCATCCTCGATGTATCATTGAGTGTACATTTCATCTCTGCTGTTCACCTATCTTTAAGCATATTGGTTGCAAATCGAAGTTGAAATGGTATGCTTTCCCCCCCCAATATATTTAAAGGCTGTCCTGCTGCTCCTCAGGCTTCCATTCACAGTGCTCCCTGGGAAAATCAGCTGAACTCTGACAAAACTCTCTTGTCTTTTCTCCCCTCAATCCATCTAGTCTGACACCACTCCACTTCTTCTTTCCAGCAGTATATCCGAGTTTCAACAGTGCGAGACGATGCTGCATAAGCGGACACCTCCGTCGTTATAATGGCGCAGAATAACGAATCCTATACCTCTCAGCGTTATTAGACATGTGCTCTAAACTACGTAATACTTCTGTGTTTTACCACTTAAGCCTATACATACAGTATGTAGGTATACATACATGTACATCTCCAACTGATGGTATTCCATATGGTGTGTGAAATCAGATAACCGTGAATACGATGTCAGCCCTTTATCCCCACATGCAATTACATCAGCTTAATGTTGTACATACTGCAAAAATATCCCACAGTAAAGGCTAGCCGTCAATGCATGGTTTGCTAAGACGTAAAGTCAGACTCAGATCAAGAAATACATTCGTGAATGGTCTGCATTTAGTTGTGATTATTGATAGCGATCTAATTCCACACAGATTTGTCTCAATGAGCAGTGACATATTTAAGCAGCCGCTTGTTCGTGTTTGTTGAAGCAGATATAGCCCAGCCGGGAGCGTCTGGGTTTGGGACTAGACATCTGTATGCAATGATCAGTGCCCTCTGTTGGTAAAAACACACCTTCAATAACCATTCACTCCAGCGCTTTGGACAATATGCCTCTATATAATTACACTTATATGAATGAGGCTGTTCATCTGCATTGATCTTGTTGTGCGTAAGACTAAAGATAAGATTATCGTCAAAATGTTCAAGCAGATGGTTAAAACCTAGATTCCGAGAGAGGAGGGACAGTTACCATAGAAATGGAGAGGCGGGGCAAAGGAAATGGGACCAGTTTGTTTGTTATTGGTGGTCACGTGGCCAGTGAAGACACTTCCCCAGTTACCAACCGATTGCAACGTCGCGAGCTGCCCCGGTCAGTTTCTACAAAATGGCTGCAAAGGTACCACCATCAACGACAACCCACTGAACACTTAATGGTACGAGACATTGCTATCTTTATGACAAATGCATGGACATTTTGAAGTAAGCTCCTTTTAGGATTGTTGATTGTTTCCAAATGATAGCGTAGAGTGTGGGATTCTGCAAGTATTCAACGTTAGCGAACGTTAGGTGCAAGTCGCGCGCTATTATATTTGGACTTTTCTGCGCTTAGTTTGGGATAATACATCGTTTTTTTTCAAATTGTTAGTTTGCTGTACATTTTAATTTCTAGATACTATGTTTACATTTGCATGTTATGCATTCGGGTAATGATTAAGAAATAACATGTTAAGCCATATCCGACTGTCATTGGAACGATTAGAATAGCCTGAAGTTTCCAAGAGAAACACTAGCCAGACTTTAGTCCTTCCTAAAGCATTGTCTGATTGCTGTTGCTAACTAGTCCTTTAAGAATTACAATTTTGTCAGGTGCGGTCAGTACATTTTTATTTTATTTCATTTTATTTAATTTTTGTATTCTGCCATAATGGCTTAATGGATACAAATTTTATAAATAGAATCTTCTATAATTATATTTTTCTTGCAACCCTGTCGAGACTGATTAATAACGTTAGGATGTTTTGCGTCAACAAGTAATATATTACACAGGGCTTAAGGTGTTTAAATCATTCACTGGATATCTGGCTAAGTTGACAATATGCAATATGCACAACCTCTATTGTTTTATTGCAAATCCAATGTTCAGGACTCCAGACTCACAACAACGATAACTTTGTTGCAACACTTAATTAACCCTTAGAGTTGCCACTATATCATTGGCCCAGGTGGCGTCCTCTGTGCAGGTGGTGAAAACTTTGGATTTATCTTGTCGGAAGAATAGATTTTGTTGGCATTAGGTTTTCTGTCTTTCCAGAGAGAATGTGGTCTGTTCTCTTTTCCTTGTCCTCTAACCCACCTCATCTTTCTCTCACTGCTATTGATCAGACTCTCAAAAGAGCATGGTACTGCAAGCAGATGTTATTGTGAATGTTTAGAGGCTTCTTCCCAGGACGGCGCTGCTGTCTGGAGTGCTCGACCTCCTTGTGTTTTGTCTAGTGTTCCTGTGGCCCTGACAGTGGACAGGGACACCAGGGACTTTGTCTTCGGGTTTTCTCTCACAGGGTCAGGGGCTTTCAGCGCCTAAGTCCTTGATAACGGCCTTGGATTCAGAGGGAGGACCCAAAGGGGTTTGATAGCAAAAGAGAGGCCACTTATCGCTTTCGTTACCATATAACTTAGATCATTGATTTCAGTTTACACTTCATTGCCTTTCTTTGCTTGGTCACTATAGGGTTTTAGTTCCATCTTGACCTTAGCGGGTTTAGCTTTTTCTTTTAAACTTAAGCATCTACTAGGTGATATTTTAATTCATGTGTTTGTTTGTTTTCTTACTTAGTCCGCTTATTTTTTATGTGCTATATTTTTTGATTGGTGTGAGGAGTTTTCTAGATGTGGCACCCCCTCAAGCTAGGCTCGTAGGCTTATACCTACAGTTAAATAGCTTGTGGGTTGTATTACCATACAATCAGTCCCTTTTGCTAACCTACATATTTTGTCATTTTAGGTTTTTTGTCTAATTTCTGCTGTATAAAATGCACCTACATTGTAACTTAATGTAGCAATATAAATCTACTAAACACCAGTGTTTATTTTGCCCTGTGTTGTGTGTTGCCACACACTTTTACTATGCACACCCTAATATGCATGATCTGTGGTTTATGAAGATAGTGTTGATCAGTGTTGATCAATGGGTACGGCCTGCAAATAGAGCTCTAGAGTCTTGGTTCGGCCCCTGAAAGAGTTCCCATCCCTATATGAGGAGATTGAAAGAAGTACTCTAACAGAGTGGATTGACATCAGTGTTAAAACAATTAAATGCACGACCTGTTCAGAGTGACTCTGTACTGTATAGCCTACAGCCTTATAAACTATCTACCATCCTTGTCATTGTAGATCAGCTTGGGTCAGACACAAAGACACTCTTATATCAATCAAGAATTGCTTAAGAATCTTGAATGGGAGTGGGGGACGAATCCTCTTTTTTCAGCTGTGTGTTGGTAGTAGTCTGGATAAATGGGCAATGTGTATCAGTGGTGTAGTTTGGGTTTAGGAGTAGGGTCCTAAAGACTGTTCTTTAACGGTGACGTCGGCAGCTGCTGTGGTTGCTAGCGTGCGTCTTCCCCAGGGCTCACCGTGCTCTTGTTTGTCTTGCAGCTCTGGCATTCCTGGCTCGGTGCCAAGTGGTTTTTGTGTACCGCCCCACAACCTATATCACACACACACACACACACACACACACACACTCACACAACACCCAGTCTCATCAATCACCACACCGCATCCTCTCCCTCCAGCCCCCACTCCACAATGTGGAACACCTAGAATCACAGACTTTTAGAGCACACACACACACACACAGGAGTGGATATAAAAAGCGCCCTTCCATGGATGCCAATGTTACACCTGCTTTCATTGCGCCGGCCTTCGGCTCTCCTCTTTGATTTCTTTTTAGTTTGACTTCCTTTGTCAGCAGCACAGTGAGTCTCATTTAGGAAGAGTGGCATCATAGTGACCTTGAATCGCTGTTGCGCTCTTGGTTTCAGTGGCATTGAGCTCATTGACTGGTGTCCTTCACTCTATAATCTACCACAGATTGGTGTCCAGTCTTGATTAGTTGGCGCAGATAAAATTAGTGGAGGGCAACCTCTTGGTCTGCTTGTCTAAGTTACTCAGTCGCTGGCATTGAATGGTGAAGAGAATTTCCAACATTGTATTCATGTTATGTTTTAAACAATGTAACTTGCAACAAGTTTATTGTTTCTTAACACACAATCTAAAGTGTGTATTGTAGCCAACCTGTCAGGACGAAGTCTTCCTTTCCACGTGATTCAATTATTTGCTATAGAAATCAACCTTTTTGACCATTAGGAAGCAAATGGCTTGTCCTAGTGGATTTAGATTGACTCTCAACATCCTTTGTGTAACTTCTCCACCAAGTCTAACCACTGGCACAATTGACAGGTTTCACATTTTTACGTTTAACTCTCTTATTTCCCACCAGCCCAGCCTGACTCACAGGGGGCCACAAACTTCTGCCCATTCAAGAAGATTTAAGGAATTAAAAGGTTGCCCTGTCTGCACCCTTCTCAACCCTGCTGCCAGCTGTTTCCTAAACTGTAGTGATTCTGGAAATGTTACTCCCTTGCAGGCAGCAGTGAACCCCCATTAGCCAGAACATCTATGTGATCCTCTGATACTACATGACACAAGCCTCACTGATGACCCTGAACAGAGGCCCAAGTCTATTTTTAGCTAGCAGCTGTATTGTAGCCTGCTCGGTATACAGGCTCTGAAAAAAATACATATTTATGAAGGGAAGTCGTCAGGCTGGAGTAGGTTTCGGAGGCGAATGCCCCCCCCCCCCCCCCCCCCCCCTAATCTCAAGCCCCCACAACTAGGAACAGGGTCCAGTGATAAAGAGGGGGTATTTTTAGTACCCATGTCCTGCTCTGCTCCGGATTGCTTAGTGAGGGAATGTTGTGGCAGAGGCTTAGGCTAACCAGTTTTTTCGTGCTCTTTTAATACATAAAGCGTTCAGAAAAACAGTCTTGAGCAAAACACCAGAGACACACAGAGACACACAGAGACACACAGAGACACACAGAGACACACAGAGACACACAGAGACACACAGAGACACACAGAGACACACAGAGACACACAGAGACACACAGAGACACACAGAGACACACAGAAAACCAAGATTATTTTGGCACTGAGAGATCAAAGCTAGCAGGTGACTTGGTCGGTTTGCAACCTGTTTTTTTCTGTAGCATTAGCTTCATTAAAAATATAGGCTACCACTCAACATCAATATGGTTTTGGTTTACCTTAGTGTACCAGTGGTATTTTCTAGACTTTTAACTGGACGTTGGAAGCCTTAGTTTGGCCCTTTGAAATTTGATGTATTTTTTCATTTAAATTAAATAGGGAAACTAAATGCAAAAAATAATGGTCAAGTGCAGTAAGTTTGGCGTTTCCTCACAATGCTTTTTCCACGTAAAACGTATAGTTTAATCTTGCTTGGTGTCTAGCCAGTGCTCAGCCCAAGTGGCTTACACTTAGAGCAAATGACAGCTGAAACGGGTAACCTAAAAAGTCTTGTGGTCGTCATGCTACTCTTAAAGCAAAATAACCATTCTTTCTTAATGGAGTGGGGTGTACTAGCACTCTTACATTTAGTTGTATGGAGTTAGAAGCACTGGTCATATTTCACTGGCCACAATTAACATTGATAAGCCTCTAAAATGAACTAAACATGCTAATACAGGATTTTGATTTCACGAAGGCTGGGGCAATTCCAAACTTTTTAACTATCGATATATTGTTTCCCAAACTATCAATTTATCGATGTATTGTAGTTATTACTAATCTTAAACAAAATATATCATTTTCGCAATTCGACACTGCACACCTTCTTACATTGGATTTTTTCTTTTTGGTTAGAAAGTCTAAGCAACGGAAACAGGGATCAACAACGGAAGCATTATCAGTTACATCGATACAGTACAGTGTCCTATCAGGCACAAATTAGCTAGGTACTGTAGATAGCTAACGTTAGCCAACTCAGCTGTTAGGTAGCTCTTAGGAGTAGTGAGCAAGTCCTAAAACATTATGTAAAACCAGAGTGAATGGAGTTTAGAATCTGTGGTTAAATAAAGCTAACTAGCTAGCTAACTGTATTTATTAATTAGTCTTACATTAATGTATAGTATTACATAGCCTATGTATTATAGATATCCAAAATCTTATGGCTGATATGTTTGGTCCTACCATGCCATGATTTTCCCCATTACTGTGGTTCTGAAAAGCCAATCTGAGCCCAAATAGTGAGTTGTTGTCATGTTTTATAGGATAATTTGCAATGTTCGTAATGCACGGCGCAAATTGCCTCACATTTCAGCAGCATTAAAAATACGATTTGGTTACTGAAGAATGTTATTACCGGTTTCAAACGGTATTGATAATAAACACAATATTTTTTTGGTTTTGATTTTAAGATTAAATTGTGCTTGATTTTGACAGTTTTCTTCCTTTTAGACTAGTTGTGAAGTTTAAACTTCCGTTTCTACGTCAGTGAAATTAGTCGTTAGGTACATCCCTAGTCCTCGTCAGGCATTAGACCTAAACTTGAGCACAGCTTGCTAGTTCAGCTATTGTTGCCAGGCAATGGCTGATGCCAATGCAGCACCACCATTAAATATTAAAATGACATGTGATTTCAAGGAACCGGATATCAATTTATGTTTTTTTCCAGACTACTTTATTTCGCCCCACTTTGCCCTTAAAGAAAAGACGACTGCCTTTGAAGCATGGCGAGCAGTGCCAAGGCTTATTAGGGCTAAATATAGCCGGGCAGTCTCCTTGCTGCAATAGGTTTCTTTCTGAAAGGATGTCGAAATGTCAGGTAGTTTACATAATAGCGCTGAAGCATATGTGTCTATAGATCTTGGCAGAGAAGCTGTCTTTCTGGGTTTGGGGGAAGACGAGTTCCAGCAAAGCCAATACACAGGGCAAAACGCATATAGGGAAAGTGAATGGCTAGATTTAACTGAACGGCTAAAAGAAGACTTTTTGCCACTGTCTTTGCCGAATATAGACTAGATACAATTAGGGGTGTCCCGGACTAAGGATTTCCATAGCTGAATCTGATTTGACCATTCTTGCCTATAGTCAACTGATCGTCAATTCATTTTTTATTTATTAATCAATTCATTTATTTCATTTAAAGCCCAGCCAAGATGCTGCTCCAATGGTCCCGCAAAATTGGATAGTGTGTCTACCATAGTGATTTATTTACACACACTAAGGAGATTGATTTGAATTTAGTGCTGATAACTGAATGAGCTCACGTAAGTCATGGACATACATACACACTCAACGGAGAACGAAGATCAGCATTAGCTAGACTGAAAGGACCTTGTTGAACTGCAAGGGCACCCCCGTAACTGCCTGACATAAAAATAGTTACGTAGGGGTGAATTTTGAACAAATAGGCAGATATTCATACCAAAACTGGCTATGTATCATGGTTTATGGGGGTAAATCAAGCAATTATAAGTAATACTCATATAGCTGGAATGGAATGGTTCTTGTTTCACAACCACATTTTACGACAATTCGACTGAGATTGGCAGCCGAATCGGGCTCCTTCGATTGAATCGTTGAATAGTCGACAATTCAGGGTCACCCCTAGATACAATCCTGCATTCTTTGTCTGTTTTCAGAAAATTGTTACAATGTCACACATATTCATTGAATATAAAGGCTTATCGTTTGTTGGGTCACTTTTGGTTTGTTGTCAGGTTTAGGCCCTGAAGTAAGAACAGCCTAGTGTTTGGCTCTTCACGTAAGGAGGAAATGACCCTCGCCCCGGTATGGATGTGTGGTGTTTGGAGAACAGGGTCCAAATCCCATCATCCTAAGGGGCCCAGCAACACACTTAGACTATAGACCATCATCTATAAGGGCTTCTAACAGTTTCCAATCCAGAACAAACCAGACACTCAACCTCGCTCCCTACTCCCTGTCTCTTGCTCTCAAGTATGGACACACAGTGAGAAATGTCTCCTGTTACAGTGTCAAGCAAGTTGCCTACCCAATAACGATGCCTCTTGAGGCTTCAATGGAAAAAGCTCAGACTGAATGGTCCAATTCACTGGCCTGAGCGATTCATTTGTATTAAAGAGTGTGTTCAGTACACGACTCGTTCTCCAGAAGTATGGACATTTTCAGCCTGTGGGTCTGTAGATTGTGTGTGTTTGTGAGGTCATTACTTCAGCCAGTTAGGCTATGAGTCTTTAGTTTGGAGTCTGGTATTTATGAGTTGAGCTGACACCAGGTGTTCACCGGCTGAACACCCCACAGATCCCCTGCTGTGAACAGGCTTCCCTCTCTCTCTTCAGCCATGAAAACAAGCAGGGACCCCAAGACGAGAACCATTTGATGGAAGAAAAGAAAAGGAAAAGGCAAGACGAAAAGAAAAAGAAGGAAGCTTCTCAGAAAAAGGTGAGCTTTCTGATGCTCTGACCATTCAGTGATTGTCCTATTTGATACTCTTAAAGACAAAAAGTAATATTAAGTTGTTGTGTGTGTGTGTGTGCGCGCGCGCGCGCGCGAGAGTGAGTGAGTGAGTGAGTGAGTGAGTGAGTGAGTGAGAGAGAGAGAGAGAGACAGAAAGGTTGTTCAACTCCAGTGACTTAACAGGCTCCTTACTGTGTGACATCACATGTATCCCTACCTCCTTTAGTTTCTATGTATTTTTTATGAGAGTGGGTAAGGGCAGGTCTGCGTGCAGTCTTTAATCTCCCCCTCAGCATGCAGTCAGCCTCATATTCCACTTCCTCCCAACAACTAAAAAAAACCTGGAACCTGCAGGCCTAACTAGAGCCCAGAGGAGGATGAACATGAAACATTTAGTATAACAATAGGCTCACGAGGGCAGCCAGCTGATCACTGCGCTTCAGGAGCCTGCAGGCTAGCTCTAGCATGTTGCAGGCCAGCCAGTCAGTACCATAGCAGCACCACCACAATCACCATATAAGTGTGATGGTGTGTTTATGTGTGTCAGTGACTTTGTAGAATCATTTTTTGATTAGATCATAACGCTTGTGTTCTGTCGTACCTTTGGTTAATGTATAATTTTTTTTTTTTCAGGCCACTGAACAGAAAACCAAAGGTGAGTTCACATTGCTCCTTGTTTTTACTGCACAACAGGCCCTGTCGCTAAAGTTCTCCATCACCTCCATCCTAAGTTGACAGAGGGAGATCTGGCGCCTGACTGCCTCCCATATTGACCTTGCATTGTTGTTTAGTGGGTGATCCCTCCTTGGTTTAACACATAAACATGATGGGTGTGTTACACAGGCATCAACAGTACGTGTTAGGAACTACACTCTGGTTTGGTCTGTAATAGTGGCCCCGTATTATTACATTTATTTCGGGATAGCCGCAAGATCTGAAGTTGAACTTGACAGGTAGATTTATGATTTTTACCTGCAATTCATATTCTCTACTAGCCAAAAGAAACCTTTCCCATCCATGAATAGTTCTTATAATTTCCTATACTTTCATTGCCGATTATTACAATTTGCAAAACGATTGGCTATGCTAGCAAACTCCTTTTATCTAATACATTAAAAAGCTAAACAAATGGATTATCTGCCAGAGTAGAGACAGTGTGTAAGGACTTTTTGATTTATCCACAAGAGAAAAAATGCTCCAGCATTAAGCTCTTGTTGGACGGCGATTTCAGATCACCTGTATCCATCTTTTCCCCTGTCCAATACCACAGCACTCGAAACCGTTCTGTGTTATGGGAAGGTCCCCCTGAAAGCCAAGTGGCTCCCTTCCTGAGCCAAGATGGAGGCCAGTAGCGTTTAGAACACTTATGAAGAAGCAATGAGACGGTGCAGCTGGCTCCCCATGGCCACCTGAGGCCAGAAAGGTTGGGCTGCAAGTAGCAATGACTGGCCCCGAGAGAAGGAACAGGGGAGCAAAGGATGGAGTCTTTTTATTTATTTATTTTTTGCTGGGACACAGAGTGGGAAAGTGTGTTTACGTGTAAGAGTGTGTTTGTACAACTAGCTGGCTGAATGTGGCCCGTGGACCTCTTTACGGGACTGAGCGCATGTGTCCATTCCAATCTCCTCCTAATGAGGTAGAGATGGACAGAGAGGAAGGGCGAAGGGCAGTCTGCCCAGCAGAGATCCTCCACACACACACACACACACACACACACACACACACACACACACACACACACAGAGGGGTTGTGAAGGTTAGCAGGCAGATTGAAACCGGGCTTACGCCTTGGAAAGAGAAATCTCATTAGTGCACCTGATAGAGCGGCGGCCTCTTTTCCAACTTTACCTAGGTCAAGTCGCTAACGGTAATGACTTGAGATTTGTGTTGAGGAGGGAGGGAGAAAGTGTGTGTGTGTTGTGTCTAAATTCAGTGTGAGCTGCCTTGCTCATGCTAAGGGTCAGTGGCGTGTCCGCAGGTTGTCCCTCCAGGCTGTGTAACGAGCGTGTAATGTCACCAAGCTGCCTGGCCCCCTGCCCCAGTCTTAGTCAGCCCTCCTCGACACCCACTGCCTCTGGTCCTGCTAACTCTGCTAGTCAGCCAGCTAGCCGCACTAATGACCATAATCTGGGTTAGATGGCTTTGTTGGAATGAAGCTCATCCACTTTGTGCCTCTGTAAATTGACCCATATATCTCTCCTTCTCCAAGCCTCAGAACGGGCCGCTTGAAGTGCACAATTCTTTTCACGGCTCTTCGCAACATCCAGGCTCCTGCTTGTTGTTGCTGCTGTAGCATGTTCGTACAGGGGACTGGGCTGGGAATCAACATTCCAAAATGTGCTTCTGTAGGATGTGCGCTAGCATGGATAGTGTGTGTTTGTGTGTCTGTGGTATTAATTGGGCTGAATTGTGTTGCCATTTCTGTCCGCTGATGAAGAGAGGAGAGGAGACCCATGTAGTGGAGAGCGGAGGCCCAGGTAAAGGGCCATATTGCCAGGGGAAAACCCCAGAAAGACCATTCACCTCTGGTGTAACACACCACCTAGCCTGCCCCGTCTACATAAACCCAATATCTACAAGAGTGTAGAAATTGAAATGACTATTGTAAGTAAGAATTGATATACTAACAAAAATGCTATAGGTGAAAACCTGAAAGGACTGGCTATTGTCTTAATCAAAAAGGAAGCCCTGCATATCACAGGAAGGGGGGGAGGTGTAGAATGAGCCATGTGAACGAGCGAGCGAGCGAGCAAGCAAGTGTTCCTGTTTCCTGTTTGCTCGGTGCAACCGAGGGGCCCTCGGAAGAATATTTCCATGCACCTCCCGCTGTGGCCCGCTCACGCAAACTCAGCAATCGGCGACGGTGACACACATACCGATGTGCACAAATTCACGTCTCCTGTCGCTGCACCAAACATGTTCCATGCATTTCCAAAGACCTCGAGGCCAGCGTATTTGAATGTCCCCGTGCTTCTCCCATCCCCCTCTTCGCCAGCTCGCACTCATTACACGGCTCCATGCAATTATGCAAACCCGCATGCAGATGAATACACAACATGCTTCAATTCATTAAGTAAGAGGCCGTACGACACCCTCACGTTTCACGTTAGGAAATCCACCACAGCAGCTATTCAACGGCCAACAGTGCACGCCTTTAGGGAACTGGGACGTGACGCGCAGTACGTCAGATTGCACTGTCGTATCTGCAGCGGTTCCAATGCTTTTCATCTAGGCTGGCTGCGGTGACGGTTGTTACCCTACAGACGGTGATTGTAGAGTAACCGAACAGAACAGAGCGGTGCCAGAGCCCGTGTGGCCAGGGACATGTCCTCCACCACCTAGCCCTCACCATCCTGTCTCGCCGATGTCGTCAGGACAGCACACAGCCCTGATTTGGGAAGCTAAGGAGGCAGAGGGTGGAGTGGATCAACCGACGATTGAAAGACAGAACCAGTCCCTGTCAGCAGCACACATTTCACCAAGCGGCTGACAGTTGTGTAAGCACGTACGTGAAAAGGCTTTGGGGTTAATTAGCTGTGTTATTTCTCTCTAAATATTGGCTACCCAGAGGAGCTGAGTGGGAAGGCGTCAAGCGCAGAAACACACCAACCATGCAGACAACCAGGCACTTACATAGTCATAAAGGATAACAGTGTGATTCCAGCGCTGAGGCACTGTTCATTCCTTAACAGATTAATTTGCCGTTTCACATTGGCTTAATTAGCGCACAGGCTTTGTGTCGGGCCGCAATAAATTGCGCTAATCAGGAGGGATTCTTTTTTTTTTTTCTTCGCGTGCCCTGTCTCATGCATTCCACCACCTTGCCGTAAACGGATGCAGCAGGGATCGAGAGGAAAGGGGAGGTGTCGGTTGGTGTCACTCCATTGACAAAGAGGGACCGTGTAAGCAATCCTGCAACCCTGTGAGTCCTCTTCCTTTGTTTTAGACTGTTCATCCAATATTCTCCCTGCGTTGGCATGAGACAAAATTAGTTTTGATGATGTTATGAGTTCTTTTTTTAGTGTCTATGTGGAGTGCAGGCTACATAAATTTCGGTCCGATAAATTTGTTTGTCTGTGAGAGTTGGTCCACCTCAACCTCCTACGTAAACCTAACTAAAGTGATGGATGTGTGCTACCCCTGTTTCCACATAAACCCAATGTGGTCAGCAAGGTGGCTTTGCCTCATAACTCTCTTCCCCTCTACCTGCAGGGACACATCAATATTGCACTGTGTCTTTACTGAAGAGGCCTGTTCTGTGAGCGTGTGTTAAGCGGACATAAAGTGTGTGTGGTGTGGCGTGCGGGAGTGATGAATGAGTTGAGAAAGTAAAGGTTGGAAGACTTTACAGCTGGGTTCCGCCAAGGCCTTTTTCCCAGCCTCTGCTTGCTCCAATCAATTTGGAGTCTTCCCACTTCAGTGTGTGTGTGTGAATGCGTCGGTACCCTGCTCAGGTTATGGGGCCAGTAGACACAGCCCTCTCTTTCATTCATCATTTCCCAAACCGTAGCAGCCAATCGATTATTCATGAAGCCTCTGCAGCCGTTTGTAGTAAGAGACCATTGTACTGGTGGGTGATAACCTGGGTGCGGGGACTTGAAACCTTCTCTCACTGTGGAGAGTCCAACTTTATTTCACTTCAAAGTTGTTCATCAGCGTTCTGGGACTCGTGAGTTATTGGTGTTCAGAAATATGTAGGGTAAAACACACACACAAACAGCCATCATGTGTGGAGGTGTCAGACAAGTGTGTTGAAACTCATTTTGTCTGCGTATGCGATCTGGCCTGGGAGAGTAGCTACTCTTTTAACTACAACATCATATTTAATCATTCCTAATTAAGCCCAACAGTCCTTCCACTCCTCTCTGAGGGCCCACAGGCTGGCTGCTGAGATGGTAGGGCCCATAGGAGGGGGGAGTTAAAAAGCACACCCCTCTGCAGACAGTGGAATGTCCCTGTAGCTTAGTCCATCGGATGAGTCAGATAAGGATCTACTGCAAGCGCATACAGCTCCAGACTGCCACCAATGTGGTGGCATTTTCCACCATAAATCTGTCCATAAAAAAATAAAATAATGGTGGCACTACACTGCTGCCATTTGATCTTCTTTGATCTTAATTTATTTTTACCATTTATTATTATTATTTAAATCCTAAAGTCATTTTGCTCCAACAGTTGGCCGAATTTGTTTATTTTTTAATATTTTTTAACCTCCTCCTTTGAATTACCCACTGGTGACATTTCTTTCTCTGTCTCTCACGCGGGATAGTATACTATGATGGGCGTCTATCACGCAGTAGAATGAAGTAGCAACCTAGAGCGTTCCAGTGGTAGGTCATCATGAGCTGTCGCAAAACATTAAGAATAATAAAGTGTATCAACATGTTTTTCATTAAGAAAAAGGCCCCGCCACCAGTTTTTGTGGCACTCCCACTAACTGAGAAACTTAGTCTGGAGCCCTGGCATACATATCCCCCATGCTTAAGCATCAGTCCATTTAGGATTTGTGGAAGATGTCGGAGCCTGTCTAGGATGTAACGTATCGTTGACGGTTGAAGCGTTGATTAGGACTTCCAATTGTAAACATTAAGTCCAACGTTTGTGCTCCGTCATCTTATGAAAGTGCAACCTGGTTTCAAATAAACCTCCACCATCCTAGTTTTCATAATTTTATGTATTTTTACCCTTTGTCCTTTCATGATAACATTGACGAGAATCGGCCATAGTAGTCTTAACAGCTGAGGCCTGTTAGCCCAGGGCCCAAACGCTGTCTACAGCTGGGCTGTTCTCTAGGTAGTATAACAGAACTCCATTCACGTCTGCCCTGGGCCGATTAAAGGCTCAGCTATGGAAGCCTATAATCACTCACTAACTCAATGTGTGTGTGCGTGTGTGTGTTTGGACTTCAACCCAAGGCGAGGAGGCCTATTACGATGAACGGAAAGCACAGTCGGCGAGACCGTTAAAATGCGCACACACAGACAGACAGACAGACAGACAGACAGACAGACAGACAGACAGACAGACAGACAGACAGACAGACAGACAGACAGACAGACAGACAGACAGACAGACAGACAGACAGACAGACAGACAGACAGACAGACAGACAGACAGACAGACAGACAGACAGACAGACAGACAGACAGACAGACAGACAGACAGACAGACACTGGAAGACACACACATCCATGGACATACAGTTTTACGTCTGAAACTTCAAAAGCAGCTGGGCTAGTTTTTATTCTTTATCACCTGAATGAGAGAGAGGAGGCAAACTGCTGATGACTGTGAGCATCTGCTCTCCTCCCACTCACCTACCTCAACCACTCATCTCTCCCACTCAACCCCTCATCTCTCCCACTCACCTACCTCAACCCCTCATCTCTCCCACTCACCTACCTCAACCCCTCATCTCTCCCACTCACCTACCTCAACCCCTCATCTCTCCCACCTCAACCCCTCATCTCTCCCACTCACCTACCTCAACCCCTCATCTTTCCCACTCGCCTACCTCAACCCCTCATCTCTCCCACTCACCTACCTCAACCCCTCATCTCTCCCACTCAACCCCTCATCTCTCCCACTCACCTACCTCAACCCCTCATCTCTCCCACTCACCCACATCAATCTCCCTCATTTCTCCCAAGATACCCCCCTCTCCGCTCCGTGTAGTAAACTGGCAGGCTATCATCTCTTTCATCAGAAAATTAAAAGCTCTCTATTAAAGTGGAATATGATATCTTTTCTCTGTGCACAGGCTGCACTTCGCGCACACACACACACACACACACACACACACACACACACACACACACACACACACACACACACACACACACACACATACACATACAGCTACCCCTAGGCCATGGGTTTGATGTACGTCTTTTATGAACTGGGAATTCTCCAGCTGTGTATCTTTGCAAGCTGGAAAGAGTGTGATCTAATCTCTCTTTCCTCTGGTTTTCTACGTTTTATTTCTTAAAAGTGGCTCGTCAAGGAAGCTTTTGTTTAATATGCCACCTCTTGTGGGTTTGTGGAGGTCTTTGTTTAATATGCCACCTCTTGTGGGTTTGTGGAGGTCTTTGTTTAGCTGTTTGTTTGTTTTTGGTTTTGATCAGATTAAGTGTAAGAGCTGATCGCATGCCGTCTCCCTCTCTCGCTCTATATATTTATAAATATCTCCCAGTTATTCAGTGTTAGCATGCTAGCTACAGAGCTTCAGCAGCGTTAGCACAAATCCCAGTAATTAACAACAGATTATACCCCCCGCCCCCCATGCCCGCTCCAAATGACACCTATCACTTACATTTAAGCCCAGGTTTCCCTGCCATCCTCATCCCATGAACTTTTTAAAATACTCAACTTTAGCAAATAAATCCAGTGAAAGTGTGGCATAACATTACTATTTGGTAGGACTTTTGTTATTTTGAAGTAGCGGGGATGATTATTATTATTTTTTTTTTGCATTAGAGAATAGTGTCGTAATTATAAGAGGATTAAGGCAAGCTGGATTCAGGCAGAGAGACACTGACTGGCACACATAGTCAGTCAGTAGCACCACCCACCCCGCCCTCCCCTGAGTTCTCCCCACGCACACACACACACACACACACACTGCATTCTCTGCACCACTCTCCCCCACTCGTCCTCCCTGCACCTCCGTTGTTACACACTCTCCCTTGCTGTGCCGTGATTGGTTGACAGTACGTCTCTCTTAAGCGATGCCCCCGCTCTGCACACAAAAAACAGTCACACATACACACAATCTTCCAAAGCCACCTACGTCATCCTCACAGCCCTGTAACAGACTACAACGATCGCTCCAATGTGGTGGGAAGGAACAGGAGCAGAGATGAAAGAGGCCAGGACAGATGTCATTACCGGAGAGAGGCGGAAAGCGTAGGAAATGGAGAACACCTAGTGAAATCCAGCGCGTGGTGCAAACTGTCTCAAGTGCTTTCTTCTGGTTACTGTGGTGCAGGCTGAAAGTCAGGCATGCCTTGATGGTAGTCAGTGCTGAAGCAAAGGAACACAGTCGACGGTTACATCCCTGTGAGAGACAGTGTTTTCAGGCCTAAGCCGACACACAACAGCCCCTCTTGTGGCAGAACAGCATGGAGAAGATGGACAGAAATGACCCACTGTGAACACGTCTGCGTGTGTTGTCATGCGTCGATGTGCGACTGTCTGTGTATGTTTGAGTACAGCACCATCTAGTCTCCCCCCCCTCTGCACGGGCCTCACTCTTACATAACTGCGTGCGCGTGTGCGTGTGCGTGTGCGTGTGCGTGAGCGAGTGCTACGCTTTGCTGCACATGCTTGGGTCAGCAACCAATAGCGAAACAAGTCTCTCTCATACTCGCTTGAGGCCCACAAAGGTTTTTTTGTTGCCTCCTGTTTTGAATGAGCGGTTTTATTTCACCTGGGCTTGGATGCTCTAAGTATAAGCTCAAACCAAAACGGTGCGCTTTAGGTTCCCAGTAAGTGATCCTCAGTGGTTTCCCCGGGTAAGTCACACCCCTGTTGTTTACATTGTGTGGAGCCCGGAAGCTCCTGCTGACCGCATGCTGTTTGTGGCTCTTATGTAAGCACTGCACTAAAGAGAAAAGATTACCCCAATGTACACCCTGTCCCTCATAATGGCGCTAACCTGGCACAGAGCCATGGGACACCGAGCTGATCCTCTCTGACTAAGCTGTCGCTCGCGCGACCCTTTTAGCATTTCCCCTCCCTCCGCCCCTGCTAATATGTTAGAAGACTTGGCTAGCTGGCAAACTAAGCCCTGCTATAGCTGTTCCAGTGCTAGCATGCTATGCTAACACCGAGCTTGAGGTGTAATGGATCTTGTTGAGGCCGGGTTATGGTTACAGAAAGCATAATAGCAGACGGTCATGAAAGGAGTTAAGTCACTGCTAGGTGGGGGGAGGGACCACAGGTAGAGTGTACCCCACATCCAGGAAAGGACACTTTTTTTTATCTGTCTTGGAAACAAAAGCTTTGATTAGAGCGGATATGGAAGGATAGTTTAGAATAACTGTTCTGAATCAGTTTTGAAACAGTTTCGAATTTTTCCTTAGTTTTTGTCCTGAGGGGAACGCATCTTTTCATCTTACCACCTATCCTCCTTTGAACAGCTAATGGCTAGCTGGCAGTAGCTTGGGAAGATGAAGAAGTGTTTGAGGGGGTGACCTTTCATGAATTACCTTTAGAAAGTTCTTCTGGAAAAGCTCGCTCTGATGATGGAGCCAAGCCTAAGCCCATTATCACACTCACACTACCGACCGCCTTGGTGCTCCTAATCTGAGGCCAGGCTGCACGGGAGCTAGGCTATCTGAGAGCCAGCTCAAGGAACTGCGGTTGAATGCTGTCGGGAGGGAGGTTATTGAAAGGCCTGTTCATAGCATGAGTTAGTGTAACAACCAGGAGAATTGCGGGGCCAGAATTTAGGATGGAGTTTAGGAATTAAGTGCTTTTTGGATGTCAGTTCATTTTCTTTCTCAACGTATCTTTCATTGTAAAAGTTGATTTTATTTTAATAATGCTTCTTCTCTGTCCTCCTCTACAGTGCCAGACCCTGCCAAGGCCAGTCCTGCCCCTCCTCCTCCCCCCGCCAACCCCGGTGCCACCCCGTCTTTGCTCCCCGCCACAACCTCCTCCATCAGCAGCAGTGGCAATGGCAAGCGTGCCCTCTCCTCCAGTGGCCAGGCCCAGCAGCCCCAGTCCGCCCAGCGCTACCCACCACGAGAGGTGCCCCCGCGCTTCCGCCAGCAGGAGCACAAGCAGCTGCTGAAGAGGGGTCAGCCCCTGCCCCCTGGTGCTCTAGTCGGCCCGGGACGCCCCCAGCCCTCGGCTGCTGCCATTGGAACCTCTGCTGCCAGCCAACATACTGGTTAGTTACCCAAAAGCTTTCACTATCTTGGTCTCTATCATTCCCTTCTCTCCCATTGGGGAGAGAGATTTATTTTTTATATATTTAGAGCTTCTTTTAACATTCTATCCGTGGAACTGTGACTGTTTTGTCTCAGCATTTGTCATAGAGGCAGGTTTCGGACAAAGGTATTTGTGAATATATATTTTTGTTTATGTTGGCATGTTCCTAAGGGTTTTCTGTTCCCAGTTCCAGGGTGAGTTTTCTTGGGAGTGTTCTGCCGGGTCTCTCTAGCCCTCTACCTGTTAGGGGATTAGACCCGCCGAGGGGTAACTGGAGCAGCCGGAGAGTAAACACAGCTGCCTGTGTGTGTCTCTGTTTGTTTGTGTGCGGCCCCATGCTCAATCTGCTTCACTAAAACTCAGTGCAATGTGCCAGATTTTAAATCAACGGGACTGTACAGTGCAATACATTGCAGACAACCGTTATTTAGTTCCAGAACCGCTACCTTTAGTAGGTAAACATATCGCAGTTCTCTCCATAAACTACTAACTAATTAAGAACAGGATCTTTGGTAGTGCCGGAGTTTAATATAAAACATTTTTTATTTAGTTTTCGTATTAACAACTGTGATGTTTTCATCATGTGGGAAGTGTGCTACTGGGCTTTGTTGTCGTCCCATCAGCACAATGAAATGTTAATCCTTGTTCTCGTCCTGTGCTCTGTATTCCCATGTTGCCCGGAGCTGGCTCTGTTGACGAGAGCCGTTCCCTGTGTTGGGAGGAGCTAAGTGTAGAGCTGGCTGGCCTGGTTTCAAAGGGGGACCGGCCTGGCACAGATACAGATACAGATACAGATACAGATAGACAGACAGACAGACAGACAGACAGACAGACAGACAGACAGACAGACAGACAGACAGACAGACAGACAGACAGACAGACAGACAGACAGACAGACAGACAGACAGACAGACAGACAGACAGACAGACAGACAGACAGACAGACAGACAGACAGACAGACAGACAGACAGACAGACAGACAGACAGACAGACAGACAGACAGACAGACAGACAGACAGAGGTGGAGAAACGAGAGCAGACACTGAAGGCTAGGGCAAGGTAAGAGAAGCAAGGAATGCAAAATAGTATTTATTCCAATTTTGACGTCTTAACTGTTGTGTTTCATAGACTGCTGTGTCAATATTGTTATATTGGCCAGTGCTGATCATTAAACTTTGAAAGAGAGATGGAGCATGGCCGAGGTCCAGCTCTGTGGGTTGGGGTGACTCATGGCTTACGGTAAAAGCTGCAGCCTTCTCTCCTCCCCTCTCTGGCAGCCTGCTCGCTCTCTGTCTCTATTTGTCTCTGTGGGCTGCTCCTGGGGACTGGGATATTACACTGGGGCACACACACACACACACACACACACACAGCTATGGGCCTATCTATGGCATAAACGTCCAAAGCCCTAGAAAGACAAGCAGAAATATGACCAGGAGAACCACAGACGATACCTACAGGCCCTCAAGGTGCCACCGGACTGATACCTAGAATAAAAAAGAAAATAAGAAAAGAAAAATGTCTGGTAGATACGTCAATAAAATAAGAACATTTCGAGACGGGATATTATGCAGGAGTGGAACACGGTGGTTTGCCACGATCCAGAATTGAAAAGATAAAAGGTCAATAGCTGGGCATTGTAGTTTTGCAAAACAACCATCTAGAGACTGTCATAATCTCTGGAACATGTTCATAGGGTAACCTGTGGGGCTAAGCCCAGGATAGAAACCCTCATCGAAAGGTTCTGCTGTGTCAGCAGGTCGTTGAATATCCCCTACACTTGGTGCTTATCTTTAAGGCCAGGTGAAGATTTGCATGCAACCCCCCCCCCCTCCCCCCCAAGCTGTGTTGGCACGGTAAGCAGAGATGTGATGTCTTGTTTTCCAGGCCCTTTAGTCCCTTAGCTCCCAGTCTGTAAGTGACAGTGCTCTGAAAGCCTGGCAATGTTAGAGGCTGTTCCCATGGCTATAAAAAGCTGCTCACACATCACTATTGATTTTATACTGGGGCCACTCTCCCTCTCTCCCACTCAGGTCCTCCTCACCCCTTCTACCCCCCTCCACTCCACACACACACACACACACACACACACACACACACTCCCACACTTCTTGCCATGAGACACACTCCTCTATTCGTTCCTATTTTTTTCTCTTGTATCTCCATTTGCTGATTTCTCTTATTTTTATTGTTCTCATGCTTTTCTCTCTTGCTTTTCAGTCTCCCACTAGATACACTCTTTTTGCTTACCCTGCTCTCTTCTCTCTTCCTTGGCTCTCAATCTTCTCTCTCTTTCTCTGTCAGTTCTCTTTTTCTTTCTCTCTAGTCTCTTCCTCTCCTCCTCTCTCTCTCTCCTCCTTTGTCAGCCTTGTTGCTGTGGTGTAATATGGAATGCACGTGTAGTGGGTTGTGGTTTTATAGGGCCTTTACTTAACACACGTGAAGCGACACACAGTCCTAACCAGCTCTCTGTAACTAGATCTTCCAGCCCTCTGCTCCGGCAGGGGGCCGATGGAATGCTGCCCCCCACCCTCCGACCTTCACTGCAGCCCCTATGGTACACTCACACACCAGCAGCAGGAGCACACTGTCTGCATTCACCCCCTACCCCCTCCTACTTTCTCTCTCGCTCCCTTTCTGTCTTCCTCCTCTCCCTGTCTTTCTTTACCCAGTCACATGTTTGCGTTCATGTACTGCCGTGTTTGCCAGACCACACAACCCCTGTGTGTGTGTGTGTGTGTGTGTGTGTGTGTGTGTGTGTGTGTACACGCAGCAGCAGATATACGCAGCCTTGGTACACAGTGTTCTCAGCCCCCTCTGCTCAGCCACATACGTACTGCCTGCACTCTGTAACCCCAGCCAGGCTTCCACTCAGCTCAATAGGACTTACTTTATAGGTCACGCGTGTAACCACAGTGTTTACTGAAAGGATGCCATTTTCTGGCATCACAATCCAATCCTTAATATAGTTAAATAATCCCACATTATGAGAACCGACCTAACCATAACAAAGAAAACTCCTGGTCAAACAGCTACGTTTCAGAGATTCACATCCAAAATGTCGTAAGATTCCATTGCGATTAAGGTGACCCAGCCAGAGAGTGTCCGTCAATGAAGGAGCACATATAGTCTAATGGGCTATTAGCTGGTGTATTTGAGAACGGCATGTCTAGGCTGCTCTGATGCGGTGCATTCTTTAGTCAGATAGCTATCACAGAGGAGTGGGAATCCCCTCACAGTCAGGCCACGTTTTCTGTCGATGCTGGTAAATAGCCTTGAACTCTCCTGCTTTTCTTGCTTCTCTCTCTTTCTCTCTCCTTCTCGCTAGCTTACCCTCGCCCTCCTGTTCTTAGGTTTTATCTTTTCCACTGTTCATCCACTATAACTCTGTCGTCCAGCCTGCAGGCAGCTTGGATTAGTCAAGCTTCCAACATGAGTCTGCCTCTCTATCCACCCATTATCGTCACGTTCTCTCTGTGTGACTTGCCCTTTGCTTTGGCAACAGCCAGCAATCCATGTCCCAGGGCATCTTTGCACGGAAGGGGAGGAGAGAGCCGCTCCTGTCTATTTTAAGACAGTGGCGCGTTGGAGAGAACCCTTGAACTGGTTCAGCGTGGGGGCCGGGGGGGGGGGGGGGGGGTAGTTATCCTGCCCGTAGCAATACTTGACCAGAGTGTCAGTTGGCGGTTGTATGACCTTCAAGAGCCCTGACTGTGGTCGCAGCCTCACTCCCACTGCAACCTGCGCTGGAATGACTTGAAGAATGACGTGTGCCAGTCATAGGTATTGCTTCGGTTGGTCTCTTGAACTTGCGTCATTCCAAATGTCTGCCTCTTTGTGTGTATGACAAGGCCCCTCGTAGTGCAACAGTGGTTTGAGGCACCCCAGTGAAGGGTGTACTTCTCAGGGTCTTTTTTGATGTCTCCTTGTCCCGAGGAGCCTAAGCCTCTGGTCTTCCTGCTTGTGTGCAGTGGCACTGCTTACCCGATTGTGTCCCTATGGATTTGCGTCACTCTGCACGGTAGCTCAGAGAGACGTGCCGGAGCTTGGAACAGCCCAGGGGTTGCATACGAGCCTTGCTCTCTTTTTCTGCCCTCCCTCATACTAGAACCTTTCTGTCTTACACACACACACACACACACGTTCTCAAATATGCTTGTCCTCATAAGCAGAACTCGGATGCCTCGGAGTAGCCTCCCGTATCAAATGCTAGTCTCTTCTCAGTCACAAGGACCCAAGGCCACAGAGGTGTCAAACCAAGGCAGCTCATCCCTAATCATCCTCTTCATAGTAAGCCTGTGTTCACACAGAGGGTTCCTGTGTAACGGACACAGACCCAGAGTCGCACCAGATCGTCATTAAACACAGCGTCAGGGAGTGTGTGTGTGTGTGTGTGTGTGTGTAGTGTGTGTGTTAGAGAGAGAGAAAGAGCAGACGTTGCCTGTGCATTCTGCTGTTCCCCGAGCTTATGTGGGTTTCCCTGAGGGACTTCATTAAGGTCTGCCTAGCCCAGCCCAGATGAGACCCACTGACTCTCTCTCACTTTATCAACCTATCCTTTTATTTTATTTCCCTCTCCGTCAATATCTCTCTATCCATTTCTCTCTATCTCTTTTGTTCTCTCCTTACATCTACCTTTTTTACAATACTATTCCTGTCTACGGCTCACCTCCCTTCCTCATCCAGCTCTGTTTTAGTCACTCGTGGGGAGGGGGGGGTTGTGTGTGTGTGTGTGTGTGTGTGTGTGTGTGTGTGTGTGTGTGTGTGTGTGTGTGTGTGTGTGTGGGGGGGGGGTGTATGGTAGAGCGAAAGAGAAAGCAGCACCGCAGAGCAAACAAAACAAGGGGACCCTTGGGGTGAACTGTTGTCGTTCCATGGAAACGAAGCTTCCGGGACACTAAGGTGTGTGTGCGTGTGTGTGCGTGTGCGTGTGCGTGTGTGTGTGTGTGTGTGTGTGTGTGTGTGTGTGTGTGTGTGTGTGTGTGTGTGTGTGCGCGCGCGCGCGCGCGTGCGTGTGCGTGTGCGCGTGCGAGATGGCTTTTATTCATACCCAATGTGGCAGCGGTAGTGAGTGGTGACCTCAGTCCTCAGAGGTCGGCTCTGGTGTCGTCACAATGAGCCTCTGTTCCCAGGGCCCTCTGTGACTGATGGCAGGGTTTTCTACAGGCACAGGCTCATTTGTAAACAATACCAGCCTGAAGTTAGGAGCTGCTGCTGCCACTGTTGCTGTCCTAGGTCTCCACCAAGCCCCGAATCCAATCATTCCCAGCTACTTTCCTGTTAATGTTCCGGCTCTGCTAACCCCCTCTTTCTTTCGCTTACTCTCGATGTGTGTCTCCAGAGGCCTCCACTACACCCTTCCTTCTCCCTTAATGATTTCTCTCTCCGTCACTTATCCTCTTGTTGTTGTACGCCCCATCCTGGTACTTGGCCAACACATTAATGTCAGCAATGTTCTGTGTGTTGGTCGTGAAGCCCGTTGCAGTCTGGAGTAGACGTCAGAAATGTATTTCTGCTATAAATACGCTGTTGCCGAGGTGGGTGTGCGTGTGTGGGTTTGCTTGCGAGAAAATACCATTCCGTAACACTCAAGGGATGGAGTGGCCACTTTTGTCTCTCCTGTCGCTCCCATTGAAGAGGCTTTTCTGCGGTGGGCGGCGGTGCTAATTGAATATGAAGTGGTCTTGGCAAAATATTTACTGACAGTTTTGAAAACCACTCAAGCAGATGAGGGAGGGATGGGTCTCCCCTTTGTGCGTATGGAAAGAACAAAACAATGAACTCCTATCTGCTTCTCTCGACCTTCACCCTGACACCGTTTGCCCCCCTCCTACCTTGTCTTTGCTCATGCAGAGCAAGACAGAGAAAAACAGGAGATAGGGTTTGAGAGAGAGAGAGAGAGAGAGAGAGAGAGAGAGAGAGAGAGAGAGAGAGAGAGAGAGAGAGAGAGAGAGAGAGAGAGAGAGAGAGAGAGAGAGAGAGAGAGAGAGAGAGAGAGAGAGAGAGAGAGAGAGAGAGAGAGAGAGAGAGAGAGAGAGAGAGAGAGAGAGAGAGAGAGAGAGAGAGAGAGAGAGAGAGAGAGAGAGAGAGAGAGAGAGAGAGAGAGAGAGAGAGAGAGATGATATCCTCTCACGATAGAAATAGTGAGTTAAAAATAAAGCCAGAGAGGCAACCGATAGAGGGGGAGGAGGAGGGACTCTGGCACAGCCGTGTGTGAGGGAGGGAGCGGAGGGGGGAAAAAAGAAAGAGAGAGCGAGAGGGGGGAAAGGCGGCGGGGGTGGATGGGGCTGTGTGGGTTTAGAGGGGAGGGGGGGGGGGTGGGAGGGGGGAGAGGAGACGGCGGCGGCGGTGATGTCTCGCATGCCGCGTTAGAGCTGTGCAGTCCACTTGGCAGCGTGTCAAATAAGCCGAGCCGTAACAGAGCCCTAGCAGCACAGCGAGACGCATCGGTAGACCAAGGAGGAGATGGCGACCGCCTGGCGCAGAGCGTAGATCTCCTCACCATGGTCGGGAGGTACCTCTCCACAGGTATTTTAGCACTCTTTGCTGCACTCTCCTCTCTGTCTCTCCTCCAGCTGTACCGCATTCTTTTAGCAGGCTTCCCTCCTTTTTTTCGTCCTGCATTGTTTTGCTGGGTTTTCTCTTTGGTGCGTAGGAGATAATCCGAGGGGGAGGGCATTTGAAGCTGCAACAGTCGAGGCTCTGGCTTCTGCGTCGCGCAGTGTACATTGTCCTGTGCATTTTCCGAGCGGGTAACATGCCGTGCTGTGGAGGCAGAGGCTGCTGGGGAAGACGCAGACAGTAGCTCAGAGGCTTTTTGGCTTCAGTTCAGGTCTGATAAAATGGCGTCGATCGCACAGCAAAGCGACTGAAGGACAGTGCTCCGGGGTTTAGAAACAGTGCTCCCTTTTTTCCCCTTCTCCTCTAACTCCCCTTTTCACTCTGTCTTTCCTAAAGCGAAACCTTTTAGACCGATAGAGACACTCACGCATTCAGTGACCTTCTTGTGTAACGATGACACAAGCCGTGTGAGTGTGCATGCAAGAAGCAGGCAAGCATGCAAAGCCCCTTCAAAAAACAACAACACCGTCGACGACATCAGACGCGGGGGGGTGGAGGAGACACCAGGGAAGCTCCAGGGGAGTCACTAGAATTGGTTCTGCTGCTTTAGCTCTGTGTGAGAGGAAGCTATTATAAACATGCTGACCTACAAACTGGTGTTCAGAGACTGAAGTAAGAGTTGGATGATGAACAGGGCAGGACGACCCGGGACATTGCCTAGGCCAAGCAGAGGGCAAGACTACAGGGTTGACTCGTTATGGGGTCGAAGGTGACTCATTGTTGACTGGCTTCAAGTGAAGGTGCCCCATAATTGTAATAATAATAATATTTGTAAGTGTTGGGTTGCCATCTTTTTTATTTGTATTTTTTGTCATTTTGTTTTATTGAAATGGAGTAATCGTTGTTTTTATGGCTATTCTTGAATTGTTGGATAAGACAACAATATTATTTTCCTAAATTGCTGTGAGGACTTTTCCTTCATTTGTTTTATTGAATTAAGAATTAAGAATCTGCATCTTGAATTATAATGAAAGCATTACCATCTTGATGATGATGATGATGATGATGATGCAGATGATGCATTACCATCTTCATACAGCAGGTTATGGACACATTTAAAACGGTTTAAAGTGTGGCGCTCCTGTGAGGTCTAACTTATAAACTATTAAAGAATAATTTACCGCCTGTCTTCTCAAAATGCAGGCATAGCACCTGTTGTGACGTAGAATTTAAATAGCACTGTAATGTTATGATCATAATAAAACAGACAAGACGGAGAAAACTTTGACCTTGAATAACTTGATGGTAGAATCTAATCCTTAATCCCTAAGAATGTGCCAACCATTCAGGACATTTTTTTGTTGCACAACACACACTATTTGATTTATTTCAATACAGTAAAACCCAGATTGTGCGCATCCTGATATAACACAAATTCGTATATGCACGATAAGTCATTGGACTCCTTGTATTTTAATTTCTACTGTAACAATGATTTATTCACAGAATTCTTTAATTCAAAGGTAATTTACTTCTCAGAAGGTAAACGCGCAAGAATAAAAGGGTCAAATAGGGAATAAATATGGTTTTAGGATGTTAACATGCTGTTTGAACGCTGATTTCCTGGAACCCTGATTTAGCGTGACCCCGCTTTTTCTGCAGTTCAATTTTATAGACCACAACAATTGTGTTATAATGGGGCCACACTGTATTAAAGATATTCAGGTGCTCAGATCGTATTATTGGCCATTTTAATTTTGTTTCACTGTTATGCTCAAGCAGAAACATCTCCATTTTATTCACTTATTTTGTAATATCTTCCGAAACCTTAACCTTTAACCAAAGTAATCACTTCACAGTATTCACAATTTATAGTGGGCATAGGTAATACAGCTAGTTAACAGTTAGTTCATTATAGTTTTAAATCTGTGTTTTCTTTTTTAATTATAAATCTGCCTATTCTTTCAACTAATACAAAGTTTATGTATGTGCTTCTTGTACTTTGTTTGATTGCATACTCAAATTGCTACAGGTGTTCAAAACAGATATTAATGCTGGCGGAAAAGGATAAAAAATATGGATCTTTCCATTTCACAGGCTTGTGTTTTGCATCAGCCCCTATGTATGATGTTCCTGTACATGTCTAGATTTATCCCTATACGTTCCTATGTTTAGTCTTCGTTGTTGTCAGGGCATATTTTTATATCATTTAAAAATGTTTGACTTATGCCTTTTCTCTTTTCTCTTTTCTCTTTTCTCTCTCTCTCTCTCACTCTCTCACTCTCTCACTCTCTCTCTCTCTCTCTCCTTCCTCCTACCCTGCAGAAGCATCCCCACAGAGTGGAGCCCAGTATGAGAATCCCCTCTGGGGTCACCTGCCAGCCAATCAGAGTGCCACCACTACAGCCAATCCCACTGGCTGGGATCAACTGATCATCGACGAGAAGGACACAGAGGAGTGGCCCTCCATTTCTCACAGCAGCGCCAACCAGGCCACCTCCCTGGGAGGATGTCCCTCAGACACTGACCCAGGGGGTCTGGCCAACACTAGCAGCAGCAGCACTATGAGCATGGCCACAGGGGCCAACGGACCCACAGGCCACTTCCCTGCCAGCCACCCCAGCAGCAAGGCCAGCGGCTCAGGGCCTGGCCCCGCCAATCACGTTGGGGCCAGCATGCTCTCTGGCCCGGCCGCAGCCAATCGTGGCTGGGGTTCCAGTGAGGGGAAAAGTGACAGCCCAATTGGAGGCGGAGTCGGAGGGTCTAGGGGGTGGGGTTCGACCTCGTCCTCCTTAGCCACCAACTTTAACTTGAACCTTAACCCCAACGCCAACCCGTCAGCCTGGCCTGTGCTGGGCCACGATGGAGCTGGCCCAGGGGGAGGCAGCTTGGGGGGATCCCACCCCCCTTCCCAACCCTCACCTGCGATCAACCTCTGCAACCAGCCTGGTGCCACGCCGCCTGCCCAGTGCAACACCAATAACAACGCTGGAGCCATGGCCACCAATGGCAACCCGGCAGGGAGCAGCAACTGGGGTGGCGCCTCGCCCCTAGACCCCTCCCAGTCCATGAATGTGTCTTTCAGCTCCTCGGAACCTCAGAACCTTAACCCTGACGGACCAAATCACGCCAACAAGCAGGAGCAGGCCAGCCCCATGCACAGCCTGTCCGGCTGGGGATCACCCTCCCCCTCCATGGGCCCCAACCCGCACGGAACTCCGCAGGTCAACGGCGATGACGCCGGGGAGTCCGTGTGGGGCAGTAGCAGGGCAGACTCGGCCTCTTCCAAGGACCCCTCCGCTGGCTGGGACTCTAGCTCTGGCTGGGGCCTCAGTGGAGGTAGCAGCGGTGGGACAGGAAGCTCAGGAGGCTGGGCCGCACAGACCAGAGGCAGTGGCTGGGGGAAGCAGCCATCGGGCGAGGCCCAGGGAGGCTGGGACGCCCCCGGCTCACCCACGCAGCAGGACCAGCAGGACCAGCAGGCTGGGTCCTGGAGCAGAGCGCCCAGCACAACAGTGCCCAGCGAGGGCAGTGGCGACAGCCAGGATGGACACCCCGGTCACAGGGACCGTTCCTCTAGGGACGGTTCCTCTAGGGACGATCCCCCGGCACCCCTGCTACCTACCCCGGACCTGGACCCCCGGGTTCTGTGCAACACTGGCTGGGGCCAAACGCCCGTCCGCCAGCACACCACCTGGGATATGGAAGAAGCAGCCCGTGCCAACCGAAAAAAGGAATCAGGCAAAGACTCCTGGGGCTCAACAGTGGCCAACGACCCCCCAATGAGAGCTGAGCCTGGGGCTAAGAGTTCAGAGAGGCCTGGTCCTTGTCCTGGTCCTGGCCCTGGTCCTCAGGGAACCCCAGGCTGGGGTGGAAGCATGGCCCCTACCAACCCGCCCAACACTGGGGGCTGGGGGGAGCTCCAAGGCAACAAGAAGCCCACAAGCGGGCCTGGTGGCTGGGGAAACCCACCACCAGTAGGCCCTGGAACCAACATGCCCAAGAGTGGAGCTCAAACCTGGGGAGAAGAGAAGTCGCCTAGCTGGGAAGAGCCTCAGAGCAAAGCCAAGACCCAGCCTCAAAGCTGGGGCGAGCCGGCCAAAGCTGCTCCTGGCTGGGGAAATGGAGGAGGAGCTGGAGGAGGAGACTGGGAAAATTCTGGAGACCGCAAGAAGAGCAGCCCCACCACCCCTGCCTGGGAGGGAGATGCTAGCGGAGGCTGGAAAGACAACACTCGAAGCTGGGGTAAATCTGCCCCTGGAGCCGGACCGGGACCGGGACCCGGACCCGGACCCGGACCCGGACCCGGAGCAGTCCCTGCAGGCGCTGGAGGCGGAGGCTGGGGAGATCCAGTGAGCCAGCGCCCCAGCGGCCCTACCCAGGGATGGGGGGGCAAGCCCCAGGACGGGCCCAACAACAGCAGTGGAGGAGGTAGCATGGGCTCATGGGGAGGCGCAGTGAAGCAGGGGGTGTCTGGTTGGGCGGGTGGAGGTAAAATGGAGCCCTCAAGTGGGGAATCCACTGGCTGGGAGGAGCCTTCCCCTCCTTCCATCCGACGCAAGATGGAGATTGATGACGGTACTTCAGCATGGGGCGACCCAGGCTCTCACAACAAAGGTGTCAACTTATGGGACCGGAACAAGCCTGGGGGCCAGCAGGGAAAACCTCCCCCCAGCAACCCCCCAGGCCCTGGGAACAACAACAACCACTCCCATGGTCCTCAACCCCATCCTCCTCACCCATATAACGGACCACCGCCTCCACTCCACAACCCCCAGAACCCCGGGCAGGGTGGGGGTCTCATGGACCCAGTTGGGCCTCACCAGGCTGGGCCGCCACACAGCAGAGCTCCTATCATGGCACCAGGTAAGACATCCACCCACGCTTGCCTTTTTAGTCACAAAGGTGTGCTAATCACTCAAATTTTGAAATATCAATTTACTATATAACATCATAAGATTGGATCAGCAAAAATTGGTAGCAGCTGAAAATACTTTTGTCAGTCAATGAATTCGAAAATCTAAAGGTAACAGTTGTATGGTTCTGTTTCGACTGTCCCCAAAAAATATTATATTCTTGTATATGTATATATATATATATATATGAGAATGTACTGTATGAGAACAGTATTGTATTTTTTGCATACCATACAAGCCTGCTAGTTAGGGCAGGGAAGTATTAAGCCTCAAGCCCTTGATCCGTTTAAAGGTAAAATGTTGACCTGGTTTGCCCCCGTTGGATTTGCATCTACTTGCGTAACTAAATTAGCCCAGCAATGCCAACCCAGCTTCTCCAGTTTCACAACACTGGCCCCCCTACATGTTAAGGTAACCCTGGCAACCTATCGTGGGCACTTCTCGGAACCCCTGAAATGCTGTTTACAAAAAGCAGCTTGTGAAAATAGTGCTGGGCCGCAAATCGTTTGAGTCGGAGCGGAAGTGTGTAATTACAGGGGAGCAACCATCTGCCAGTAGTTAGAGGAGGAGGAGGAGGCTGCAGAGGCAGGTCAGACGCCCCCTGCTGTTTCTTTCCTGGCACTGAACCATGTCTGTGGCCTAGCCGAGTCCCACTGAGAAATGGAGGTCCTTCTCACGTTAGACCTAGAGAGCTGTGGATTTAACACTACAGACACGTATCTAAATGAGGTCATTGTCGATATTACCAGAAGCTTTGAAGAGAAGGGAAGCAGTTGTAGACCGGGTTTTGGTTGTGCCCTGCCCCAGTGGAGGTGTCTGGGAAATAGGATCCTGGTACCATCTCTGGCCGTACTTCTCTCTCACTGTGTCGAGCACTTAATACACAGGCCTCACTCTCTCTCCCAGGCCAACTGGGGCCTGGGCAGTCCAAGTTCAAAATGAAACATTCCCTGTCCCCCGCTGTGACCTGCCAAGACAAGGCCTCTCTCTGTACAGCTGACATACGGATAGAACAACAAGGGGATAATAAATGGTTTACCGGATGGCGGCTTGAACTGGTTTAGCTCTCAATTTATATCACCATAGAGAGTCTGGTAAATTGCAAGAGAGGATATTAGTTTGGGGAGCGTACTTGGGTTGCACGTTATTGAAATAGTGCTCCTCTTGCATTTATGTGGGTTATAAAACCTGTGAGTTATTAAGTCAATATATTTGTGGTTTGTTTGAGTCTTGGAGATTTTGGAACAATCTCCAGATGATCGAGGGTTAGCTCACAGTGGGTCTTGTTCAAACGCATGACGTATGTCTCCTCACGGGCATGCTCTTCACCACCTTTCCCAGGATGGGGTGACGGGCCCAGCTCCCATGCCAAGCCGGAACCCTCCTCATCCTCCTCCTGGGGGGAGCCGCCGCCCCCTCCCGTCAGCGTAGACAACGGGACCGCTGCCTGGTGCAAGTCCACAGGCGGTTGGGGCGACGCAGGCTCAGACACCTACAGCAGAGGCAACCCACCCATCGGGGCTGCGCCGTGCAAACCTGGTGAGTGTTTAAGGTCTTTAGCTCTCGACAGTAGAAACAAAATCTAGAATTGTGGTGCCCGAAAACGAGATGTATTGAGATGTCTTTGCTACTGGGGATTTCATGGAATTCCAGGCCTTTCCTCAAAACATGATGTCACACTGACACCTGGTGGCACCCTCTACCTACTGCATTCCCCTTCCCCAATATTTGAATCTTTTGGTATACGGCAGACTTTGAATACCAGGGACTATAAGATGCCGGTCTCTTTTTTTTTTTTTTTGTCACAGTCCCCAAATCTATGCAAGACAGCTGGGGAGGAGGAGGCGGTGGCGATGAAATGGGTCTGTCAGGGGGGGGACAGTGGGAGCCTGACGACAGGGACATGTGGAACAATGTCCCTTCCCAGGACAGCAGCTCATCCTGGGGCAACGGTCCCAAGAAGGGGCCCCCTAAGGTAATCCGATGGTTGTCCGTAATGCATGGATATGTCCATTACAGTCCCATTACTTGTTTAGTATCTTGTCACATGCAGTATTGTTACCAGGAAAGTGCCACCATTTTGAATTAGCACTAGGAGTCTGTATACCCCATAATATTCTCATTTATTCGTACGTTATTCAACGTGGAATGCCCAGTTAAATATACAGAGATTGGAAGCCAGTCGCTGCAACGGTCATGTCTCGTACCAGCAGGGGAAGATGCCCGTGAAGCAGCAGCAGCAGCAGCAGCAGCAGCAGGAGGAGGTGTGGATCATGAACCGCCTCATCAAACAGCTGACTGACATGGGCTTCCCTGTGAGTACAGCATCCATGTCTACGTCCATATCCACTGGGAAGTCAGTGCCAACACCTTGTATCCATACGTATCCAAATCATAATTAAGTGGTAGCCTCAGAGGGCTGTGGAGATGCGTGCTTTGTGAAGCCCTGACTGTGTGTGCTGGTCGTGTTCCTCTCCGGCCCCCCAGAGGGACCCAGCGGAGGAGGCTCTGAGGAGCAGCAACATGAACCTGGACCAGGCCATGAGTGTGCTGCTGGAGAAGAAGACGGAGCTGGACAAGCGTGGCGGAGGTATGGTGGGCGGCATGGCCGACTACAACAACGGCCTGGTCCACAAGCCCATGGGCTGCCGGCCGCCGCTCCTCTCCAAAGACTCATCGTCAGACCCCCGCTCCCCCTTCATGGATAAGGTCAGTGGGCCGGATGAGACCAGTACACACACACACACACACACACACACACATCCCTAGCTCCAGGCTCTTTAAGCAGTGACATCAACCGGCCCTATAGAAAATGGTTTGACACGAGTGGTGTATCGCCAAAGCAGCCAACTAAACTGTTGTTTTCTGTCCATGTGCTGTCCTGTCCCAGATGGCGGGGGGGATGTATGGTGCCGGCGGTGCAGCACAGGGCCGGGCCATGCAGCAGACACAGCCTCCTCCTCAGCCCTTATTGCCCGCTCTCAGCTCTTCCCAGGCCAATCTACGCGCTCAAGTGCCTCAGTTTCTCTCCCCTCAGGTACACCCAAGAACTGACTCTCCACCTAGCTTGAGGCGGTATTACCGCTTTTAGCCACTTTTTATTTTCACATACCAATACTCAACACACACTTTACCTCCCTCCCAGGGCTCCAGACCAACATGTTAAACACACGTCTTTCAGTTTGTGGCAGTAGCACAAAAACTGGTGGTGTTGCATTTTGTTAATGAAAAACGTGTCGATACATTTCATTATTATTAATGTTTTGTGACTGGCAATGATGACCTACAATCTGGACATTCTAGGTTGCTATTTTGCGCGGAACAAGGCTGTCATAGTATTCTATACCGCGCGAGAGACAGAGAAAGCATTTCAATGGGTGGTTCAAAGGAGGATAAATTATCAATACCGGCCAACTGTTTGACCAAAATATGGCTTAAGGATTTTTATAATAATAATAATAATGATAAGAAATCAAATAAAAAAGCACCAACAAAGGTCAAGTGGCAGTAATGCCACAACTTTTTTCTTTTTTTTGGTGGCACTGGGCAGATTTATGATGGCAAATGCCACCAAATGGGTTGGCAGCCTGAAGCCATGCCTCCTTTGCTACTGAAAAATGTGCCAATCTCTCTCTCTCTCTCTCTCACTCTCTACTACCCCCCCCCCCCCCCCCCCTAGGTTCAAGCACAGCTCTTACAGTTTGCAGCAAAAAACATTGGTCTGAATCCTGCACTTTTAACCTCACCAATAAACCCTCAACACATGGCCCTCCTGCACCAACTGTACCAGTTACAACTGGTGAGGACTCCTCGGGTGCACACACACACACTAACACTACACTGTATACCTATCCATTGTCCAGGTGCGTCATGGATAAGGATGAACGTTTACATTTTGATTTGCAGGCGTACCAGCGTTTACAAATTCAGCAGCAGATGTTGCAGGCGCAGCGCAATGTTTCGGGCCCCATCAGACAGCAAGAGCAGCAAGTAAGTGTCCATCCTCTCCTGCTTGCCTTTTGGGTTACCTTCACTGAGTGCCACTGTTTGGAGTGGAAGAGGGCAGACAAAATGGCCTTTTGAATTGATCAAAAGTAATTTAGAAACTGTCAACATAGCTCATGTTAACTAGATTAGCGTCGATTTGTATGGCCTCCGTTTCTGTCTGTCATATTTGGCACCACTGGTTGTTGCACTAGCTAAGTGGCTAACGAGGCAAATGCTAACAAAAACCTGATCGCCCTAGTCTTACTTAACATTGTCCCGCAACAGGTCGCACGTACAATCAACAACATGCAGCAGCAGATCCAGCAGCACCAGCGTCAGCTGGCCCAGGCGCTGCTCATCAAACATCAGCAGCAACAGCCTCTGTCTCACACAGCTGGACCCCTTCACCCGGGCTCCGCCAAATCAGCCCTGGAGCCCTACCCCGGCCATCCAGGCCAGGCCCCTGGCCTCCCCGATTTACAGACCAAAGAGCCGCAGTCTCTACCCAACGCCTACAGCCCCTATCCTCTCTGTGAGTAGGGGCCCGTATGGGGCAGGCTGGTTGTAGCTAGGGGTCATGTCCTGAAGGATGTTTACAGTACGAGAGGGCAGAATAAACAATGGCAGTGGAAAGGGATGCGCACATTTAGTTTGAGTATTTCGCATAGCAGGTTGAAGGCCTAATGGCTGTCATTGGTTACCAGAGTCATATTAACACCGTTTCCTCTGGCCCCATTCTCCCCTTTTAGCTGGACTGAACCATAACATGAATGTAAACTGCTTGGAGATGGGGGGCGTGTCCTTGAAGGAGCCCCCCCAGCCCCAGTCGCGTTTGTCCCAGTGGACACACCCAAACTCCATTGAGAACTTTTCGGGAAACTCCTCACCCCTGGAGCCCAACCTTGGCAAGCACGGTATGGCAAGGGGGTGTTCCGGAAATGAGACGGGGGACATTTTTAGCGCTGCTTACATAAGAGAACCATTAAACTAATGTCCATTGAATTGAAGTGTAATACCTATGCTAAAATGTGTATTAAAATAAAAAGGGTCACTTGTGTGTTCAGCTTTCTGGACATGTGTTGGAAATTATTGCTCTTTGATTATTTCAGTAAATAGCTGGTCTCAGACACCTCCTTAAATACTGGTTGTGTATCCCTGAACTAGGTGCCAACCTAGGCCCCCCAGGCAAGCCCTCCCTGGACGACTCCTACAGCCCCTACATGCTGCCTAGTGCAGAGTCCCCCACCAGTCCCTTGGTGGCCCCTGATAGCTGGGGGCCCGGCCCGGGAAAGAGCCCCAACGACAAGATGGCCAATGGGACCAACATCAATTGGCCCCCAGGTGAGGCCACAGTTCCATTTCCTTGTTGATTTGATCATTCCAAAAAGTTGTATTCTGAAGAAAAAAGAACATTTAAGAAATTGTATAGTTTAGGAAAAACCTGTTCGTTTGCATCCTGAAAAGCACCTTGCTTGGATTCCTCGAATCACGATATGATCATCTTCTAATGACCCATGCAAAAATCCCCTCTTCCTCCTCATCCAGAGTTCTGTCCCGGCGTTCCCTGGAAGGGCCTGCAGAACATCGACCCGGAAAACGACCCCAACATGACCCCGGGCAGCGTTCCCAGCGGGCCCACCATCAACACCAACATCCAAGACGTGAACCGCTACCTGCTGAGGGACCGCAGCGGAGGTGAGGCAGCCTGGGTCTGGAAGGCTACAGCTGGAGCTCCTTTTAGCTGTGCCAATAGCTAAGGGTTTTAACAGGAGTTAGGCTCACCTCTTCTTTACCTCATCTATTTCTTTATTATGTTCTGTAATCACTTAGACTGCTTCTTCTTCTCTTTTTACTTTGTGTCCCCTTAACGACCTGCTGAGGACCACCAAGTCCAAGGGCTTTATTTTTGTTAACTCAGTCCTTTGTTTGCTGTGTCATCACTGATATTGTTTTTTTTTCGTTCACTTCACTTTTCTTTCTCTCCCTCTGTTTTCTTTTTCCTTTCCAACTTTTGCTTTGCACCCCCTCTCTGTTGTCTTTTTGTTTGTTTGTTTGTTTGTGTTGCTGGTGGCACCCTAGACTCCTCCCCTTCCTCCTCTCAGAACGAGGGCCTGCCCTGCTCCGCTGATTGGCCAGTCAGTGCCTTCTCTAGCTCATTCAGTCTGTCGTCCCCGGAGGCGGACGACACAGGTACACAGTGTGCCCCCCTCCTTGCCTCCCCAAAACCCACCCCCCTTCAACTGCCACTGGATCATACTCAAAACCCCCTTCCCCTGTCTTGATCTTGGGTCATGGTCTCAAGAAAGTATATGTGCCCCGACCCCAGCCATCCTAATCATCACATCCTATTATGTGTGCCCCATCCTGGGTACTCGTTTCCCCCTGACTGTGCAGTTTGACCAATACATATCCCTGTGGTATTATTGAATCCATGCCCACTGTTCCCTGTGTGTAGCATGGGCTATGTAGAGGAGTATTTTGTTACATATGAATACTGTGAGGCATGGTCCCCCCCACCCCATCCTCTGATCCCAGGTGTGTAACTGCAGCCAGTAACAGCATGCTGTGAGGAGAGGAGAGGAGAGGAGAGGAGAGGAGAGGAGAGGAGAGGAGAGGAGAGGAGAGGAGAGGAGAGGAGAGGAGAGGAGAGGAGAGGAGAGGAGAGGAGAGGAGAGGAGAGGAGAGGGACCTGGGTTGAGATGGGGTGATGATGCCGTTAGTGGATTACGGTGGACCCTCTTGTTAGAGGGGATGACTGTTTCCTTCAGCATGAGAAACCTCTTTTATGTTATGTTATTATGTAGTATATAGTGGCTTTATTGTTTGACCATCCTGTGGTGACTTTAAGAATGAATAAAATAGTTTATATATATGAAGTATTCATCATGTCTGCTTATATTGGTATTCTAAGCACCACTTCTATTGGCCTAGCTACTAACAGACCTCTCTCATGGACCTCCCGTCTCCAGGCAAGCTGTCAGACATGAAGTCCACCTGGTCCCAGGGCCCCATCTCCCACTCGCAGCCCTCGCTCTCCCACGAGCTCTGGAAGGTCCCCCAGGGGCCCCGCAGTGCCGCGGCCCCCGCTCGTCCCCCGCCGGGCCTGACCAACCCCAAGCCCAGCGCCTCCTCCTCCACCTGGGGGGGCAACTCTCTGGGCCTGGCCCAAGGCTGGAGCAGCTCCTACTCCTCAGGTACCTGGAGCAGTTCGTCTGAAGCTTTCAACCCAGAACCTGATGAAGGGGCATAGATTGATTTGTCTGCGTTCTTGGTACCCCAGCAGGTACCACCTGGAGTACAGACAGCTCTACCAGGACCAGCAGCTGGCTGGTGTTGAGGAACCTCACCCCACAGGTACAACCAGCTCGCCACAAACCCACTCACCCGCACCAGCCCCCTGCCCCTTCACACATCCATATGACACAGTGTGTTTTCTAAAAGGCCAGTGTTTCTGTGTGTTTCAGATTGACGGCTCAACTCTGCGTACGCTGTGCATGCAGCATGGCCCTCTCATCACATTCCATCTCAACCTGACACAGGGCAACGCTCTGGTGCGCTACAGTTCCAAGGAGGAGGCCGCCAAGGCCCAGAAGTCCCTGCACATGTACGCCCCAGCCCACACACACTCACACTCACACTCACACTTTGCCACATTGACTACACGTTTACGGAAGGTTCCATTATATTATGGTTACCTAGTCATTTTAATTTGCTGTACAGTGGGCTCTCTCTTGAGTTGGTGGTTTCTGTAGTAGGCTAACAGCCCTCTCTTGTGTGTCCAGGTGTGTGCTAGGAAACACCACCATCCTGGCAGAGTTTGCCGGAGAGGAGGAGGTCAACCGCTTCTTTGCACAGGGTCAGTCATTAGGGGCGACCACCAGCTGGCAAGCCAATCAGAGCACCAATCAGACGTGCCTGGGCGGCAGCTCCGGGCCCGGGGCCTCGCACCCCATTGGCCACCACTGGAACAGCGGAGGTGGCAGCGCTACAGGCGGAGGCGGAGCCAAAGCAGGGGGAGGGGGCGGAGACTTGCTTTGGGGCGGGGTGCAGCAGTACTCCAGCTTTTGGGGGCCGTCCAGCAGCGAGGAGGGGCGGGTCATGGGGAGCCCTACACCTATCAACACGCTGCTCCCGGGAGATTTGCTGAGCGGCGAGTCCATGTAGGAGCCAATGGGGTCCACGGGTCAATCAATGTGGAGATAATCAGTATGGGGGCAATGGAGAGAGAACGACGGGGCTAAGGAGACATTAGAGTCCAATACTGCTCACCCTGCTCTTCCTCTCCTTTCCTTTTAATTTCATAGGATTTGTGAGGTTTTTAATTGTTGAGAGGCTTTGGTTGCAGTACTGAGTTTACCCTCGGAGGAAAAGCTGGGGCAGGTTTCAGACAGGTCAAAAGACAAATAGACTTTTCAATATTACGCATTTGGACTGTTTCGGCCATTAAACACGGGTTTCAGTAGGACCCGTCACAAGCTGCCATCATCAGAACTTTCATCGCCAACTGACAAAGCATCATTCCTCCGCACACTGTAGTAGTTCTGGAACTTTCTGTCAGTCCGGATTCCGCTTTCTCTTTAGTTTTTTTCCCTCAGTACTAATGCTAGCCTTAACGTCCTTGGGCCCTGCTCCTCCTGCTCCGCCTGTACATATGGAAGAAACGTACTGAGAACTTGCACACTCATTTCTGAGCCAGCGTTAGTTACCTAGACTGGGAGAGGATTTGCTGCTGCAGCTGTGATCGAGGCAGCCACATAAAGCCCATTCAGTCCCCAAAACAATGCTTAAGGGATCCGATGCAACTCGGTCCGCCTTGTTCGTTCAAGCCATTTCTTTTTTTGGATTTGCGTGTTTGTTGTTGTGTTTCTTTGCAAATGAAGCCGCGATGATATCTTATGTCAAAGTGTTTCAATGGTATCCAGTGGGGTCAGAGGTTAAAAGACGATAACCACTCCTCTTACTACAGAGCTATGAGACGTGTTCCCATCTGATGCACCACCACTCTGTGGATTACTCATGCTCCTGTCTCCGACAGCGACCCTTTCATTGACTGTCAGTGGGCGATCTCAAGTCATCACCTGCCTCCTGTGGGGGAGGGAGGGAGGGAGGGAGGGGGGGGGGGACACCCGCCTTTTTTCTTGTGACGTGCAATATATAGGCTATAGACTGGACCGTCCACATACCCAGGGCCGGTAACAACTACAGGTATCTCTTTCCTTTCGAGCTCTCAGAAAGAGAGGAGACTGAATGGACGGAAAGACAAACTGTAAGAACTCTTATTTTATCTTAACTCCCCTGACCACTGACCTTCAATGCCTCCCTTCTGAAAAAGTGTGAGCTGGGTGGAGACGCTGGCTTGACCTACACAGCCCTTCAATCGAAAATACAAGGACAGCAACCAAGCACTTCCTGAGCTGGCGCTCCACCATCCTCCGACAGTGACTACAGAGGGGAGGGAAGAGGGTAAGAAGGTGAAGGCATCATACCAAAACCAGAGGTGTTCCTACACCACCCCCACCCAGAAGGCCAGATGCTTTGTCTTTTATTTTGCTGTAACGCCATGGGTTGCATTTGGTACAATTGTACGGAACAAAGAAACTGTTTTCTAAAGCGGTGGTTTATCATAGCACTTAGCACGAGCATCTCAGCTCCTGTACCTTCAATGCCAACCAATCAGAAGAGGGGAGAAGCGACACTGAAAGACAAAAAAAGAAAAGAAAAGCAAAGCAATCTCTGTGGTGGCTTCTCTGTAGTCTATCTGTAGTCTATTTTGTAACTGTATGCAGATGTGAAAACCATTCGTATCCTCTCTTTTTTAAAGTCCTTCTTCCCTCAGGTGGGACCACGAAGGATGTCAAAAATGGTAGCAAAGTGAAGGGAAGACAAAAGCGAAAGTCTAAAAACTGAGACTGGGGGGGCAAAAACCTGACACGCTCTCGGCTTTGTCCTCTTACTATATCAAAGTAAATATCACTGTTACATTACTCTAAAATCTTTAGCCTTGGTGTCTGGAGACCCTAGACGCGTTAATGTTCGATCCAGCAGGGAGGATCGCTATACTCTTTCTCTCTTTGTCCTGTTTTCTTTCTCTCTCTTTCTAACTGTCTTTCGGAGGCCCTGCCAACCTGTATGATCGTGTGGCCACTGAGTGCCTGCCTGCTGCAGTGTGTTCCGGAGCCTCCATACACTCTGCAGCAGCTCTCCCCACCAACCCTCTCCCTCCCTGGGGACAGGCCCACAGACTGGCTCCCCTCCTCCCCTGGAAGTCTCGGGGGCTGGAGAAGCTCAGACACAACTGGCGCCACCCGGTGTTCACAACTAGTACTACGACTACTACTGCGCCAGAGCCTGTCCTCAACAACTTTCTCTCTCTCTCTCTCTCTCTCTCTCTCTCTCTCTCTCTCTCTTTTCCTAGCTCTGTCTCTCATGCAAGGATCACTTTAGCCAGAGACGGAGAGGTTTTTGATTGTATTATCAGATGTCTTTTGGTTTGATTTTCCCCTCTGGAATCGCCAGTGTTTTGTTTTTCTTTGTCAACCTTACTGTTATTTTTTTGCTGAGAATACTGTTGTCAATGTATTGTTTTAATGAGTATGCTGATTTTAGTTGTTGCTATGTCTCCATGCAGTGTTCAGCTCCTCTCCAGCCCCTTTTGTTCTGCTCAGCAGTTTGTCCTGGTCGGTACTGCAGATATCTCCATGGGCCACTGCACTGGACAGAGCAGCGGGGTTTAAGAGGCAGGTTAGGGGGCACGGCGTCAGAGGTTAGGGTTATTAGCACTTCTCAGTCCTTAAAAGTGTCTGGTCAGTTCAACTTCATCCACTCTAACCAACTATGTAAACACACTCTCTCGTGCTGGGCCTCACTCACATCGTTGCTTTATTTGGAATGCAGGCTCGAAGGAGCTCTCAGACCTTGCTGTCCTCCCTCCCTCCCCTCTTGATTTCACAGTTCAGACCTCCCCCCCCCTCTCCATCCATGGACACAGCTCTCCATTTCTATGCAAAGACAAGGAGGTGCGTGTGCAGGGCCATGTGGTACGCTCCTCCACCTGCCAACACTCGATCCCTTTGGACCAGCATTACTAGGCAGCTTCCCCCTTTACCAAACCACTACCCTCCCCTACTCCCTGTCACTACGAGAACCTCTTGAAGTAGGAAACTCCTTGGAGGCCTACTGTCACTGATCCCTCAGGAGAAACGCTATGGTCTCAAAACATACTATGGTCCACAGCCACTTACTCCCACAGATAACACTACTAGCACCATCTAGGGCGGTTGGAGGTGGACAAGCTTGGGGCGGGGGGGCACACACCATGCCACGTGTGCCAACCTGATGACAAAATATCAACTTTCCTGTTGCGGCTACCATTACTTTGTATCCATTGTGGCTTTGGCAGCCTTGATCAGACTCCAGCTAAAGGACAGTGGAGGAGCGGGTTAGAGCGGTGATGCTAGGTGGAGTCAAACTAGGCCAAACTATCCCATTATGAAATAATTTGGGAGGCAGAGAAAAAAGCACAGTGGATTTTGTTTTTGCTCAGTTTGATGCGTCCCATTGAAAACATTCACATTTTTTTTACCAAATCTTTTGTCTCATCGTCACAATTTTCCAGAATATCTATCAGAAAAGTTTCAGCTGTGCACTCCGGGCCCTAGATGCCTCTCTTTCTCTGCAAGCCTTTTTCTTCAACTTCTTCCCCTGTTCTATGGCTCTCTGGGCTGCCTTTGGGGACTCTGCAGAATCTACAGGGTTCATTTCTGACCTCCAGCCCTACAGGACAGCCTCCTTGACCAGGACATTTATACAGATCTCCCTTTTGTAAGGGTTGGGGTCCAGAGAGAGACCCACCATGTCAGACGATCAGAGAGACATGTCCACCTCAAGTTTGGTACCAAGTCTTAATGAAAAGGAGAAGAGAACCGGGAAAGGCCCTCTTCCAGAGTCGCTTTGTACTCTTGTAACAATAGCAAAACAATCACCATTGCCTGTTTGTTTTTTAAATAAACTTGCATTTATTCCATGCCGGATCCGAAAGCAACAGATTGATTCCTGGAGAATCTGGCTTACTGATTTATGGTGGTGGGGGCTGAGGGGTGGTCTTAGAGGTCCCTGAGGATGTTCTGCGCTGCAGCAGCAATATGACCCTCCTCGCTCCACCCCCCCAGACTGTATCTACCTGTCTTTACAAACCATCCGTGTCTAGTGTTGGAAATCCGAGGTTACTCCTTGAGATTGGATTGGCTAAAAGGTGACTGGAGGTCTAGTAATGTCTGCTTCTCAATCATAGATCAGAGGAGGGCTCTGGGGCAGGGAATCCCAGTTGAGGTCAAATAACAAAGGGCCTGGGTTGAATATGCACATGCTAGTTCATATGCATGTAAACACCCAACGAGTACATAAGGGGTGTTTGTTTGTGTATGGCTGGATTTCTTTTTTCCGCTCGCCCAAAGCTCTTTCTCTCCCTGCCCTAGTTTGAACACTCTCCTTCTGTATCCTCCCCAATGTTTGTTTCCCAGAAGAAAAGATCATTAACATATCAGAATAATACAAAATAAAGAAAGCAAATACTTGAATCAAAAGAAGCGCCAATAATGTAATGTGAACACTTTTTGTAAGTAGTTTGTCTCATTCATACGCATACAGATTTTTGTTATCTGTTCTGAGTGAACTAAATTTAAAAATTGAGCATTGTTTGCGAACAATGAACAGTCTGTTGTATTGGAGTGTTTGCACAATGGTTGTGTGTACTGTATGTTCTGCAGATGTATGAATGTGTGTGAGAGAGAATTGTATGGCAGGTTCAAACTATTCTGGTCTTGTGATTGGCGGCGGAGGAATTTCCGCCTTTTCTGTTTTCATTTCAATTCAGTATATTATTATTTTTTGGTTGAATATTTGTTTTCTTGCTTGTCAAAAGTATATTCTGATGTTTCTTGTTATTAGCCTATAGCTTTGCACTGAGTGTCTGCCTCGCCCCTCATCCAGCTAATCGAACAACGAGATAAAAGTAACGAGGGGAGATGGGACAGTTCATGTGTAAATGTTTACTCAAGGACTAAAAAGAAGTGTGTTTTTAATCTGTAATATGTTTATCAACTTTATAGTGGCTTTTATTGTGGAATATCCAACGACGTTTGGATTAAAATTGAGTATTGCACCATTTTTCAGATTATAAACATAAAAAAAAAATAAAAAAAAGATAAAACAAATAAACAAAAAATAAGTATTTTTGCAGAATTGTGGCCATAGGCTGGTGTAGAGGGACTTGTAGCTCTCCGAAGTCTAAGAGGTGGAGAGAGTGAAGGACAACACATCAGATTGAGTGGTGGGGTTCCAGGGCTCACTTCAGAGGTGCCTACCTTTTTGGTTTGTTAGCTTTCATTCTGTCTCCTTCTGTTCGATTCACTCATGTTTTGTTGTTTGTTCCCCGCAAGACCATGGATAGTTTACAAACACTTTTCTGAAGTATGAAAAAGGAATTTAAATTGTGGGAATGTTTGGGTGGGAAAATGCTTCCATTATAATTAATAACACGCAACATGTTACACAGAATGAAGATTATTGTGCTACCTTCAGAACTCTGGGATTGAACAGTGTTTTCATGTTCTATTTGACCTTTGTTAGTTGTTTTTTTGTTCGGTGTTAATGGACTATTGGAAGCCTGTACGTTTTAATTTGATTATTATGTTTTTTTTCCTTTGGAAGAAGACCTAACAGCTCAATATCTTGCACACACAAAAAAGTGGACTTTGTCTCAGGAAGGCCAGGGTTCCAGAGTACCAACTCCACGCCATTTTAATGTACGTTTTTATGAGAGAAAAAGCAACATTTAAAACAAAAAAAAAAATACACACAAAAAATCTAAGCACTGAAAGTTATGGATTTCAGAAGAAAAAATACCTTTTATTTCTAAATCCGTAGCAGTTACATATTAACCAAATAATGGACTTTACATGAAAAATGGAGTGCTTTATATATAAATCTATATATTGAAATTGCTTTACATTTAAAAACAAATGTGGTCAATGATATTGATTGTTCCGAAAAATGAAACAGTGAACATACAACAGACAAGCTGTATGTTTAAACCTTTATTGTATTTTCTTATTATGAGGTCCTGTCCTGACTGATTCAGGAACATTGTGCATTAATCTCTTTCCTTTCTGTCATTCTCTTATGGCGGGTATTAACTAACAGAAAAATCTGACTTTGTTGATGGTTTTCTGCATTCATTTGGAGGATGGTTGAAACATTTGCTGGTTGTTAAGGATCATGAATCTATGCACAGGTTTTGGGGTGATGGGTGGGATTGTGTGGGTGGTCTTCTCTTATGTGGCTAATGTCTTGCAGGGGTTTGGGAATCCAATCTTAGTGGGGTTTTTTTTGTGTGGAGGTGCGCCAATGTAGTGGGTGGAATCAACACTGAATGGGTCCTCTACTTGCTGGCCTCACCTCCTGCTTCCTCCCCCTGATTCAGATTGACCTAGCGCTGCATCGACATGCTGTGTATTCCTAAACCAATGAACGTCTCACTAGTTACACTGTGGGATTTTAGCCCGTTGCCCTATAGGGTATATCTGTGTGTTTTTCTCTTTCAGTTGTTGGTGGGAAAGGGGTTAGGGCTGCTTTTTGCCTTTTTGTTTTGGAAATATTAAGGAAAAATGTCTGTACTGAGATTTAAAGAAAAGTCAGTGGCTTGTAAAGTTTTATTTTTTTTCTCTGTATATCTCTTTCTCCTCATAGAATGTGATTGTGAAATGACATGCACCGAAAAAATAAATTTTCATGAGCTATGGAGCTTTCAAATATTAATAAAATCAAATAAAATATCCTGTGTTAAAAAGTGTACCTTAAGTGGCTGTTTATTCATGCATTCAAGTCCATTTCAACGGTAAAACTAAACCATTACCTTGTCTTTAAACATTTGTCAATGCAATGTAATGGCTACTAACCCCTTTTATGTCTCTAGATAGGCAGAGCCTTATAGTTCCGTTTGGCCTACGGTTAAGGGTATGCAATGATAACCAAGATGAGGCCGACAGTACTTTTGAAATGTTATGTATGTTGTGCTATTTAGAGGTGCCTTTCTTCACACCCTTATTATTGTAAAAAGTTGTATAACTTTTGTTACGCAAGCAGAACAGCATTGTATTCCTAAGTAAGTTCATTTTGAAAGTTTTAAGCTGTTTCTAGATGATTTATTATCCAGTATCACAGTGGCGTGTACAGACATTTTTTCCTGGGGGGGCAGGAGGGACACGGGCCAAGTGAAAGGGAGGGGGGGGGGGGTTGAAAATCTAACTTATATGAGAGTCAGGAGCTCATAATTAGTTAATTGAGCATTACGGCACACGTTACATCCTTAACACTTATGCTTTGTACATGTCCAAGCTCAAATAAAGACTTTGATTAATACAAGTGTCTATTTTAAGTAATAATATGATGGCTACATTACTGTAGCAGAACTGAAGTAAAATATCCTGTCATTTGCTACTGTTCCCAGAACATCATGTATATCCTAAACAGTAAACTAGTGGATTTGTCCAAATGAGGTATTTTGCTCGGCTACTTTGTAAAATGCCTGAATTTAACCCCAAATGTTTATCGAAAAACTGATGAGATATATACATATATACACTGCTCCAAAAAAATATAGGAACACTTTTTAATCAGAGTATTGCATGAAGTCAATTAATCTTCTGGGCTATTGATCTGGTCAGTTAAGTAGCAGTGGGGGTTGTTAATCAGTTTCAGCTGCTTTGGTGTTAATGAAATTGACAACAGGTGCACTAGAGGGGCAACAATGAGATTACCCCCAAAACAGGAATGGTTTTCCAGGTAGAGGCCACTGAAATTTTTTCCCTCCTCATCTTTTCTGACTGTTTTTCACTAGTTTTGTATTTGGCTAGGTTCAGTGTCACTACTGGTAGCATGAGGCGATACCTGGACCCCACAGAGGCTGCACAGGCAGTCCAACTCCTCCCTACAAAATGACCGCCTGCAGGCCACTGGTGTGAATGTCTCTGACCAAACAGTCAGAAACAGACTTCATGAGGGTGGCCTGAGGGCCCGACGTCCTCTAGTGGGCCCTGTGCTCACTGCCCGGCACCGTGGAGCTCGATTGGCATTTGCCATAGAACACTAGATTTGGCAGGTCCGCCACTGGCACCCTGTGCTTTTCACAGATGAGGGCAGGTTCACTCTGAGCATGTGACAGACGGGAAAGAGTCTGGAGAAGCTGTGGAGAACGTTACGCTGCCTGTAACATCGTTCAGCATGACCGGTTTGGTGGTGGGTCCGTGATGGTCTGGGGAGGCATATCCATGGAGGGACGCGCAGACCTCTACAGGCTAGACAACGGCACCCTGACTGCCATTAGGTATCGGGATGAAATCCTTGGACCCATTGTCAGCCCCTACGCTGGTGCAGTGGGCCCTGGGTTCCTCCTGGTGCACGACAATGCCCGGCCTCATGTGGCGAAAGTATGCAGGCAGTTCCTGGAGGATGAAGGAATTGATACCATTGACTGGCCCCCACGCTCGCCTGACCTAAATCCAATAGAACACCTCTGGGACATGTTTCGGTCCATCCGACGCCGCCAGGTTGCACCTCAGACTGTCTAGGAGCTCAGTGATGCCCTGTTCCAGATCTGGGAGGAGATACCCCAGGACACCATCCGTCGTCTCATTAGGAACATGCCCCGACATTGTCAGGCATGCATACAAGCACGTGGGGGCAATACACAGTACTGAGTACCATTTTGAGTTGCTGCAATGGAATTTCAGCAAAATGGACTAGCCTGCCGCATCATTTTTTCACTTTGATTTTCGGGGTGTCTTTGAATTCAGCCCTCTGTAGGTTGATCATTTTCATTTCCATCAAACGATTTGGCATCCTTTCGTTCCTCACTCATTACCCAGTCCATATCAGTATAGATATCCAGCATGATTTTTTTCCCCCATTGAGATCTGATGTGGTTTCAAAGTGTTCCTTAAATTTTTTTGAGCAGTGTATATACAGTCAAGCCGGAAAGTCTGCACACGCCTTTCACCTTCTCCACGTTTCATTACATTACAGACTTATTCTACAGTAGATTGAGTTCATTTTTGCCTCAAACATCTACACACAATAGCCAATAACGACGAAGTGAAAACCCTTTTTTTAGAAAATAGGCAATGTTATTTTACTGACAAAAATAGGTTATTTAGGGGTTACACACACACCCTTAGACTAATACTTGGTTGATGCACCTTTGGAAGCGATTACAGCTTCAAGGCGTCTTGGGAAAGAAGCTACGAGCTTGGCACACTTGTTTCTGGACATTTTTGCCCATTCCTCTTGGCATATCTTTGCAAGCTCCGTCAGGTTGGATGGGGAGCGTCGGTATACAGCCATTTTCAGCTCTTTCCACAGATGTTCAATTGGATTCAGGTCTGGGCTCTGGCTGGGCCACTCAAGGACATTCACAGACTTACTCCAAAGCCACTCCTTTGTTCTCTTGGCTGTGTGCTTCGGGTCGTTGTCATGTTGGAAGGTAAACCTTTGCCCCCAGTCTGAGGTCCAGAGCGCTCTGGAGCAGGTTTTCTTCAAGGATCTCGGTGTACTCATCTTTCCCTCTATCAGGACTAGTCTCCCCGTTGCCGCTGCTGAAAAACATCCCCACATCATGATGCTGCCACCGCCATGCTTCACTGTGGGGATGGTATTAGCCAGGTGATGAGCGGTGCCTGGTTTCCTCCAGACGTGACGCTTGGTATTCAGGCCAAAAAGTTCCATTTTGGTTTCGTCAGACCAGAGAATCTTGATTCTCACGGTTTGAGAGTCCTCTAGATGCCTTTCGGCAAACTCCAAGCGGGCCTTCATGTGGCCACTCTACCATAAAGGCCTGATTGGTGGAGTGCTGCCTGGATGGTTGATCTTCTGAAAGGTTCCCCCATCTCCACAAGGATACGCTGGAGCTTTGTCAGAGTGACCCTCGGGTTCCTGCTCAGCTCCCTGGCCAAAGCCCGTCTTCCCCGATTGCTCAGTTTGGCCGGGCGGCCAGGTCTAGGAAGATTCTTGGTGGTTCCAAACTTCTTCCATTTACAATTGATGGTGGTCACTGTGCTCTTTGGGACCTGTAGAGCGGCAGACATTTTTCCGTACCCTACTCCAGATCTGCCTTGACACAATCCTGTTTCTGAGGTCTGCCGATGATTCCTTTGACCCCATGGAATGGAGTTTGCCCTGACATGCACTGTCAACTGTGGGACCTTATATAGGCAGGTGTTGGCAATCCCCAAACATGTCCAATCAATTGAATTTACCACAGGTGGACTCCAATTAACCAATTAAACTCAGACAAATCTCAAGCAGTATCAGTGGAAACTAAATGCACCTCTGCTCACTTTTGGGTGTCATATCAAAGCGTGTGCACACTTGTGTACATATGATATTACATTTTTTTTTTTTTATAAATTAGCACAAATGTCTAAAAACCTGCTTTCACTTTGTCATTATGGGCTATTGTGTGTAGCTGTTGAGGCAAAAAATGAACTCAATCTACTGTAGAATAAGTCTGTAATGTAATGAAACGTGGAGAAGGTGAAAGGGGTGTGCAGACTTTCCGGCTTGACTGTACGTATATTAGAGAGAATCAAGAGAGATGAGAGCCGGCCGCCGTTGAGGAAAGTTAGGAAAACCTGCAGGTTCTCAATTGTATTTGTATGTCAAATAACGCCACCTTCTCCGAAGCTAAACCCTGCCTCTGACTTCCTGCAAATGGTCTTCCTTCCTAACCAGAGGGAATTCCCCTTTTGACTCTGAGCTGCTCTGGTCCAGAGTAGAAGAAGCAGGCAATGGTGCAAAGAGGATGCCTCGGGCTAATTATCCCAGCTGTGGTGGAGGTCATGCTGTTTGGCAGTGAGACTTTGTGCCAGTGACAGTCCCTTCCCTTGCAAGTGAACCTCACTAGCAGCAGCACACTCCAAACAGTGCACCACTGTCTACACTGGACCAAACAAGCACTCCGATACTCTGCCCCAAGGACTTGGTATCTAATGAGGTCGCGTAGGGGAGCAAATTACATTAGTTTGCTAGCGAGCAAGCTAACGTTAATTCAGACCAAAACAAGTTGCCTTTAGCATCTTGATCGGAGATGGGTTCAATACGAGTAGGTATGGTATATTTAGGCACATAGGCAGGTATTCCACAAAAGAAAATCCCTTGATAAATAAAACGATACAAATAATCACGACAAATATATACAAAAATGCACCCCCCCCCCCCAAAAAAAAACATAGGAAAAACTAAAGAAATATATTTTGGGGCGTTGCTAAACCCTGTTTAAACCAGGGGAAATGGTCGCGTGCATCGTTGGAACTTGATGAATGAGCAGTAAGGGTGAGGGGTTGTGGCTGGCAGGTCTGGCTGGAGTGCCAGGTCGTCCACCGTGTGACAGCTGAGGTTGTGGCAGCTGCCACAACAGCTGCCAGCTGCCACGACAGAAAGTCCGTCTGGCCCTTCGGGCAGTGGCCGAGCGATCTGATCTGGCAGTCAACGTTTGAGATTTGTCTGTTGTGTTTAGTACTATTTGCGGCCGTATCAATTGTTAATTTAAGCAATATTTTAGCTCTAACGTTAGCGATGCATTAACTGGCTGCAAAGGAGTGCAGTGTAGTTAAATAACAAATGTGGAAACCCTTCCGGGTTGCACAGAGTCCCTAAAAATGTTTCCTTACCTAAGGAAAACGTTAAGGCACTACTTTAAAACATATTTTACTGCGGTAATATTCTATAGTTTCCATGGAGACCGTTCATTTGTTTGTTAGCGTTCAAGTTAGACCTGTAATGTCACGAAAGTGAAAGAAATCTCTGTAGCCTACAGTCGTTCATAATAAAGATGACATTCTTCAAGCGAATTATTTATGTATTGTTTAATTCATTACACATTCAAGCATTTAAGCTGTAGATATGAACTAGACTTTAACGGTAACTTTTGGAAACGTTAGTGCCTAGCTAGTAATGGCGTAACCATACCCTTCTTGTTTAGACTGTCCGCAACCTATTGTGTTATAAAATTAATTTATTAACAGAATTTATTCCATGCAAAATAAAAATGTCCAGGTGGAGGTCCACCTCCAAAATCTCTTTCAAATGAGGCAGTGATGGTAACGGACATCATTCAATGACCACCGCTATCCCCTCCGTCAATGGCCTAATTCCTACCGCGATTGGTGACTACCGTGGTCTGAATTACGGACGGAGGGGGATGGTCATTTGGAAAATTAACAGACTTCAGTTCAAGATAAATGAATGGTTACGACAGAGTGATAGGTAAGGTTTTTCCCTTTGTTTGCCAAGGTCGTTGAACTGGGATTCCCTAAGTAGGCCTATAAGACCAAGATAAGGACAAACCTTTAATACTTAAAGGAACATTTTGAGGAAACCTTATGGAGAATATTTAAGGGTGTTTTGTGCCTCCGATTTTATTTTAAGAAAACCTTCACTTGGACTTCAAGGAAAATTTGGAACTTGTGGTGTTTTTTTTACAAACGGCCCCTGTTTGTTTGTTTGTATATATTTGTTGCTATGATTGCGCTGCATTGACTGGAGCTCCGTGTCAACTCAGCAATCTTATTAATTTTACCTTGTAATAATAGCTATTTTCTATGGAATTTCCACAGCTGCCACAGCTGATGTTGTGGCAGCTGCCACAGCAGCTGCCAGAGTGCCCCGTCCTCTCTCTAAATGAGGGTGCTGCAGATTGCTGCCAATATAACATTTTCCATTTTCCAAACAGCAAAATAACTCTTTGAAATTTGGAAAACTGCTTTTTCACCCAAATATTTAAAGATGGGGACTTTATTTGTTATATATATGTTGCAATTAAAAAAAATGTAAGCTCATATTAATTCGGGTTTTAATTAGAGCCCTGACCGATCTATCAGTAAGCTGACTTTATCGGCCAATATTCATCACGGGTATCAGAGAATTATAATGATTAAAAACAACTCTTAAGCGCGTCTGCCAGGCCAGGCAGCTGGACATTATCACATTATTTTGATTGTTTTATTCATCTTCCGTATTGAAAGTAATATGCATCAATGCTGATTCACTGTTATTTAACTGTTCAAATTAACCACCTCTTTAAATAGGGCTAACTATAGGAGAAAACTTGGTGCACCGTCGTTTGTCGACTTGTACGACAAATTTATCGGCTTATAGATATATGAAATCATGACCAAACGACAAAAGGTATATAATTCGTAAGTCTCCTGATTCAACTGCATAAATATATAGATACATATTTTGGTAAGTGCACGGCACATTGAGACAACAGCAGCACTACATTTTTAGCATTTTTTTACATACAAGATAATCGGAGTGTTTGTTATTGTTTGGTCTTGCTAGCAATTAGAATTATGTAAACTACCGAAAACCAGAAAATTCACAATTTTATCACAGGAATGTTTGATACTTGCGTAATCAGTAAAATCTTAGCTTTATGACAAGGCAAATCTCGAACAGTAATCGGACAGATATTGGCCGAGCCCCCGGTCTAGATGTTAGCCCTGTCTAATATTCAACTAGCTAGGTAGTTGGAGACAGCACTAATTGGAAATCTCGACGGGGAGCTCCTAACAGTCCATTACTTCGAGATTGGCCTTGTTTTAAAGCTAACATTTGACTGATTACGAGGGTGTCAAACAGTTAAAAAATATATATATTTCTCATATCTGTATGACGTCGTCAGCTTCTAGGGTACATTTATATTCATCAATATAATTTGTATTGATGAAGCCTTTTTACAGTTGATTTTAAATTATATTAATAGATAACGTTATAGCCCTTCTCCTTTTAATGAGCAGCTGCAGCAATATCTACAAGACAGACTTTTGACAAGTTAAGTGACAAACAAACCAGGGAGCGCCTTTCGAAAGGCTGCAGCAAACTTCATAGTGAAGGGTAAGAGTAATTTCTTATTGTTTTTTTCTTTGTTATTATTATTATTATATTCAAATGAAACATGACTTAAAAATGAATTTCCAAAATATTGCCAAAATTATCCAACTTCCTCTGATGTGGTTCATTCTATCTAGATATTATTAAGAACTCCCTGAAGCAAAGGCCCAGAGAAGAACAAACGAAAATAGACATTGTCCCCACCATGGTGCTTCCAAAGCAAAACATTAGCAGCAGGTCAGTACAGAGGACTACAGGATAGTCCCTAACAATTACCTGTTCTCCAGAGACTGCAACTACCAGGTTCAAGCCTTCCTAGGTGAAGGGACATTTGGCAAGTAGCCAGGTGTATTGAGATGGACTGCAGACAGAGGTGGGTCAACAGTATGGCGATTTATTGTTTCCAAGCTACATGGCTAAGGCTAGCTTTGACAGACAGCATTACCGCAAGACAACACACACACACACACACACCCACACACACACACCTCTATCATCTCTGCCTTGCTCTATATCCCAAGGTGGACACAATAAAGATCCCCAGTGCTGAGGGCACAGAAAAAAACAACTTTGTAAAGTGTAATGAGGGGTTCCAGTGCAGGGGTCATACTCTCAACGTGTGTTTGAATTGCTGGAGATGAGCATGTTTGATTTCATGAGGAACAGTAAATACAGCCCAATTCCTTTGTGCAACATAAGGGCCAATCCTCCAACAGGTAAGTGATCGGTTTTACTACTTAATGTAGGTAGACCTAAACTAACTGTACATTGTTAGCACAGTACAACTGTACACTGTTCATAAAATCAAGTAAAGAGTGGTATGTGGCAGTCTGAACTGTCTTAATCAGCTCGCAAAGGTAATGTATTCTTCAGTAAGTTTTTTGGTAAAATAACAAAAGTTTTGACCTAAAATGAGCGGTCACAGAAGATCATTTGATAAGTCTGACTAATTTTGATTTGTTCTCCAGTTCAAACTACCGTCAAACCCGGAGCCGACAGAGGTGCAGGAAAAATGAAGAACTTAGACCTGAATCCAGCCTAATCATTTGAGAAAAAAGTTTCTTAACCAAATGTTAAGCAGAATGCAGTCAATAGTTGTTTAAGTATGAATGACGTACCATATTATAAACTACAATAAAAAAAATAACCAACACATTCCATGATGTGAATGTGACTGGAGGGACAGTGCGGAAGGAGAAAGTAGTTCCAGTCATACAGTTACACTTTTATTCACTTTAGCATCTATCTGTTTGAAATATGATTATAAAATAACTGGTTAAATGAAACACGTGTTATTGATATTGTATGTGAGTATTGATTCTCAAAAATATATGTCATAGAATAGATATTTCAATGTCGATCTGCCCATCCCTAACAAGAATGTTCCTGTTAGCCAGTAAATGTCCCAGACATATTCTCTGTAAAATCTTAATACTTCATCAGCAACTATCAGATGTGATTGAATGACCACAGAGCACGCTGGGACTGAAATTCCCCGAGTCAAAGACGCAGTTAATGCGAGCACCTGTAGGGCGCGAGCAGAATTTTATTTGCCAGTCATTTTAACGTTAACACAGTTTGGGGGGTTCGGGAGTCTCCACAAACTTCCCGAAGGCCGATCAGCCCCTGCTAAGGAGGACAACGTGTTCACAACAGCAATCGTAAACAATAACACACAGCTTGGTCACCTTAATACATTTTTAATTGATGAGTATTTGTAAATGTTTATAAATGGTGGATATTACGGAACAAATGCCGTTTCGTATCAGTTCAAAAAGGAACGCGACAATCCAATAATACGAACGAATCCGTATTATACAGAACGGGTGGCAACCCTAGCCACAGGTGAATACTGCCTGCCTGTATAGCCTACCCAATCTTACTCTAAGATAATTTTTATTATGACATTTTTGAGAAAATATATATTACTGTAGGCCCATAATTAGTATTTAAAAAGTAATTATGAATCGAAACGGCCGCGATTAAGTCAAGACTGAGACAAAATAGGTCAGACATTCACTATGGATGGGGGAAATGGATGGGGGAAATGAACAGGTTATCAGCTGGTAGCTAGTAGTGTAATGTTATATTGCTTATTACCATTTGTCGCCTACAGTGTTGCCAATTTAGCAACTTTTTGCAACATTTCAGATCCCCTTTGCAACGCTATGTCTTAATAGCGCCTAGAGACAAATCTAGCGATTTATTCACACCATGGGGGAAAAGCGAGGAATCTATTAAATCCAATTCACACGCATGCTGCTTAGAGTAATCGCAATAACAGCTCAATCTCTCGCTCTTCCTATGCTGTGCGTACTGCAGGAGTGGGAGAGATTTTCGCAGTCCTTGTCGTACCACTCTTTCTTTTTAAGTCTCTGTTTAGCTGTGGAGCTGTTCTTAGTAAGACCTGCTTTACTGGCTGATTTATGAGAAAAAAAAATACTTTTTTTAACAGCCATGTTTGATTGAAACGACAGTGAGGAATGTGTTAATTAGATCGGTGATTTAAGGTGAAGTGATTACATTTTGAAACCTAACTTCACCACCAGGAGTCCAGAAGGAAAGGATTCAATTACATAAACTGGTAACGTTATTGTCTCCCCCCCAAAAAAATCTAATTTGAGGAAAAGCATTAATTTCTAAAATATTGGCCAGCAGCACTTTGAAGATGCTGTAAAGCTGCTGCAGGATTTCCAGGAGTCACAGGTGGACAGGATTGGCTTCCGGCCCTCCTCCAACCTCTCCTTCCTCTCCAACACTTCAGAGAGAGACCAGCATCACCTAAGGCACACTCACCTTGGGTTATACTGTTTTTTTCTATTCATTCCTGTATTTGACTGACTTATTTGTTCCTTGTTTGGTAGTAAGAAGGTGTAGGTAGAAAATAAAATGCTCACTGGAGAAAAAAAATCTAGACTGTTATTACTGTGCATGGTAAACCGTTATATTGTACATTGACCAATAAGCATTTTATGTATTTATATTTTGGGAAAGGAATTGGTATAGTACAAGACAAAAAAAAAATTCCATTATTTGCAGGAATGTTATAGCCAGCGAGAAAATGTAGCACCCATAGTGACATTACTTTTGGATGGGTTTTCCAGGGAGTCCATCACACTGGTCCATGACCCCTATGAGTTCCTGCAGTCTCCAGAACCCGGCTCCACGACCAACAGCTGATCCTCCCCATCTACTGGCATCTGTGTTCTAGTGTTAAAAACACTAGTCCGTGTCTGAACCACACAGGATAGTGCATGACAAGAACTTCAAAGACACATTTTGAAGGCTAATCATGAATGTACTGATAGTTTGTACTTGTGTCTATTAATTGTTTGAGCCCAACAGTGTTGTTACATTTACTGTTGCCTAATTGTTTTCTACTGTGCTGTGTTTCCACTGTAGATTTTCTGTTAGATACTGTCGAACTCTCTTGCCTCCTTAATGCCACGATTGCTTGCAATTTAGAGATGTGTATTTGTAGAATTGTATATGTAAAGTTAATATTGAAGGTTGTAGTTCGTAGGTGTTTGTGTCATTGTGGCCCCTACCAATTGATAATAATGTAAAGCCATAAATTGATTAAATAACAGAATAATTTCATAACTTAAGTAGTGATTAGGAGTGCTTTCAAATTGTGAATGCAAAAACCTTTTTACAATAACTGTATTATGTCTAAATGTTCTATCGCTTTTTAGGTCAAAACTTCCTAAAGCCTATGCAATTCCATACAATATCTTTGTTGAATAGTCGGGGGATATTGGTAGCTATAGCGCGATGGTGCCACACGAGGGGAGTGCGTGCATAGTTTGATAATCTAAATAGGTGACGTTTAAATATGTTATGCTGAGAACATAACAGTCAGACATAGGCCTATAGAAATATGCATAGTTTACTATATGGTTCATCGGAATATGAGGGAAGATTGTAATTGTGTTAAGTCTCAAAGAAAACTTTTGGCATGCCTCTTCAAAGGTGTGGACGACAGCACTCGGCAAAATTGTAGTTATCCACTTGAGCGGTCGATTCTGAAGAAAGGCATGCGCGCTCAGTGAGTCTCACAGACTGGAGTTAAACAACTCGGCACGTCCGTTCTATATCGTTAATATTGATCAATATTTAAGAAATGTAGCTTACGTACTGTTCACTTTGAGCAACTTTCTTTACCGTAACCTAATTCATTTTCTCACCTAGACTCCTTGAAGAAGAAAATTGAGTATGGCCAACTAATTTAACTTCATGGTCAATCAGCGGCATAGACACTGGAAATGCCACATCTTTAATCTGAATTTCCTGCAAGGAGTAGGACTGGACGAAGACTTGAAATGTAAGTAGCGTATCTTACAACTATTCACAAATGATTGATGATTTGTACCTTGTTTTACTAACATCATTTGGGTTTACGTCAAAGATAAATGGGCACATAAAAAATGACTTCAAGGCCGTCGGGTCACTTAACTTTTAAGCAACAATTTAACCATGCAGCTATACATTTTCAACTAGAAAGTGAGAGCTGACTACGTATTTGTTAGGCAAAACCGTGTAGGCCTACGCTGCACAACCATGTTACAGGAGCGCAAACAAGGAGCCTGGAATTATGACATCAATTGCTAGGCAACCAATTTGACCATTGTGACTGCGCCTCTTTTCTATATAAAAATAGATTGCAAACCAATCTATATATTCAATATAACCTGTCTGCATCTGATGTACATCTCTCTCGTTGAAGCGAAATAGGCTTGATCAATTGATATTACGGTATTATTGTCAAAGTATTTATAATTATAAATTGTAATTATAATTTATTAATTATATATAATATATTGTTATTATATAATAAGAGGTAGGCCTAGTTGTGCAGTATGCTTAGTTAACACGAGGTTACTTTGCATTGCTCTAAATGTTAAAGTAATTTAAAACTAGTTGAATCAAAGTACTATGGCAACTTTGATCCCATAAAGCAAAACTTCTGCTCGTAACAATGGACTCCTTGCCAGTGGCGTCCACAGAAAACTTTCTTTATGGTGGCCTAATTGGGCCAGTAATAATCTTAGGGTGGCACACCAAACATTGCTCAAGTTTTTGCTCTTGATATGCAACTGTTCTGTTTTTTACCAGCAGAATAATAAACAACCGGTATGCCTTAAAACCCAACACCCATGTAGTGCTGCGTTCGATTGAGTTTTGCAAGGATAGAAATGCAGCCTATAGCTGTGTCCCAATTCAGGGACCACATCCTCCGAAGGTTGCATTTGAAGACCGAATACGTCACAGTGGCGCGCCAGGGCTGTCCCAATTTGAAGGCTCCTTCAAATGCAGCCTTCTTTTCCAAAATTTGAAGGATTCAACTGCCGCATCCTTCGTGGCCACAACTATCCCAGAATTCATTGCACGCTGGTGATGATTGGATACAAGTGTCATGACGCAAGGGTAAGGTATGGGTGGGAACAGCTGGTGACGCAAACAGGAAATCCTCAGTAGACCAGACCGTCTCATTTAATCTCATTTAACAATGCTTCGTTCGGCCTTCGAAGGATGCAGCCCCTGAATTGGGACACAGCTTATATATTCAGAATCTTAAGTTAAAAAAGGGGGGGAAAGAATGAGACGTGGGGAGGCCGGTAAATTTAGTTGGGTAGCACGTGCCACCCCTTGGGGGCGCCACTGCTCCTTGCCCTCAAGATCAAAGTTCTAATTTGCTTAACTGTGCAGGATACTGTCACGACTTATCCCCAAACTGCTACGGACTCTGCCCCCGGTGGGGTGCAGACATCATCAGATTCAACAAATTTCCTTGGCAAATGAGATTATTGCCTATGTTGTTGTTGTAGTATAAGTATATAGGCATGAATGCAAGTTTTGCCCAGGAAGATTCATTTCACGCTTACAGTCTGCCTTTCCTTTGTCCAGATGAACTGCTTTGGGCGAGGGGTGAGACGCACTGCCCCTGCCTCTATTAGCAGCAAGAAGGAGGTGGTTCCCCCAGTGATCCCAAAGGTCAATGGCTGGGCTTGTCCTCCTCCTTCCTTGCAACTGAGTGGCTGGTTGGTGTTCATCTACATGGCAATAGTAGGCTTTGGCATCTACATTCCCCTTTTGCCATCACCGTGGAGCCAAACTGCCTACTCTGTATCCTTAACTCAAAAACTTAAGGCCTAAGGATGTGGTGTTTACCTTGTGATATATAATTGTTTAATCAATCTGTATATTTAGGCAGTTAAACCTATCACTGCATAGTTGTGTATTTTCCATTATGGCCTATGATAGAAGTTCTGTTAATAAACAAAGTAGGTTGTGGGTATTTCCATTTATTGGGGACTTTTATTTACGGATGGGGATGCAATATTGTCATACTCTAAAGTTGTTTGACTTAACCGTGACCTTACTCTTTGTAGCTAACCGGTATTGCATTTACTGTACACCTTGTGAGCCATATTGCTGCAGTGTCTATTGACCCAGCAAATGTCGGTGTCCGGGCCAAAAAGAACTACTCCGAACCACTACCAACTTTTGACAGAAAGAAGCAGCCCCATGTCATTCATAACATGGAATGTTCCCTGTGTGAAGTCCCTGTGTAAGCTTTTCCAAGTTTGACATATTCATTATTGATAAATTACTACAAGCATTCTTATTTAACATTAGGCTGTTTCATTTCCTATTAACATTGTTTTGATGTGTTTTTTTCCAGTGGACCTAAAGTGAAGCACTGTGGTACTTGTAACAAGTGTGTTGAAAACTTTGATCATCACTGCGACTGGCTGAACACCTGTGTGGGTGGCCGGAACTATTGGTAAAGTTTGGAGACTGGGTGGAAAATGTAGTCATCATCAGCATCTATGTTTGCTACGTAATGCACACCACTAATGTCACATTTTGTACCCTCCCTTTAGGCCTTTCTTTGCTGCTGTGCTATCTGCTTTCATTGGAACAGTACTACTTTTCGTCATTGTCCTGTTCGTATTCATTCAGCACTACATGGACGCCAGCCCCCTCCGCACTGCACCACAGTTTGAACGTGAGTGAGGGCATTTTATGACCCGATTGAGTGTCTGAAATTCACATAACATACACATACAATTCCCTCAACAGACCATCATCATAACCATCATTGAAAAGCAGAAGAAAGGACAAAATGCTTGTATTTAATTGGCCCAAAATACAATGTATAAGCCTATAGTGTTGTCAAGCACATTGGGTTAGTGCCCAAGTAGCCACACGTGTTGTAAGTTTGGAGGATGGTGTGCATGACGTGTGCTCTTTTCTCTTTGTAGATGTGAGTGATGGCACATGGCTGGTGTTCCTGCCTCTGGCGCCCATAGAGACGAGTTCAGCTGGTCTCCTAGTAGTAGCCTTCATAACACTCATGCTGCTTTCCCTCTGTCTGCTTATGAGCAGCCACCTGCTGAGCTTTCATTTCTACCTCTGTGAGTTACAAGTACTCATGCAGTAATTGTTAATGAGCGTGTGCTCTAGACCTAATTATAATCACAAAGATTTCCATGTAGCAGTGAAAATGTCTTGACAAACAGGAGTTATTTTGGAACACAGCACGCTATATCTTTTCACAGAAAACCCGTGATCTCACTGACTTTTCTATATCACTTCTGTGCAGGTTACAGACATATAAGCACATTTGAATATATTTTGGAGCAGCGTTACAAAGATCAAATTAAAAAAGAAAAGGCTGCAAAACTTGCCAAGGCCTCTGCTGTCAAACAGGTCAAACATTAATTAGCGAAACAATATTATCTAGATTTAACAGTATATGCTTTACTCAAAAGGATTCATGCCAACTAAAGTTTAACTTCTTTTTTTGATTTTAGAGCAAAGACACCATTATTGACATTGATTCAGCATTACCGACCAGTTCAAGGTAAGGACATTTTAAATTGGTTGTTGTTGAGATAACGCTTATAAGGTAAAAAAAGAAAATCTATAGTAATCTCTTGGGCCCCCATTCTGCAATACCTTGGCCAGGCTGTGGATATGTGAGTGTCCTCAACCTTATGCTTCAATTTACTTACAGCACCAGCTGTAAGGACACAGGACAATTTGGAAGTCAGATCTATCAATCCTTCTGCGCTGAAGTACACATACTTATTATCTTAATTGTACAATTTGTGTAGAATTTCCAGGTGACCCTTGTGACTGTTTAATGACATTGGTTGTTATCGTTTCAGTTGAGAAAGTTTCAGAAAACGTGTGACAAAAAGACTGCTACTACGCAATATGGCACTGAAACATCAACTAAGATCCAGATAATTCCAGGTAATCCAAAAAATGTTTTACAGAAGGATTACCTTTGATTAGATCTGTAATTCGTTGTATTTTTTATTTACCTTACTTTGTGTTAAGCCAAAACACTGAATTGCACGGTACTAAAATATGAATTAGACTTTTGTAGGTAATCTGCCATTTCACCTTGGATAATGTTTATCATGTTAATGCACTATTCTTACTACTGACTGATTACCGTGCCCCTTGGGATGTTCAATGCAATTTATTGTAATGCATTGGTTTTCTATAGAATGGCAAATTACCACATGTGACAACAAGAATTCTAAGCTGAAAGACAAAGAGGCAGAGCAGTGCAATGAGCCAGCCGGTGCAAAGTCTGTGGAGGGAGGCCTTGTTGTCCAGGACCCGCTGGGGAGCTCTATCATGGGCCCTTCAGAGGATTATCAGTAGCTGGCGTGACCCAAACTTGCACACAAAAAAACATTTATATGGATTAAGTTTTTGGACTGAACACACTTGGGCATCAACCTTCTCTTATGCATCATGAAACAATATGCATGCTAGATAATGTGGCTAATTATTTATTATATATTCATCATAATTGTGCCTATTTGAGCGTATGCGTAAATATGATGTGCCTTTATGTGTTACATTTTCAATATTTATGACTTTAAAATGTTTCTTTGTTTTTTGGCATTCTGTTTTACAATGCTTATTTTTTTGTAAACAGAATTACAACTTGTTTAAACGTGTAATAAACAATTTGCAAATCAATTATGTTCATGTCTATTGTATAATTTCCTATTTAGACATCTCACCACACAGCAGTGGCTAGTGAGACTCTTAAAGTATGCTGGTATTACAAGGTAATCAATTATCACTAATGATAAATATTTCAATGGGAAATATCTAGACAATCCATATTATTTTTGTGGTTCAAGAAACAATCCCATTACGCAGCATCTTTAGCTTAACAGGAGCTGTGTATTTCAGAGTTGTTTTCAAAGTGCTGTATATTGAGTGAAGCCCTCTGGGCACAGGATTATGTAATGTCCACATCCGGTCATTGCTACTGCTTCTGTAACAAAATCAGGTTTGTGAGGCGGACATCAGAAAACCAACAGCACCTCCATAAAGATATCCCATTTTTGTATCTAAAATAGGCCTAGGGTTACGTGAAGCAAGTGTCAAGAAAGGCATACCTCAGGCTACTTGTTTGTCTGGAGAGAAAATGACAGGCTGCTTTCAAGCAATGGGTCTGTGTGCCAGCTTGCTAGTTAGTGAGCCATCACCGACTACTAACGTTACCACAATGACGGCTCGATATCTAATTTTGACTTTGCACCATAATAATGCACATGCCGTTTGGCTATTTCCCCCAATTTTCCACTCATAACCTTTTACCGGCATTGCTAAAAATAATAAATGATGTTACACATGACACCATAAACGTTAGTGTTAACTAACATTAATTGGCTAGTGTTAAACATCAAGAGGCATCAAAAGTAGGCCATTTAGGTCATATTGTAGTTATTAACTTTTTACATTGGTCTATGTTTCCTATTTTCTGCATTCCTAGTTAAATATTATCCACATTGTTTTTGCAAGTTTTAGAAGAAACAAACACTATAATCCAAGATGGGCACGGGCCAAGTGAAAGGGGGACCGAAAAAATATAACTTATATGAGAGTCAGGAGCTCAGAATTAGTTAATTGAGCATGACGGCACACGTTACATCCTTAACACTTATGTTTTGAAGACGTTGATTAATACGAGTGTCTATTTTAAGCAATAATAAGATGGCTACATTACTGTAGTAGAACTGAAGTAATATCCTGTCATTTGCTGTTGTTCCCAGAACATCATGTGTATCTTAAACAGTAAACTAATGGATTTGTCCAAATTAGGTATACTTTGCTCGGCTACTTTGTAAAATGCCGGAATATAACCCAGAATGTTTAAGTGTTATAGAAAAACTGATGTGATAAAATATATTTTGATAAAACAAAATAGACAGTAGTGTTGATAATTTTATTCAGCATAATAAAGACATCTTTTTACAAAGCAAATGCATATCAGGTGAGTGGTGTATTGAGAAAGAAAAGTATAAAATTAAACGAATTTTTTGCAGCTCTTACTCCCCCACAAGTTATAACACTAACATATTTTCCATACAGTAAAATGATGACTAAATATTCTATTGTTTCTCAGAACATAAAAACTATTGTTTAGCTTCTTAATCACAAACAAATCATCTTATGTGTCAATGCTACCCTTTTCATCATACATTTAAATTATAAAACCAGCAGGGGCATTCGTTCCTGCTAGCGAACGTTATCTAGCTAGCCAGTTTGACGTTCGACTCGTTACCAAAAGCAATAACAAGCTAGCCATGTTGTCTTGCATTATAAAAAATGTTTACCTAGCAAAAATAAAATAGGTAAAATAGGCTACATACCTTACATTCAATATCTTGAGACGTTGGCCACTGTGCTCTTATGGACACAAGCCATGTAGGTCGGCTGGCATTTATTACACCGACAGTAACGTTTGTTAAGGTAAGGTAAACGTAAGGTTTGTTAAGACTGTGATTGTTGAGTGAAGCGATGATCAATAAAGACATCAGTTCTTGTGGAAATTCTGGCAGGGTGGGGGTTGGGCAATCAGATTTCGGCCCCCTCGGGCCTCCCATTGGACACACCAATGGCTATAGGAAATGCTTATTTCTAAGAAGGCCACAAATGTCAAACACGTGCCTAAATAAAAGATGAATACTACAAATGAATCATTCCTTTTTATGTTCTCGGGTTGTTACATACATTTCTACTGAATAGATATTATTAAAATCTAATAGATCTATAGATTTCAAAACAACAGTAGTTGAGATCAAGAGAAGCAGGTTTGTTTATAAGTTGTAAAGCAATGCAATTCAAGAAGCCTACTGCTTGGAAACTGAACACCTAATCGTATATCCCTGGATGTAGGCTGTAACTGTGGTAGTGTAAGCAACAAGTGGCTTATGTAGATAGCTAACTTCCAGGCTTCATTCGGGACCAAATCCTACAAATGAGCGCGAGTTTAAAATCTTAAACGTTCTCCAGTACTTTTGCTCGATCTCACCAATAGCTACATAAGGTCAAATGGGACAGTTTAACTATACAGGGCTAATTTTGTCGCCTGATTAGTGAAAATAAAAACTTTTTTTGCTTAGCCCTAGCCATGAACCCACATAACCGAAATTGCATGCTCTCATTGGTGTGACATCACCTACGTAGGGGTACGCATCAAACTGGAAGTTGACCCTGCAATGCTATTGTAAGCAAAATTACATAAACTTTGGCTAGTTTCCATCATAAGGTCATAAAATAGTCATAGCAAATAGATTGCACAAACCTTTGATTATGACATGATTATGATGCACTACTGCAAAAAAATCAGTAAAAATATATACATATCAGGTTTCTATTTTTGGAATTGGTTGTTTTTATTTTGTCCCATTCACCCAAACACGGTTTGGTGAATGGGACAGCATGGTTTAGGGTGATTGGGACAGTGCTTAAAGGCTTTACTAATGAAGAAAATTGTCAACCTTGCAATAGAGAACCATTGGGTATGATCTGTATGGTCTAAATTTGTGGTTCACAACCTCTTCATGTGTGCAGACCCCTAATTAACCACAGAAATGTTAATGGACTAGCTGGATTTTGTAGGGTGTTTTTTTGCTAGCTGGACTCGCCAGCTAGCAAAAACAGCTAACAAAAAACACCAAGTTTACCCATGACCTCCCCATAAGTTAAGGGAGGGAGTGGGAAGTAGGGGGTTGTTGTGACAGTCTGGAAAGGCAGCTTTATACTGTATGAATTGTGAATGGAACCTTCAGTAATAACGTTTAACAGAAATTAACATGGAGTCTTAATTCATAAGGATGTGAAATTATATCACAGTATGAATAAAATTGTGCTATAAATATGCTTACACTAGCCTAAATCAATGTTAAGATGTGCTGTCCCAATCACCCCAATGTTACACACTAAAAAAGGGTTTTGGGTCAGTTAGACTAAAGTTTACACACCCCAATCACCCTTAATTCACCATATATGACGTTATCCTGGTTAGCTTCAATCTTAACCGTGTAACTAGCTCAGCGTCAGGGTGCTTTAGTTATAAGTAATTCCGGCTAAACTATCTCCCATAGGTTCCCAGTCAAATTATTAGCATTGTAGCTAAACGGGAAAACGCAACTACTGAACAACAGGCAAACAAAAAATCTGGAACGAGTCGTGACAACACCGGGAGACACGAAAGTTAGGTTACACATTCCAGATAGTAGGCCCAAACTATTATTTTAAAGCCAAACCTGTTCCCAACCCTTAAAATAAAATGTGACACTTGGCTCACGCATAAAGTGCATATTTTAATTAGTTTGCCTACCCGATTGTAAACAGGTAGGGAATTATCATAAAGGAGAAGTAGGCTTCTTGTACGCAGCCCACACTGTCTGTAATTCATATTTAAAACCACACCATTGGTCAGAACTTTTGTAATAAATAACCATTGGACCTTAGCCCATTTATTAACACCTTCACAACAGTTTATAAAGCCTATGTAAAGGTTTTAAATAAAGTTAATAAAATTAATCTGTGCTAATTTTGGCTGATCATCAGCTATGATAGTATAGGCTACTATAGTTAGCTAGCTTATTAACACAGATGTTCTAGCTAGCAAACGTGTGCATATATTTGACAGTTTCATATTATCTACAACAAAATTGTCAATCAATCCGGATATCAGCAATTTCACATGGGCTAAATTATTACATCTCCAAATTAATCCATTCCCCTTTCATTGCGTGAGAAAAGCCACCCCTCTGAAAATACATACCATGTTTTGCACGTTACCTTGCAGTGAAAGAACTTGGCTCTCGTCAAGGCAACGGGCCGTAAACGTGATTAAACAATGAAATGTTCAGATTTTTTGTTACATAGTAAACATATGTTATTATAGAGCAACGTTATCGACTAACTTTAGCTATTATCATGCTCGCATTGTTTATAGTTCATATATTTTACTGGTCACACACAGGGACGCTGGAAGGCATTTTGAGTTGGGGGTGCTGAAGTTCAGTGGCATACATAGGCCTAAAAGCAGTGTTTCCCCTTACAATGCATGGGGGGGGGGGGGGGGGGGGGGGGGGACCATGCCGGAGTTAGGGGCGACCACAGATAAACAACCATGGGAACACACAATTGCGCCGTCACAGTTTGGCAGTCATTAAGCGCAGTTTTAACTGCTAACTGCAAAGGTAAATTACTAGATATGTGTATAACAATAAAAAATAATCCACTTGAAAGTTACTTATGAGTAACTAGCAGCACAGTTGGTGCCCACACAGCAGTATACACCGGTTGAGAAATTGTCCATCTCCAGTGCTGCAACGCTGTAGGTCGGTGTGTGGAGCTATTGGGAGCGCGTAACAACACCACGTGCAACGGAGCTGCCCCTTGGGTAAGATCGCCAACAACAGTACCGTGTTGTCCACATTAGCAAAGTAACAAAATATTTTTTTTGGCTGAAATCGCGGAATAGCCTGTAGGCCTACTGTCACCAAAATACACATTATTAATGAGTTGATGAATCATGTTAATTACAAAAGCGAGGGCTTCGCCCTTTTGCCTTTTGCAACTGATAATAATGTCGTTGGACAACTAAATTGACAACAAGATGATATTGTAGTAGGCCTACCTCACACAAGGGATAGCACTAGCCGACTGGATGGATATAGGACATTAAAACAGAATCTCCAGCCTCTCTGATCTGCTCAGTCTTACACTATGCCCAAAATATCCCAGTAGGCTATGACAAATATTGTTATGCAGCTCAGGCTATATTTTCTTTAATGCAGTTAAACAACACAGAAAAGGCAGGGGTGCAGCGGCCTCAGCACCCCCACTTCCCGCGTCCATGGTCACACATGCAGGCTACACCGTTGGCGTGTCCAAGGGGAGTCTCGATCGTAAGCCGATCGCAAGTCAGTGCTTAACTCGCACTATTTTGATGGTAAACAACTCGAGAGAACTGTTGAAAGCGGTAGTGTAGCCTAAGTAGTGTGGTAACGTTACTGTCGGTGTAACAAATGCCAGCCGACCTACATGGCTGGTGTCCAAAAGAGCACAGTGGCCAACGTCTCAAGAATATTATAACAGAATAGTATGGTATGTAGCCTATTTTGTGTATTTTATTTTATCTAAGTAAAATCATTTTATAATTCAAAAAAAGAAAACATGGCTAGCTTATTATTGCGTTGTTGGTAACGAGTCAAGCGTCCGACTGGCTAGCTACGTTCGCTAGCTATCGAACTGGGTGTAGGAGCGAATGCCCCTGCTAGCTTTACTATTATGTGCTTGCCGTTATAAGGGCATGCACATACTGTAATCTTACATATATATATATATATTATGATTATTATAGCTTTTATTTGCCCCCCTACTCCTTCCAGAGTTTTTGCAGTACATACACGAGGTACCAAAATGTCCGGCTCATTGCCGATTGAGTTGCATGTGCTATGTAGAAGAATGCCATGCATGTGTTAATTATAATTAAGGTTTAGTGGCAAAAAAAATGTCCCAGAGAAAGTGAATGGGTAGAATGTTCAGGTTAGAGGGTGGCAGTTGGTGCATAATTTTGAAAATATCAACACATATTCTAACTGCCACCACTCCTACAGTTTTAAGTCCACATAAAATGCTCCCCTGGTTCTCATGAGTCGTATGGTGTCATTATATAAGCTGTGCGATGTATAGTTTTCACTTTATGACCGTTTGTTTGAAGACCACGCTCTCCATAGAGTGGTCTAGGAATGAGTCCGGAAGTGTTGGCATTTTTGCTCCATGGGTTCCCTCGTCTCGAAGTCAATGGGGTATTTTAATTGTTTTTTGTTTAGATGCCTGAAATAAGGTCTGTGGGTAACAAGCGTAAGAGATTTTCACGTTTTGTTCTACGACGTTAAATACGTCAGTAAAGCCCCAATTGTGAATGTCGAAGGTTTAAAGTGTCTTTAAAAAGTCGGTTTCTGACCAGTGTCTAAATAAAACTACAATTTGCTCGGGGTAAGCTAAATCAAATTACATGTTGGAAGCTTAGCGGTGGTGAGGTGTGAGGCACGGCACTCGTAGTTCGTTGATAGCCTAACATTAGCTTTCTCCTTCTGGCGATTGCATTTCCGCTTCTAAAATCTTATAGGTGATGTTCGTTTGTAAAGATTATCTCGCTGAACAAAACGTTTAAGTGTCATACAATTTTGTTTGCCACAGAGCTTATTTTCTACGATTATCGAAAACGCAATGGAGAAATCCCATTGGCTTTTTGTTGAGGGAACCATGCCATGGGGATTCTTACTTCCGGGTTGGTCTACAAAATACGTCATCCCTGGCCCAATCTAAATGTTTAAATCTCCACTCTAGCTAAAAAGGTGCTATTTTCGAATTTACAGCCGTTTTCTAAACTGTGATAGCGCCGTTATTTTGAACGTTTCATAGACATATTATACATTAAAATGTTCCCCTGGTTCTTGTGAGTCCCGTGAAATTCATAGTTTTCATCTCCGAACCGTACAGACCGGGGATTTAAACATTTTCTTCCTAGACATATTATACATAAAACTATATATACTATTTAATTAACTAAACTGTGAGATTTATAGTTTTAATCTTAAAACCATTTAAATACGACCACACCACATTCAACTCATGACAGACCAGGTCGCCATAGTTACGAGGGCTACGTTAGTGCTATAGCTAGATAGCCATTGCTGCAGGTTTTCTATCACTGAGCGTATTTGAACCATTCACAGTATATTAGTGGACGAAGTGATCGTGACTTCAGCCATTGGTTGGTGGACCACCGTTTTGAAGCCTCGAGTTTGGCATTTTGAAAATCGCCATCTTGGTTTCATAGGCCATCGCCATCTTTAATTAAAAAAAATAAAAAACAGAAGTGAAGACTTGAGATGTGCCCCAATTCAGGGGCCGCATCCTTTTAAGGACGTGCCGCGAAGGTCCAACCGAGTGTTATAAGGAAAGCTAAAGAATAGTTTTTATGTTCTGAGAAGCAATACAATATTTAGTTGCCATGTTACTGTATGGAAAATATTTTAGTGTTTTAAGTTGTGGTGGAGTAGGAGCTGCAAAAAAAGACTTTCATTTTATACTTTTCTTTCTCAATACACCCCTCACCTGATATCCATTTGGTTTGTATAAAGGTGTCTATATTATGCTGAAAAAAATAATTTGTAAAACTAATATTATCAATACTACTGTCTACTTTGTTTTATCAAAATATATATATTATATATATATATATATATATATATATATATATATATATATATATATATATATATATATATTATAATATATACACACATAAAGTCAAGCCGGAAAGTCTGCACACCCCTTTCACCTTCTCCACGTTTCATTACATTACAGACTTATTCTACAGTAGATTGAGTTCATTTTTTGCCTCAACAGCTACACACAATAGCCCATAATGACAAAGTGAAAGCAGGTTTTTAGACATTTGTGCTAATTTATAAAAAAAAAAAATGTAATATCATATGTACACAAGTGTGCACACGCTTTGATATGACACCCAAAAGTGAGCAGAGGTGCATTTAGTTTCCACTGATACTGCTTGAGATTTGTCTGAGTTTAATTGGTTAATTGGAGTCCACCTGTGGTAAATTCAATTGATTGGACATGTTTGGGGATTGCCAACACCTGCCTATATAAGGTCCCACAGTTGACAGTGCATGTCAGGGCAAACTCCATTCCATGGGGTCAAAGGAATCATCGGCAGACCTCAGAAACAGGATTGTGTCAAGGCAGATCTGGAGTAGGGTACGGAAAAATGTCTGCCGCTCTACAGGTCCCAAAGAGCACAGTGACCACCATCAATTGTAAATGGAAGAAGTTTGGAACCACCAAGAATCTTCCTAGACCTGGCCGCCCGGCCAAACTGAGCAATCGGGGAAGACGGGCTTTGGCCAGGGAGCTGAGCAGGAACCCGAGGGTCACTCTGACAAAGCTCCAGCGTATCCTTGTGGAGATGGGGGAACCTTTCAGAAGATCAACCATCCAGGCAGCACTCCACCAATCAGGCCTTTATGGTAGAGTGGCCAGACGGAAGCCACTCCTTAGTAAAAGGCACATGACAGCCCGCTTGGAGTTTGCCGAAAGGCACCTAGAGGACTCTCAAACCATGAGAATCAAGATTCTCTGGTCTGATGAAACAAAAATGGAACTTGTTGGCCTGAATACCAAGCGTCACGTCTGGAGGAAACCAGGCACCGCTCATCACCTGGCCAATACCATCCCTACAGTGAAGCATGGCGGTGGCAGCATCATGATGTGGGGATGTTTTTCAGCAGTGGGAACGGGGAGACTAGTCCTGATAGAGGGAAAGATGAATGCAGCTAAGTACACCGAGATCCTTGGAAGAAAACCTGCTCCAGAGCGCTCTGGACCTCAGACTGGGGCGAAGGTTTACCTTCCAACATGACAACGACCCGAAGCACACAGCCAAGAGAACAAAGGAGTGGCTTTGGAGTAAGACTGTTAATGTCCTTGAGTGGCCCAGCCAGAGCCCAGACCCGAATCCAATTGAACATCTGTGGAAAGAGCTGAAAATGGCTGTGTACCGACGCTCCCCATCCAACCTGACGGAGCTTGCAAAGATATGCCAAGAGGAATGGGCAAAAATGTCCAGAAACAAGTGTGCCAAGCTCGTAGCTTCTTTCCCAAGACGCCTTGAAGCTGTAATCGCTTCCAAAGGTTCATCAACCAAGTATTAGGCTAAGGGTGTATATGTAACCCCTAAATAACCAATTTTTGTCAGTAAAATAACATTGCATATTTTCTAAAAACCTGTTTTCACTTCGTTATTGGCTATTGTGTGTAGTTGTTTGAGGCAAAAAATGAACTCAATCTACTGTAGAATAAGTCTGTAATGTAATCAAACGTGGAGAAGGTGAAAGGGGTGTGCAGACTTTCCGGCTTGACTGTATGTCCCCCCCTTTTAGGTAAGGTCAAAGATCATCCTAACAGGAGGGTTGTTTCCTCTTACCCAGCAAGGACATCTGGCATTCATTATGTGACCCCTGTCTTTTAACTAATGCAGGGTGATATAATTACAAAGGAAGCATTAGTACATAATCACACCATGCACCCATGCAAAATACACAACACTCACAAGTCTACTCAGCTGCAAAATGCATTGTATGCTGGGCCCCTGAAGGGACAGACTGCTGTGGGGCTTGATACGGGAAAAACTATACTGTGTTTTGGATTGTAAAGCAGTTTTATTAATTGTTTGAAATCTTTTCTTTTCTTTGTGTTTTGTTTTATTTAATTCTATTCAGTCAACCCTGTGTAAATAATAACAATAAATAAATAGTCAGAAGCGGTGGTGACGTACTCTTACAACGTAAAGGCCGTCACCGATAATCAGAAAGAAAAGTATATTGATGGCTAGGGAACGCCATTGGGGCCCAAAGCGCCTAACATGTTCCAAACATTTGAAAAAATCAGGTCAGATAGCAGCCATACTTAGTCATTAAATTGTGGAATTGACAATAAACAAAGGCTTTATTTTAGCATTTTATTTAACCTCGACATAGTCTGTCATTACATTGAATATTGTAAATATTATCTGAGAAATTTCCTGGCTTGGTGTTAAACTCTGCAAATACCCACGAGACATATTCTGTCTTTATTTACATTTATTTTCTCCAAAGCAACTAGCCATGACTTTAAATACTGTGTAAAAATATTAGTTTGGAAAATGTAAATGTAATCGTTGATTCATTTGCAAATCACGTATGGAAGTTTTGGGGGGCAGAATGGTGGTGCTAAAAATATTTGGCTGTGGACCCTCCTTGCTGGGGACAGTCAGTTTTAGCTTCGACTGAAATATAATTTTGTTAGCTTTGGCATGTAAAAAAGGCCAAATTCCAAGTGTTGAGAGGTTTTACCAAGTGTTTTTGGCCCCAATGACGTTCCATAGATGGCAAGCGGTGTTTCGCTTAGAAGAATAGGCCTCATTACCATCAAACATGTCAACTACATGCACATTTTTATTTAGTTTGAGAGACTAATGTTCAAGGTAATGTTATTTATTTTGTTAATAAATCTAAATGCTCTTTTGCTGGAAAGATGGATGGTTCCAATAAGAGTTGTTTGGGTGGTGAGGGAATTCACCAGAGCCATCTGATCAAAGCAAGCCGAAAATATTGAGAAACTAACGCTGGGCCCCGTCTTTATTTAAAAGTTCCTCCCTGCAAATGTTGGAATACCTAATAGATCCCATGCCAATGTCAGATGTGAACCCAGATATGGGCATGTTTAGAAACCGAGTTGCTCTTTCGATCACATACGCGGCAGTTTTGGCGTGAAGGTGTCTCCAGGTATTGCGGATTATGTCCAAAAACACCACTTTGGAGCTAGGAAAAAGGCAGATGATTTCCCTAAAATCTTGTTTCATTCGCCCCTAAAGTCTAGACCCACTACCGTCACCAATGTTGTTGCCACCGAGGTGAATCAAGATCACGTCTGGATCCCGACGAAATTCTTTCAAGGTGTTCCCCTTTTATTCCGCCTTGTCCACTCCAAACAATCTGGCGATTAAACCCCAGAAAGCGTACTGGTGTCTGCAGCTATTGCGGTTTATGTCCAAAAACAACACTTTGGAGCTAGAACAAGGCCAAGGATTTCCCTGAAAACTCGTTTAATTCGCCCCAAAAGTCTAGACTCACTACCCTCATGACTCACGATCACGTCTGGACTCACACCACTGTCCCTGTAGTCCCCAGCTGGCTGTTTGATCAGACAACTACCACTGATCCAAGCCTTCACGTTAATGGTGTCACGTCTTGTCATGGTTGAGGAGAAAATATTTTTTGTACATCGACTGATTGTCATGTTTATGCAAAGTATCTTTAAAATGGCATGGGTATTGTGCAAGGCCATAACATTTCTTGGTCCAATCAACGTCTATTTATCTTTAAAAGTGGCCAAAACATTTTGTTGTCCTGCCGTGCATATCGGTGAGTTCAGGATTGGGTGAGGGCATAACGATATTTGGTCCAATCAGCAACATTGGGAAAGTACATACATAGTCTGGGTACAAATTCTCTCACTTGTAGACATCAACATGAAGACATGGTCTGCGCACATTTAAAATACAGTATGTATAGCCCTGTAGACTTGTTTAATGTATGTACATAGGTTTATTAATAATACATTTTTTTATAGGCTTTACATTCAGTAACAGTTGAAGAATTTTGGAACACAACATTTCCAATTTTGCCCCATTAAAATGTATTACACTGCTTTTTTATCCTGTCCAGAGGATTCTGGTGACAGATCGGTGTTTAGTCAACCATCTGACAAAACGTTTCCTGGCAGGCATACGGAGACACAGGCCAGTGTCACGTGTGATGGAAAAAATGGAATTTAGCCTTAACTATGAAATGTTACACCAGTCATACGTTCTCATTTTTGTATGACTTTAGACTGCAGTTAGGGTTTTCTTTTTATCTGATCAGTTTTATTTTGTTACTTTGTGGTTGATATATTGTATATCAACTCTATTACCTTTTTACTCATCTCCATTAAAACCACTAAAAGCAAGCGGACGTTATTTCTCGAAGTATTTAATTATTTCGATCTCACTGGAGTGTGGAGACATAAAAAATCCGCGACACACGCTCCCTAGCCCCTCAATGGGGTTTAGCGCTGGTTTTACACGTGCTGGTTAAAGCCCCCTTTGAACCTCTGGAACAGGTTCCGCTTAAATTTGTCAGCCAAAACGGTTCTGCTTTTGGCTCTGACGTCTGCGAATAGTTAGGGATTCATCTGCTCTCTGTGGCTCCTTCATGTCTGAGGATCCAGGGAGATGGCAACTCAGCTATTTTATGCCCTAACCCAGCTTATACGGCCCCAGGTTGCAGGAGCAGAACTTCTTTTAGCAGGAATACAGAGAGACACAAACACAATGAAGACATTGAGAACTAAACTAAGGCAGAGATTAAATACACAACCAGGGCAAAAAACCAATGAAAACCAGGGAAACGCAAACGAGATAATAGGGGGCAGGTGAAAACATTAAGCTAATTAGGCCCAAAAGGCCAGACCGGGACATTAGAAAAAGAAAAGGCCAGTGAGCCTTTGAGTGGACGGAGCTGGTGCCGTAACGGAGACTGGCGGGCACCCCCTTCGGGTGAATGGAGCCCAAGTGGAGGCCAGCGGGCGGACAGAGCTGGTGCCGGAGCAGAGTCTGGTGGGCGCCCCTTTCGGGCGGACATAGCTGGTGCTAAAGGAGAGGTTCGGGACAGGGGCTCGGAAGGTGCATGGACTCGGGACCCTGGGAGAAGGAAGCAGACCCGAGGCCTTGGGACTGGAACGGGGAGCGAGCTAGGCAGCTGGGACAGGGGGGCACTGGAGAGGGGTCTCAAGGACAGCCGAGACTGCCGAGCACTGGAGAGGCCTCAAGGCTGGCTGGGGCAGCCTGGAGAGGGGCCTGGAGAGGGACCTCGGGTGCGGCTGGGGCAACAGAGCCCTGGGGAGTTGACTCGGGAGCCGTAGGACTAAACTGGCTCCTCAGCTCCTGGAGAAACCGCTAGGCGTTAGCGCAAACCAGTGTCTGCGAACTCCATTTGTGGAGTTGCCGGTCATGCAGTCAAGATACTGGAATGGTAAACGGATTTCCTGTGTTTTTGGAGACGCAGAAATAAGCTTAACAACTTAGTTAACTATTCCAACTGTTGTTATGCGACTCTGCCTCCCTGCTCTCAATCACTTGTGCAGCAGTAATTGTATACCTAATGGAACTCGTCTAACATAACGTAAAATCGCCCAGCCCTAGGTATTACCAATCACCCGTCACGATTAAGTTACGCCATTGCATCGACACTTGAAATTAAAGCATGCTGACTGGAAAGGAATAATGTCGTTGAATTGCATTTAGGTCTTTGAGGTGACCTCCTTCCGGATACTACCAACATTTTACATTTTGTCTAAGGGCATCTGCAGCGCGGGTCGCTATCTTGGGGCAGCACAGATTGGGCAGGACACGGGGGTTGCAGCAAAATAGTGTCTGCAATTAGTCAAAGTCAAAGTAGCTTTATTGTCAATTTCTTCACATGTCGAGACATACAAAGGAATCGAAAAGACGTTTCCCACACTCTTGCGGTAAACATATAAAGTGCACATTCAAACACACAGATAAGACATATATACTAAAGCTAACAGATGGGCAATAAAATTATATATAAAAATATGCAGAAATGTATAGTCTACAATGTATTGCTAGGGTTAGCAGCATATGTTACTGTAAGTTTGGTTGTAGTATGTATAAGTTGGGTTAGCAGCATAAGTTGATGTATAAGTTATGGTTGTGGTAGTGAAGAAACTACCAGTGCAAAACGGCAATATGCCGCAAAAACATCCAGTATGATGTATACAGGCAGACAGTGCAAGTAGGACAGTAAGGGCAGCCAATTTCCAGTCAGTTTGGTAAATGGCGAACATAAGTGATAAAGTGATAAGAGTGATAAAAGTGCAGGACAGTTTGTTGCAGAGTCCTGAGTGTTTTTGGTGTGTTTGTGTGTGTGTGTGTGTGTGTGTGTGGGGGGGGGGGGCAGATGGGGATTTCAGCTTCCTGTCAGTCTGGAGGATCTGGCTGGGGGGAGTGATGGGAGGGAATTCAGTTCCCTGACAGCTTGATGTATGAAGCTGTTTCTGAGTCTGGCAGTGCGGCAACGGAGGCTTCTGTATCTTCTTCCAGAGGGCAGGAGGCTGAACAGACTGTGTGCTGGGTGGCTGGTGTCGTTCACAATTGAGGTAGCTTTTCGGGTGAGGCGGGTGATGTATGTGTCTTGCAGGGAGGGGAGTGGGGCAGACCGATTCTGTGGGGCACCAATGATCCTTCCAGCTGTGTTCACAATGCGTTGCAGCGCTTTCCTGCTGTGTGCAGTGCAGCTACCTCCCCACACAGTGATGCAGCTGGACAGGATGCTTTCAATGGTGCCCCGGTAGAAAGTGTTCAGAATCGGACTGGTGACTTTCGCTTTCTTGAGCTTGCGGAGGAAGTAGAGGCGCCGCTGGGCTTTCTTCGCCAGTGCTGCAGAGTTGGTGGCCCAGGAGAGGTCCTCACTGATGTGCACCCCCAGGAATTTGGTGCTGCTCACTCGCTCCACAGCAGCACCATCGATGGTCAGTGGCTGGTGGTCAGTGGCTGGTGTTCAATTAACAAAACCTGTTGCCAAAATGACAAGAAAACTGAATCAGATAAAGTTCACCCTCTTTCTGGAGATCAAGCCCTTCTCACAGAGTGGCAGCATCCAGGGTCCTGGATTCTTCTCACGGGCTTCCTCTTCTCACGGGCTTCCTCTTCACTCTCTGTGGTCAAACAAACACAGGGTTTGTGTCCTGCTCCCCTGTTCCACCTTTCTTTAGGGACAGTGCCCTTCTTATAGGGGAGGCAGCTCGTTGTCTCCAATGTGCCACAGCTGGTCGTCTTAATTGGGGGAAATGCTGCCTTCTTCCAGGGCTGATCTCCCCTGGGCTGTAGGTAGGGCAGGTACCTCAGCTACGGAGCTGTCCTCGGTGCTGACCTAAACGGTAAAGAAAGCAAGCTAGGAAACCGAGGATCCAAAGCCGTCTTTGGCTAACTTTAATGCAGCGGCAGAGACGAGGTGTCTTCGCTAATTTGTAAGGAGTTGGAAGCCGGCTCTTACCAATTTCGCAACCTATTCTCCCAAGGAATTTAGCATGTACAAATACATGCTAACGACTTCACCTGGAGTGTAACCTCTACCTCCTGGACCTTCTGCACCTCCACCTCTGTAGGCTGGACCCCTCTGATGTCCATTCAATAGGATGGCGCTTCCACTTCTTCTTTGCAAATCGTGGGGGTAAGGACCAATGGGGACTCGTCTCAGTGCCTTTTCATGTCGTCATGATCCCCAGCCCTGTTAGTCATCCTGCATAGTGAGGATCTGTGAGCTGAGCATAGCGGTCTCCATTCTGTGTGATGGTAAATTTCCACTGTGCTTAGCTAGACTTTTCGACTAAGACAAATGTATCAAAACACGACAATATTAGAGAGTTCTCCATTCCCCAGAAACCGGTTTCTGCAGGTTTTCAAGGTTGTTGCTCTAATCTCTGTTTGTTTTGGATCTGGGTCATGTGCTATAATATTAAAGAGCAGCGGCCCTTAGTTGGGGCATCTGATTTTTCCTTTCCTACTGTTCTGTATCCTGTCTTTTACTACGAAGATATTTTTGCTACTTTTACTCTTTGCAAAGAATAAACGACTCATACATAAGACTGGACGAGTGGGTAATCTTGATTTCAGCATCAAAAGTTCCACAACACCTGTTAGTGGTGAGGAGCCCAACGACCGCACCCTCGCTTGGCTCCTCTGCCCAACATGGTTAGCCTGGACTCGGGAGCTTGGCTGGCCCTGCCCGGGGACAGTGGAAGTGGCTTGCTGGCATGGGGAAGGTTGTTTGGTGGCATGGCGTCAGTGTGACAGTTCTTTGTCTGCGTCCAGGGTAAGTTCATTGTGAAATACAAGTATAATACATTTTTTCCCACTTATTTTAGGCAGAACTTTTGTTATTTTACAAACACAACTAACTGCTGATCAAGAGAGTTGAGAATGTAGTGTCTGGTCTCTCTTGACCAGTAGTTGTGCTCATCTTCGTACTCCTCTGGAGTTTAAATGCACACACAACAAGTTTTAAAGTGTAGATGTGCTGCAAACTAACTACAAAAACAACAGACGTTCTGAACATAGACTGATAAGATGCCATTGAGTGAAGTGAAGGGCCAAAGGATGGTGCTACCTTGAGTCTCCACAGGGTGAAGGAGCTCCAGTCACAGCCCTCCAAAAAAAAAAGACTGCCGTTCTGGCTCCAGCATTGAGGTTTCTGTCCGGGAACTGACCCTGGGTCTTGTTGCGAATCTAAGGACACAATATAGCACCACATTATAGGAAGATTTAAGGCATTTTGGTGTGCTTGAATGTGTAATAAGGATTATAGTGTTTTTCCTCATCATTTCATATTCCAAATCTGCTGGGTACAATGGGTAGCCCATCAACAACCCGGTTGGAATTTTTATAAGGTGTATTTTTCACTTTGGTCTGACAGAGCCATGCTTACGCTGTTACCACTAGCTTACGGCCATGGGGGATATGCTACATTTAGCCTACAACCAGTGTTGCCAACTTAGCGAATGTCGGTAGATTTAGCGACTGCAGGAGTGGGAGAGGGAGTATTATTACACGGACGCCGTTCTCCGTTGATCTAAAAGTTTCAAGCACAAATTAGTATGGTGACGTCACAAGTATGCAAATGAATATGCAAACTGTTTTAGCTTTTTCTTCTGAAAACATACATTTTGGCCAATTTCAAATGCCATGAACACACCATAAGGCACCCTAGATGAGGCAGTATGTCGGATTTGTGCCAAGAAAATCCCTGCTGGGTGAGAAAATACGTCCAATCTAAGAGTGTATCTTAAAATGAATCACATGTCGGCATTTGCTGGACTCGGCAGCACCACACCAGCCTTGGGTGGTACAACCACAGCCATAGGAATGCGACAGTTGGGTGTCTCTGAGGCCTTTGCAAGAATGACCAAGTACCGACGTGACAGCAGCCAGTGGCAGGTGCTCACAGACTGTGTGACTCGCTATTTGGTTGAGGAAATGGTGCCATTCCATACTGTCGAGAAGTCCGTTTTTAAATCCATGCTACAGGCATTCGAAAGATGAAAGATGTTGACTACTTCTCGGCAACAATGAGTCTGACCCCGCACAGCGCAAACTGGGAACTGCAGCCAAAATGCCTGGAAACTGTTTTTATGCCAGAAAGCCACACGGCTGACAATGTGGCCGAAGCCCTCCATTCATCCTTCAAGGAGTGGTCACTGGACAAGAGGAAATTCACCTGTGTCACAACAGACAACGGGGCCAACAGTGTGGCGGCAGTACGAAACCTTGGCTGGTAATGGCTAAATTGCTTTAGTCATAATTTACATCTAGCTGTAACCAATGCAATGACAGCAGAAAAGGACCGCACAGCCCGAGCAATGGGTTCATGCGGAACATTGGTGACAACCTTCTCACACAGCTGGCAAAGGAAGAGTAAACTTCAGAAAGAATAAGCTGAGCTCCAAGTGCCCCTTGGACGTCTTGGTTCTGATGAATTACTAAATTTAGATTCATATCTCCTTAGCATGGGCTATTTAAGGTATTTCAATTCTGTATGGACTGTATTATTTCTAAGTGCTTAATTAATATTATTAAATAGCATATTAGAATTAATAGCCTACAAAATAAATAAATAAACTGAAACAAGCCAAAGCCAATTTTAACAACGAATAAAACATAAGGGCATGCACAAAATGTAGGCCTATGTTAAAATTAAATATAATTTGTAGGTCATGATTATATAATAAAATAACTAATATTCCTTGTCATATATTCACAGGATTGTGCTACCAGGTGGGGAACAAAGCCAAAAATGATAGAGTGCATTCTAGAGCAAGCCCCAGCTATTAGGAGAGTGTTGGATGAAAGACGCAGCCAACATTTAGTTCCGACATGGCAGGACATCGCTGTGATAGAATCTGTTAATGCGACACTGAAGAAGGTAGCGGATTTTGCAGATGCGCTGTGTGCAGAGAAGACCGTTACAGCGTCTTCTGTAAAACCGGTGTCACAGTTACTAACTAAGGCATTCTGCTCCCAGCCGATGAAGACACTGAGTTAACACAAAATCTTAACCGAAAGATGACCGTGCATGGTGTTGGAAGAAACGTACAGTGCACCAGCAACACTGCAACTGTTGGCTATGGCAGTATTTGTTGACCCCAGATACAGTAACTACAACCCCGGAGCAGTGGCGCCTACAGAAAACTTTCTTTAGGGTGGCCTGATTGGGCCAGTATTAATCTTGGGTAGCACACCAAACATTGCTCAAGTTTTTGCTCATGATATGCAATACAGGCAGTCCTGTAGAAGTGCTGGCCGTTAACACCCATATTCAATTGATTGTTTTGCAAGGATAGAAATGTAGCCGATACATACAGAATCTTAAGTTTAAAAGGGGGGGGGAAGCATGGGACGTGGGGTGGCCGGTACATTTTGTTGGGTAGCGCGTGCCACCCCTTGGGGGCGCCACTGCCCTGAAGACGACAAAAAATGCACCCCTGGAGTAGATGCTGGCAGTGCCCGGGCTGGGTTTGGGGGTGGTAGTCAAGTAGGCTTACTTCGGCGACTGGAGATGGAGAAGCAAGAGTAAGTCTAAGTTAGCTTCCTCCCCCCAAAAATGAAACTAGCAGATTTCCTTGGGAAAAAAAGAACAAACCTCCACTCCAATCCACAAGAGAATCCGTGCAGACAGCGAACTCTCCCGGTATTTGCAAGAGGAAGCGCTCGATTCCCACTCGTGGTGGTGGGACAATCAGGATCGATTCCCACTTCTGTCCATATTTGCTCCAAATATATTTTTAGTTTACTGTGCGTGCATTGTAGAGGATGTTGGGACTCTGTTATTGAAACAAAAATGAATGTGCAAATATTTGTTATTAACGCATTAACTTTGAAGGCCCTACACATCATGCTAACTCAACATTTGAATTAATCTATTAAATCGTAAAATCGCCCAGTCCTAGGAGGAGCCATGGCATGGCAGCTCATTTCTATTAGCAATGCAGCTGACATGATGTCCTAAATGTGTGTTTTTCTGTTTAATTCCCAAAATGTACGTTTGTTCATGAACAGCTGTCATGCTCAGTTAGATGAGATAGAGAAAATCTGTGACTGAGTCAATAGGGGGTATACAGGCTGTATGAATATGTGTGACATTGAGACCCGTACATTTTGACAACACCTCAGAACATCTCTAAGCCATGTGTTGCTCAGGATGACGGGGCAAAGCTGGAAGACTCACTGGTTCCTGTTTGTTAGTCAGTGGTTAGGTACTTAAAAATTCTCATCACCCTTGGGTGATGAATGGGCACGGGCTCAGGGGCTGCCATGGCATCACCTAGATGGGTGCTACACATGGGCAATGTAACTGTGAGTCACCCCCTGTAGTGTAAAGCGCTTTGGATGTCTATAAAAGGGCTATTTCAATTATCATTATTACTGTATTAGAATATCAGTTCAGGTCTTCAGTTGGTTGTTGCAATGTCTTGTAAGTTATTGACCAGTGTTTGATAGCATATTGATTGATTGATTTGATTATATAATGATTTGATTGATTGATTTGATTCGATTGTATATTGACTACTACTCTGATCCCCAGACAGCCTTTTTATAGAACCTAGATCTGACACATGATCACCTATTATCCAATCACAGGCCCCCTCATCCGCATCAGTTGTGCATACAGTGTAGCGTAAATTAGTGTTCTCAAACCCAACCCGACCCCGTCAGGATCCCTTGGGTTCGGGTCTGTCTGGGCCTGAAAATGTGTTTTACTGTCCGGGCCTCGGGCTGCACCAAAAAAAGGATATATATAGTATGTATACATATATCTGTATGTCATTTGCGCTGCCTGCTGTGGCTGTGGATGCAGGAGACAATATAAATCATCCATTGTGATATCTTAGTCACCAGTTATTGTTAAATGCCTCGCCATATGGAGCATATTTTTCTTACCCTTTAGTGTAATGTGTGATCCATTGAGAGTGGGGCTGGTGGGAATAACATCGCCAAAGTCTGCTTGTTGGTGTCCACCTGCATCTCTGGTGTAACCTCAACGATGGGAGCCTGGAGCTGGGGCTCCTCAACCTCACCAGAAATTGCCCTTTCTACAATGGCCTCCCTTGGAGAGACGACTTGAGGGCTCTGGGCCTTTTCTTTCAGAGTATGCTGAATTCTTGGATGCCAGTCCACTAGTGATCATCCTTGATGATGTTATTAAAGGCCACAGGCTGGATCTCTACCTGCTGCTTGGCTGAGGTTTTCCCCTCGATGATGGATTCTTCAACAAGGGTTTTTATCCTCTGCTCATTTACATCCATGAGCAGAGCGCTGCTCATGTGTGGAGTTACTGGGAATAACTCTGCCACACTGTCCATCTGTCTCCCTGGCTTCATTTCCACAAGGGCCACTGGAGGGAGCTCTAACTGTTCCTGTTCACACAAGGTTTTCACCTCATTCCACCATAAATCCACACACTGATATCGACAAAGATGCCAAGCAAGGCCATGCTATCGGGAGCAACTTAGGGTTCAGTGTCTTGCCCAAGGACACTTCAACATGTGGACAGGGGGAGGCAACCTGGTGGAGACCCACCTCCACGCCCTACCTGCTGAGCCACAGCCGCCACCCACAATGGACATAATAGATCATCTAAAGTTGTGGCCCACACAAAATAATTCTGTTTTGTCATACGACTATTTTTACCTTGGTCAACTCATCCTCCAAGTAAAGCAAGAGTAAAGGTTCCCACTGTTCCAGTTCAAGGCTCTTCTTCCTCTGTATCCTCTCAATGACATCAATAATGTCATAGCTACAAATAAGAGAAGCGTTTAAGTTTGGATGTAGATCATATAGAAAGTCATGATCAAAATGACCACAATGTTTGTCAACACACATGAATATAACCCCAATATACATCTCACATTATAACTTTTGCAGAGATGAATATAACCCTTACCAATCACAACCACAATGCTGTAATACATGACTTTGCAGAGATGAGTATAACCCTTACCAATCACAATCACAATGCTGTAATTCATGACTTTGCAGAGATAAATATATCCCTTACCAACCATCAGATGAGAGAGGCCAATCACAATGCACAATCCATACAGAACACCGTGGCCATGACGACAATATCAATCCACTACCCCACTTGCCTTGAGTCCATAAAAGGAGGATATATGAATTATAAGAAACTCTGAAAATGAAATTATTTCGCATGGCATCTAATGTCATGTCCTTATTGTGTGTTTTGCTGTTTAATTCCCAAAATGTACGCGCTTGTTCATGAACATATGAACATAAGATGGGGAGGATTTGTGACTAAAGTCAATAGGTTCCTTATGTATGAAGAAGACGTCTGTGTGAAGAACGGAAGAAAAGAGTTGCCAGCACAACCGACACTGTTTTAAATATACTTTTTTATTTTGTTTTTCATGCATGCTTTAATTAGTCCCCACTCAATGGTCAAGATCAACTGCTCCTGAACATAGGACTTCCTCATCACAGAGATCTAAGACTTAGAAGATAGGGGGTTGGGTGGCTGTGAGGTGCATTTATTCATTAATTTGCACAATCATTATAAAACAGCTGCACGGGTTGGTTAAAAGCATCACGTAGGTTTCCCTGAAGTCTTTCAAGGCTTGGTTTATTTACAGTGCTACCCGCTGTGTTTTTTAACCAGTGACCCCCGGATTTCAACGGCTTCCCATTGTTGTCTACACAACAGTAGGCACTCCAAATAGCATCTGGAATATTTACATTCTGATATTCAACATTTTTCATTTTAGATTTCATAAAGTTGTTTGCTGAAGGGACAGAACCAGTCAGGATAAACATTCTTGAACACTGTTGAAATAATTTCTTGATACCGTTCTCATAATTGTCAGCCCATTCGTGATTGAGAGACTGGATCTGTGGTACAACGTTGGTCAGAGTGTAAGTAGAGTCTCGAGAAAAAACATTTTGATGGTGACCGTTTGGATTCAGGTGTGCTCTTGTGTATGTTGGCTTAGGTGTAGTTTGTAGTGTGTAATCTTGGGTCAAAGCCTGACTTTTGTGGAACCTTTCAAAATCAGGCAGGTTTTCTCTAGGTCCTTCCTCCATGCTTCTTCTGTCAAACCCAGCAAGCTGAAACCACAAAACAATTCGGAAGAATAAGCTGAAACAATTTGTAAAAATAAATAAACATGCTTTACATTTTTTGCTAAAATGCAAAATACCATTTCATGCATTCCATGAAACTCGCTTCAGCATAAATACAATTTTAAATACCAAATTGAAGACGTTGTTTCATAGTTTACTTTCTTTTTACATTTGTTTTATTTGAAATGTTTGATTTGATTCAAGCTACTCCAATATATTTAGAAGCATTATTATTTTCCAGAGAGTCACTTTGGTGTATCACATGAAATGACATGTGTGCTATTTTTATGCAAAGCTTTTTTATAGAGTTTATCTTCTATTTTTTCTCAGATAACCATCATTTGTTTAAAAAAAAAAATGGGAATCATTATCAGTAACCTTGGATAATTTTGTTGATATGTTTCTGTGCGTGAGAATAATGGTAACATTATGACTTACCCCAGGCTCAACGCACCAATAACTATCAGAACACTGATGGGCTGGGTCCTCCACCTTTGGTCCACACAGTGGAGTAGTTTCAGGCTCAGGTTCATTATTGCCTACATACACGTAGGCAGAATACAAAGCGATGTGTTTAGGTTTGTTATACAGAGTGGCAAAACTCATTCTTCCTTGATAGCACTGACAGATCCTGGCGATATCACTGTTCGTCTGTATAAGACCCGTTGGTTGAAACTTGTTATAAAAATACTTGTCACAAACATCCCTAAAATTCGTAACCGTCCAGCTGTCCCCGAGTGAGGGGAAGAGCAGAGCAAAACAGAAGAAGATGTTGTGAACCTTCATCTTGACACAAGTTTGTGGTTCTGGTTGCTGTTACTGATTTGTCTTTTGTATTTCACTACAGTGTAAGTGTGTGGGTTGGACTTACCAAGGCAGGGGACTGACAGCAGTTTCAGAATTCATAAGCGTCCTGCGTATTCTTTTTGTAATCATGCTCTCTAGTGGTGAGATATCTGAATATTGTATAGAATAACATGAACTGTATAAGTATGACCCATGTACACATATTGCCGTGAGAAGCTTCAGGGTGTTTGAAGATTCAAAATATAATATTAAGAAAAAAATTGGTTATGGTGAATTGGTAATTATCTTATTCCAAGCCCCCTCTGATCTGCTGAAGCACTAAGTACCAACTACAGTCCAGTACATTGTACCAGCCCGTCCGATTTGTTTTAGAACAATCCCAGTTTAGGGAAAACACGGTGAGACCAGCTCATATTCTAGTTAGCAAATGTTGCAGTCAAAAAGAAAACACTCAATATGTGTTACCTGGCAAACAACCCCTAGGAAATCACAAATTGTTATGGCTTGATTACAAATTCAAAGTGTAGGAAGTTAAGACAACTACGTGGGGAGTAGAAGAGCACATCTTTTTGGAATGAATAACTTGCATTCTCAAATATACACACTTCGTTTTTATAAATTCAGTCCCATAACCTACCTTTATGACAACTAACCTACCAAACAACTCAAAATCCATATAAACACGAAAGTGGACATCAGTAATGCCCAATCGTGCAACACCAGAAACGGAGTAAGCACAAGGTAAATCAACACAGGATTTTAAACTGGATATGCCAAGTCAAGGAGGGACCCTACCTTCCTGTGTGACTTCCAATTTATTTACAATAATTAATGAAATTATATGTTGTTGAATTGAGTGTGCTAATACATGTCTGCATCTGTTGAAGTAACCAAAACATCCACACATCAATTCTCTGTCTCTACATTTCTAACTCGTTGTCTTGACAAAGAGTTTTTTTACGTCCCAGTTTCTCAGTAATGCTAACCATGATGTCCTGAACCAGTGATCTTAGCGGATACCAATTTTTATGAAAAGCATGCAAAGCTTGAGCAATTTGCAAGTGAGTTTTCAATAACCCAGCGGTCAGCCCAGAGCGTTCTTTTCGCACGCGAGTACAGTTCCAGGATGTGATTGTTGCACATCCACGCGCTATTGCGAAACCGCATTATAAAGCAGGTCAGTTAATTGCCAGTAGAATTGAAGTTGCCATTTGATTCCAAAATTATTATAGTGTCTTATGCTGATGAGTGAATGTTTTTGAGACATTCCAAATCTTCACTTAAGTCACTTAATCTACCACTTAAGTAGTTTAACTGCATTTTGGCGAGTATTTAACTGCATAAACCCTCATGTACAGTAAATAAATAAAATTTCAACGAAAAAATGATTATCCTTCACGCACTACCGTTCAGTTCACTAGTTAGCGAGCTGAACTGAACGCTCGACCGTCGTACAGTTCAGTGAACTCTGAGAAGCACTGGACAATACACGCTCAGTGATTCGTTCACTTACTGAACGAGCGAACTAGCTGAGATAGTCAGTGATTCATTCAGTGATTTGTTCACTTACTGAACTGGCTGCGAGGCTAGCTATAGGGGCGGTGCATGTGTGTTATTCGTTCAGTGATAGACAGTTCTCAAGCCCGCCTCTTTCCCTCTTTCTCTCATGGCTTGAAGTTTCGAAGTACAAAGTAGCATAGTACTAGCAGCTATTTTATTTTTTAATTAGGTGTCGCGAATATATCTGATGTTAAATAATAGGGTAGGACTTTATAATAGCTTTCAGTTTGCAAACGGTAGTGTACAACTAAATTATTATCCTTCACGCACTACCGTTCAGTTCACTTTAGCGAGCTGAACTGAACGCTCGACGGTGTTGCAGTTCAGTGAGTGGGACTACGCAGTCGAAGCTCCGAAAAGCACTGTACGATTCAGTGAACGAATGTATTTGGTGAACTGATACAAATGATTCAGTACACTGAAAAGAGCTGTTTTGCCCATCACTACTTGAGAAGCCACCTATCTGAAAATCCATATCAGGTTTGCTTGCGTTACCTTGCAGTGACTCTCGACAATGCACCAGGTAACTGAGAGAGTTCACTTAAAAATCTGCGGAGACTGGCAAGCATTGGAATCCGTCTTTCTTCCGTTGCCAAAATGGGTGCGCACCCTTACATACGTCATCATTGTTTAATAATAGTAAAACGGTCTATAATTTGAGATTTTAAAATGTGAGGGGACATGTCCTCTCCAGTTATAATGGCTCCTACGCCAATTAAATACACAATTATTATCGATATTTAGCTTGAATATTTTCAAAACGTGTCACGGCATAGGCGTCCCGTGGGCTCACCACCTGCGGGAAGAACCAATGGGGTCAGGTGCGCTGCCAGAAAGGTGGTAGTGAAGGTAGAGGGTCTCGACGGACCAGACCTGGGTGGCAGAGGCTGGCTTTGGGGACGTGGAACGTCACCTCTCTGGGAGGGAAAGAGCCGGAGCTTGTGCGGGAGGTGGATCGCTACCAGTTGGATCTGGTGGGGCTTACCTCTACGCACAGCCTCGGCTCTGGTACCTCAATCCTGGACAGGGGTTGGACTCTATTCTTCTCCGGAGTGGCCCAAGGTGCGAGGCGCAAGGCGGGAGTGGGGATACTTATAAGTCCCCGGCTGAGTGCCTCTATGTTGGAGTTTATCCCGGTGGATGAGAGGGTCGCCTCCCTACGCCTGCAGGTCGCAGGGGGGAAAACTCTGACTGTTGTCTGCGCCTATGCGCCAAACAGTAGTGTGGAGTATTCGGCCTTCTTGGAGACCCTGGATGGAGTCCTGCATAGGGCTCCTGGTGGGGACTCCGTAGTCTTACTGGGAGACTTCAACGCACATGTGGGCAATGATGGAGACACTTGGAGGGGCGTGATTGGGAGGCACGGCCGCCCGGATCTGAACCCGAGTGGTGGCTTGTTATTGGACTTCTGTGCTAGTCATGGACTGGCCATAACGAACACCATGTTCGAACATAAGGATGCTCATAAGTGTACTTGGTACCAGAGCACCCTGGGCAGAAGGTCAATGATAGATTTTGTTATCGTGTCATCGGATCTGAGGCCCTATGTTTTGGACACTCGGGTAAAGAAAGGGGCGGAGCTGTCAACTGATCACCATCTGGTGGTGAGTTGGGTCAGGTGGCCGGGGAAGCCCCTGGACAGACCTGGTAAGCCCAAACGTGTAGTGCGGGTGAACTGGGAACGTCTGGAGGAGGCCCCGGTACGGGAGGCCTTCAACTCACACCTCCGGCGGAGCTTCTCTTGCATCCCTGTGGGGGCTGGGGGCATAGAACCAGAGTGGGCAATGTTCAAAGCCTCCATTGCTAAAGCCGCGTCTGAGAGTTGTGGTCTCAAGGTCTTGGGTGCCTCAAGGGGCGGTAATCCCCAAACACCCTGGTGGACACCAGGGGTCAGGGGAGCCGTCCGACTGAAGAAGGAAGCCTTCCGGGATATGTTATCCCGGGGGACTCCGGAAGCAGTTGCAAGGGATCGACAGGCACGGAGGACTGCAGCCTCGGCGGTGGCAGAGGCGAAGCAGCGGGTGTGGGAGGAGTTCGGAGAAGCCATGGAGAAGGACTTTAGGCTGGCACCAAAGTTGTTCTGGAAAACCATCCGGCACCTCAGGAGGGGAAAGCAGGGAAGCATTCAAGCTGTATACAGCAAGGATGGGACGCTGTTGACTTCAACTGATCAGGTGATGGGACGGTGGAAGGAGCACTTTGAGGAACTCCTAAACCCGACAAATCCCCCCTCTATGGTTGAGGCGGAGCTAGAGGATGATGGGGGATCAACGCCAATTTCCCTGGTGGAGGTCACTGAGGTAGTCAAACAACTCCACAGTGGCAAAGCCCCAGGGGTTGATGAGATCCGCCCTGAAATGCTGAAGGCTCTGGGTGTTGAGGGACTGTCATGGATGACACGTCTCATCAACATTGCGTGGAGGTCAGGGACAGCACCTAAGGAGTGGCAGACCGGGGTGGTGGTTCCCCTCTTCAAAAATCCAATTATAGGGGCATCACATTACTCAGCCTCCCCGGGAAAGTTTACTCCAGGGTGTTGGAAGGGAGGGTCCGGACGATAGTCGAACCTCGGATTGAAGAGGAACAATGCGGTTTCCGACCAGGGCGTGGAACAACGGACCAACTTTTTACTCTCGCAAGGATCCTGGAGGGGGCCTGGGAGTATGACTATCCGGTCTACATGTGTTTTGTAGATTTAGAGAAGGCGTATGACCGGGTCCCCAGGGAGCTATTGTGGGAGGTGCTGCGGGAGTATGGGGTGAGGGGGTCACTACTTAGGGCCATCCAATTTCTGTACTCCCAAAGCGAAAGCTGTGTCCGGGTTCTCGGCAGTAAGTCAAACTCGTTTCCAGTGAGGGTTGGTCTCCTACAGGGCTGCGCTTTGTCACCGATTCTGTTTGTGACATTCATGGACAGGATTTCAAGGCGCCGCCGCGGGGGAGGAGGGCTGCAGCTTGGTGAGCTTGGGATCACGTCACTGCTTTTTGCGGATGATGTGGTACTGATGGCGCCATCAGCCTGCGACCTTCAGCACTCATTGGATCGGTTTGCAGCCGAGTGTGAAGCGGCTGGGATGAAGATCAGCACCTCCAAGTCTGAGGCCATGGTTCTCAGCAGGAAAACGATGGAGTGTTTACTCCAGGTAGGGAATGAGTCCTTACCCCAAGTGAAGGAGTTTAAGTATCTTGGGGTTTTGTTCTCGAGTGACGGGAAAATGGAACGTGAGTTGGGCCGGAGAATCGGAGCAGCGGGAGCGGTATTGCAGTCGCTGTATCGCACCGTTGTAACGAAGAGAGAGTTGAGCCGAAAGGCAAAGCTCTCAATCTTCCGGTCTATCTTTGTTCCTACTCTCACCTATGGTCACGAAGGATGGGTCATGACCGAAAGAACGAGATCACGGATACAAGCGGCCGAAATGAGTTTCCTCCGGCGGGTGGCTGGCTTCTCCCTTAGAGATAGGGTGAGAAGTTCAGTAATCCGGGAGGGACTCGGAGTAGATCCGCTGCTTCTTTGCGTAGAAAGGAGCCAGTTGAGGTGGTTCGGGCATCTAGTTAGGATGCCACCTGGCCGCCTCCCTAGGGAGGTGTTCCAGGCACGTCCAGCTGGGCGGAGGCCACGGGGCAGACCAAGGACCAGGTGGAGGGATTATATCTCCATGCTGGTCGGGGAGCGCCTTGGAATCCCCCAGTCAGAGCTGGCGGATGTGGCCCGGGAAAGGGAAGGATGGGGCTCTCTGCTGGAACTACTACCTCCGCGACCCGATCAGATAAGCGGACGAAGATGATGATGATGATGATGATGATGATGATGATGTCACGGCATAGGTTACATTTTGTTTTCTGGAGTTAGGGGTTTATCTCTCTCTCAAACTTTATTACAGACACACACGAGGGTCCATAGCAACAAAAAAAATATACAAGATAAAACCAAAAGTAATTAAATTTTAAGAAAGACATTTCATATGTAGGCTATCGTGCCAGTGTTTTCTGAGTACCGATAGCTGCTTTTCCTCTGGCTGGTTAAAGCCTCCATGATGCTGTTCTCCGACTCATCCAAGCGGCACGTAAAATTGTACATCAGATGAAGCGCCTCACAAGTAGGAACACCAAATACACAAACAGTTGACTGGCACTATGCCATCTAGGAACCTGAAGCTGCAACCTCATTGCATCATTGTAAGCCACTTTGAGCCTTCGCATACTACCTTTCCTGTAGCTACACCAAAGATGAGCTGTATACATACAGTGCATCCGGAAAGTATTCATACCCCTTCCCTTTTTCCACATTTGATTATGTCGAAGCCTAATTCCAAAATGGATTAAATACAAAAAAAATCTGAACATTCTACACATAATACTTTGTCAATAATGACAAAGTGAAAAAAGTTTTTTGGAATTTTTTGCAAATCTATAAAAAGAAATATATATATATATATATCACATGTACAGAAGTATTCACACCCTTTGCTGTGACACTCAAAATTGAGCTCAGGAGCATCCCATTTCCACTGATCATCCTTGAGATGTTTCTACAACTTGATTGAAGTCCACCTGTGGTAAATCCAATTGATTGGACGTGATTTGGAAAGGCACACAACTGTTTATATAAGGTTCCACAGTTGACAGTGCATGTCAGAGCACAAACCAAGCCATGAAGTCCAAGGAATTGTCTGTAGACCTCCGAGACAGGATTGTATCGAGGTACAGATCTGGGGAAGGGTACAAAAAAATGTCTGCAGCATTGAAGGTCCCAACGAGTACGGTGGTCTCCATCATTCGCGAATGGAAGAAGTTTGGAACCACCAGGACTCTTCCTAGAGCTGGCCGCCCGGCCAAACTGAGCAATCGGGGGATAAGGGCCTTGGTCAGGGAGGTGACCAAGAACCCGATGGTCACTCTGACAGAGCTCCAGTGTTCCTCTGTGGAGATGGGAGAACCTTCCAGAAGGACGACCATCTCTGCAGCACTCCACCTATCAGGCCTTTATGGTAGAGTGGCCAGACGGAAGCCACTCCTCAGTAAAAGGCACATGACAGCCCGCATGGAGTTTGCCAAAAAGCACCTAAAGGACTCTCAGACCATGAGAAACAAAATTCTCTAGTCTGATGAAACCAAGATTGAACTCTTTGGCCTGAATGCCAAGCGTCATGTCCGGAGGAAACCAGGCACCGCTCATCACCTGGCCAATACCATCCCTACAGTGAAGCATGGTGGTGGCAGCATCATGCTGTGGGGGTGTTTTTCAGCTGCAGGAACTGGAAAACTAGTCAGGATTAAGGGAAAGATGAATGCAGCAATGTACAGAGAGATCCTTGATGAAAAACTGCTCCAGAGCGCTCTGGACCTCAGACTGGGGCGAAGGTTCACCTTCCAACAGGACAATGACCCTAATCACACAGCCAAGATAACAAAGGAGTGGCTTCGGGACAGGTCTGTGAATGTCCTTGAGTGGCCCAGCCAGAGCCCAGACTTGAACCCGATTGAACATCTTTGGAGAGATCTGAAAATGTCTGTGCACCGACGCTCCCCATCCAACCTGATGGAGCTTGAGATGATCTGCAAAGAAGAATGGGAGAAACTGCCCCAAAATGGATGTGCCAATCTTGTAGCATCATACTCAAGAGGACTTGAGGCTGTAATTGCTGCCAAAGGTGCTTCAACAAAGTATTGAGTAAAGGGTGTGAATACTTATGTACATGTGATATTACATTTTTTAATACATTTGCAAAAAAATAAAAAAAACTTTTCACTTTGTCATTCTGCGGTATTGTGTGTAGAATGTTGAGATATTTTTTTTTATTTAATCCATTTTGGAATTAGGCTGTGACATAATAAAATGTGGAAAAAGTGAAGGGGTATGAATACTTTCCGGATGCACTGTAGGTGTGCAGAAAGCTCTAAATAATGAACATTTTACATTGACATAACACATACTAAACTTGCAAAGCAACATGTTGGCCTGAGCATATAGTTTACAACACTGTCGTCATTCAAAAATGGCCAAGGTATTTTATCTCCTTGCATGTCATGAGGGGAATATCGCACAAATAAAACACAGGAAAAGCTAATCTCCTATCCTCTTTACTTCTGACTATCATGACATTACTCTTTTTGGCATTCAATTTAATGTCATAGTCCTTGCCGTAATGTGAGAACACCTTCAATAATTGCTGCAGCTCAGCACTATATGGACTAAAGATTACCAGGTCATCAGCATACATAAGATGATTGATAACAGAGTTTCCAACACAACAGCCTGTGTTACACCCATTCAGTTGTTTCGATAGATCATCCATATACACATTGAACAAAACAGGAGACAGAATTCCACCTTGGCGAACACCATTATTTACATGAAATGAGGCAGATACAGCATTGCCCCATTTAACCCGCATTATCTGATGGGCATACCAATAAACTTGTATTCTAAGTATATACTGTGGAACACCTCTAGCTAGCAATTTCAGAAATACGTTTTCACGATTAATTCTGTCAGAGGCCTTAGATGCATCAATAAAACATATAAATACAGTGGAATTCTGGCTTCCATATTTAGCAACCATTTCCGTCAGAGCATAAATACACATATCAGTGCCATGTTTTCTTTTAAAAACCAAACTGATTATCAGTGGTGAGAACAAACATTTCCAACCTTGTAAGTTCTTTCCAGCACTTTAGAAAGGATACTGGCAAGGGCAATGGGTCTATAGTTATCCATGCTATTTAGTTTACCAGCCTTATCCTTAATGACAGGCACTAACAATACAGAGGTAAATAGAGTCTGGAAGGACACCATGAGCAATGAGACCAGCAAAACACATGGCAAGCAGAGGACAAAGCCTATGACTGGCATTCTTTAAGTGCTCTGCAGTAATATGATCCATACGACAAGCCTTGTTATCATCTAGCATCATAATGGCATCATAAACATCATCTGAACTGACAACCATGTTTTCAGAAAGATCAACATTTTCAACTACAACTACATTACTTTTACCACAGTTGAATAAATGTAGGTAATGCTCACGCAGCTATTTTGTCTGGGCCACATGCACCCTCAATGTTGGATGGTGATTATGATTTCCAGAAATCATAATGGTTATTATTCTGCAGCTTCCTGGCAAGTGAATCAGCCTTCATTGTATTCTCATTTAATTTAATAAAATGAAGAGCATATTTAAATCTTTGCAATGGTACGTTTTTTATGTTCAAGCAAAGACCCCTGTCTAACCCTTCCTGATTCTGACCAGAGTTTAAAAGCTTCTCTAGCTGCAGCATGTTGCTCAGCCCCAAAATCATTCCATCCAGGTTTAATGTTATGCACCTTGCTCTTATGTTTACAAAATGCTTACTAGAAGCATTAAGAACTATCACAATATTGTCATACATGGCCCATAGTTCAATACCATGATGTGGGTTTTTACAGTTCATATTAAAACACATCAGAGCATCCCTAGGCAGTTCAATATTCTTTAACAAGTTGTCAGTTACAATTAAATATCTGTTAATCTCCTCCTTTGTTACATTTTTCCAGTCCAGCTTCCCTGTATTAGCATCATTGGCAATAACAGCCTGCACAGGTATAGTCTCAACAATTAAAGTGATAACAATTGGTATATGATCAGAGGTGGCCATCCCATAGTATATCTCTATATTATCCAGAGAGGCATGAGTATTTGCTGTAGATATACAATGATCAAGCCATGTGGTTGTGTGCCAAGCTTCACTAATGTAAGTAAAACTCATATCAGGCAGGAATATTTTGCTGGATATAATAAGATGGTTGTCATTACAGAACTGCAACAAGTGTTGTGAAAATATAGAATTGCTATCTGACAAATCAGCGTTAAAATCCCCAGTGACAAAAACACAAGTTGAGCCATTGTCCTTAATAAAAGAATGAACAAATGCTAATCTATTCAGAAATTCATCCTCAGACTGGTAAGACTCATAAGGTGTTTAGATGCTATAGATTTTAGCATAATTAATCTCTAACCCAATAGCCCATTCAACTTTGAGTCTTACCACCTTCACCAGTGGGTCATATTTACTATTCCAAAGTATTGCTACTCCACAAGGTATCCTACCCTGGACTATTTTTGAGCTAAAATCAGTGGTGGACTCCCCAGCACCATGGAAATCCTTATGTAGTGAGCTCGGTTTATCCAGGTCTTGTTTGGCAAGCCAAGTTTCTTCAAGGCACAGGATGTCACACTCTTGCAAAAGTGTGTCAACCACCAAACGTCTTGTCTTATCTGCAGCACTGTGCCCTACACGCAGGCCACGCGCATTATATGATACCACCCGGATCTTACTTTTCATCTTTACTCCCTAGAGAGGATCTACTGCCCACTGATCCCTGTCGTGTCATCACTAGGCGCAGGGTTCTTTTGAGAGCTGTTGTTTCCCTCTGGACCAAGCGAGACACCTGTTGCGCCTCCAGGCCGGCGTGTCTCATAGTAGCGCCGGTCAAAAGACCCGGCTGACCAGAGCTGAGGATCGTACATTTCTGCTACTTCGTTACATTCAGCAGTGACATGAAAGAGCTGAATCTGCTATGTGCCGACTCAATCTTTCGACACATAACCTCCCGACCCGGTTTCTCTTTCAAATAATCACTGAGAGTATCGGCATCAAGGCTCAGTTCAAACTTTGATGAATTTGAATTGGTTTAATTTTACAACTTTTTAAAACTGAATAACACACTAATATACTGTGTTACGTCTGTATGCCCAGCAATGTTGCCGTGACCAATTTTTGTGTCTTTGAGGGATAATTTCATTAGGTCAAAAAATCTGACGGACATTTTTTAAGGACGGACCAATGATTGATTAATGCGCATGCTTGGAAATAAATAGATCTTTATGACGAAGGATAAACATCTTCATGGGTACAGGTCTTCATCCATCCTTTCACATGCATTGGGTATTTGTTGTTTCAACCTGCATCGCAGATCCCAGATAACTACTGGAACTCACTAGCTTCACGGTGTTATTTAATCTGCGGTACAATAATATAAAAAAAATGTTTACATCTCAGACATCCTCCTTCCAAGATTCAATTGATGTAGAAGAAAAAGATGATTTTGACAGTGAAGAAATCGCAGGATATAACCAAAAGACTCTGTTGAATTGTTACTACACCATCTATCTATACCACGGCACCAGGTAATTTTCATATAATCTCCAACGTTAGTTAGCCAATTATCTTACCTGTAGCAACCGTACAGTTTGCATCGATTTCCATATCTGCACTCCACCAACTATTTTCGTGTCAATTTGAATAACTGTTTTTTTTAAGAGAATAATATTGTTCAACATTTAGCCTACTATGTACCCACCGCAAAGTAGGCTACTAAATAACAACCTCAACCAGACAGAAATAACAGAACACCCTGAAACACCAAGCGCATATTATGTTAGCATGGTACGTCTTTAGCTTGAACATAAATAAAGGCCTTGCCATAACAGTTGTTTTTTCTATATGTTTAAAGTTGCGTAGTAAGCAACATAGGCCTGGCTAACCTATAACAACATCACCTTAAAAAAACGTTTCATCATAGGATTCTGTTCTACACAAGTTCTGTTGCCTGAAATCTGGTGTTTGGTTTGAAACATTATACAACATAGTAATTTTGTTCACAAATGCATTGGTTATTTTGACTTTCCATTGTGCCAGTCTGGCTCATGTGCTGAGTTGACACAGGCATGAACCAGGGACTAACACGTCGTGAGTTAACCATAAATTGTCTAGATCAGAGGCAGCTGGCGAGAGTGTGGCATGGAGCCAGAGACGATCTGAGTCCACAACCAGTCAGGATGACTTTAGGTAACGAAGGAATCCATCCGCCTGCTGCTATATGGTTGTTCCTCCGTGGCTTTCTGTGCTGTGCTTTTGGTGTATAACATCGGGCTGCAGAGTTCAACCTTCACCAAATGAATGCAGATTCTCTCATGATTGATGTCATGTGTGTCATTTGTCTGTCATTGCTGGGTGCAGACAATTTTTTTTACCGGGATCATAAGCTCTTGCAAAAGGCAATACCTTTCTTGATTTTATTTCATGGGTTATCTGTTACATTTTATTTATCTATTCATCTCTGTTAAGGTTTAAATGAACCTCTCCATCATCCTGCTCTCCTTAACAGGGCAAATAAATAAAATGAGCAGTTTGCATTATTATTTATTGTAAATCTCATTTTTTATGATACCATCGTCACGTTATTCCTCATAGTGGACACAGAAGTGAGAGGTGAATGATGAATCTGCTCTGTAAAGGAGAATTTAGTTTTACTTGATGTCTTTCAGCCTAAATGTTGTGTGAAAGTGGCTGCTTCTTACCATCAACTCTCTATTGGCTTCCAGCGTCATCATAAGCTGTAATTGGAGGCCTGTCCCTCTTGTATTCCTGGTCATTTCCTCTGTCTCACCCACAGCCTCACCCTGGCGGACAGCAGCCTGCCGTCGGAGGCGGAGCCAGAGCTGCGATGTTACATCTCCAGGAGGCTGAGTAAAGGAGCCCTGCTGGGGGGCATGGGCAACATTGCTACTGTGGAGCTCAGGTAGTGTTATGGTGCCCAACGTAGCAACGTTCCCAATCTAAACCAGCTTATACATCTAACTTGTTCTTGTTCTTCTCATTATTCTTTTGACAGTTCTAGTTTTCACTCAGACACCACAGTGCTACAATCCTCTGGCCATCACATCAGTATACATAGTAGCTGTATATAAGATGCAATTTGTATATCATGTGTTTCTAATAAAAAAAATGATATATTATGATAAGAGTATCGTTATGTTGCTTCTCCCCAGTGTTCCAGAGCAGGCCGTAGGTTGTTACTGCTGTCTCCTGGAGCAGGAGAGGTCCCCTGAGCAGCCAGACGCGGAAGGAAATGGATATGTCATTTGCCTCATGGGTGGCTCAGAAAAGGGCCTTAACCTATATCCTTTATGGGCAGATAGATAGACAAGTAGAGTATTGTTGGACTGTGTTTTGAGTAATGTATCTCTCGTGGCGTTCGCTTTTTGTTTTAACCACAAGATGTCTTCCCTCATGTTCTCAACCTATGGGCATTGCTGGCTAACCGAGACTGGTCTAGAAGTCTTGAAGGTCTAGAAGTAAATCAGAACTAGGAACATTACTAAAAATGCTGATTGTGTCAAGATCTTTTCCAAAGGAACACTATTTATCCTCAGCATAACAGTGGGGTGTATCGGGGTGCTGTTTTTTAAATGGAAAAAGAGAAGGTATTTAAGTTCCTTGATTTTCACTCCTAGGGTAACATGTTTCAATAGGCTATCAACAAATGTTATAGCAACAATATGTTTTGTGGCAACAGGCACTTAACTGGACATATAGTAACTTAACTTAACTTTCCTTAACTTGCTATACGTTTCGGCTAGAGCTGGACAAGTATGTGCAAGGTCTTCAGGGCAGTCTACAAACACCAGAGGTGGGAGAGCTGAGTCATAGTTAGCTATCCCTCTGTTTATGCTGCTGTTGTAACACAGTTTTCCTTTCCCCTCGTCTCTCTTAGTTGCTTAACCTAGAGACGGAGGTGCGCCCCTACCTGAGCATGTGGTTTGAGGAGTCGGTCATGCACATCCACCGTGTGGTGCAGCTGGTCCAGGGCAGCATCAGTTTCCTGCTTTACTCAGTGAGTGTACCTATTGCCCTTATTCTGTGACACACCATGACCTGAAGCCTTCTGTACTTTTTGAATGTCTTGGTTTTTAATGTGAACACTAATCCAGAGACTGACTACATTTAACAGGCCTTGAGTCACACACCCGTCAAGGTGACCAATGCGGATGAAAGAACCCAGACTGATGTGGCCAGGTGAGGTTTTTATTTCACGTGTCAAAATGATCCCTCTTGGACTCCAAGCAAGTACACAGCACTTCCCAAAGTCAGTGGTACCACTGGTGTTATTGTTGTGTCCGTATGGTGTGGTTCAGGTTCATCAAGGCCGCCAGTCTGCTGGGCCTCCAGTCTCAGGACACGACCACAGCCTCCTTGTGCAAGGCCATGTCCGAGGACGCTGTCACTGACCTGACCATAGACTGCTCCACCAGCCCACCCACACTCGTGAACACAGGTGACTGCAAACATACAAACACTGTCCAAATAAGTCTGTAATAATTAATATTTCCTGTGCTAAATATCAAACAAAGCTTTTGCTTTAACACGTCTTTGACTGTCAGTCAGTAACAGGTTCTGTGACGACTGGATTCAGGCCTTCCTGAACGCAGCCGAGCGTTTTAATCCTTTCCTCCTGCGGCAGATCCTGGAGAACTTCAAACTCAAGGTCATTCTGCACACACATGCAAACGCATAGACCTCATATGCTACTACAGTTCTTACACAGTCTTTATGCCTCCATGTAATGAACACTTTGTCTCTGTTCTTTCCAGGCCATTCAGGACATGAACACTCTGAAACGCTTTGTGCGCCAGGCCGAGAGTAGCCACTACGCTCTGTTCCGCTGCTGCCAGTTCTTGCAGGGCTGTGGCAATGGAGACGTGCTGCTACAGAATGCCCAGGCCGAGCACAGCGACCTGCCGGAGGCCTGCAGCATCATCTCCGTCCTGGAGGAGTTCCTCAGGGAGCAGACCCAGGGCCAGGGCTGATCTCACTACCATTACTAACAAAGCTTATCTTACACTATAGTTCCTAGTCTCAAAATTCCACGATAGTTGTGTAAAGAACAGAATGTGGAATGGTTAATCTGAGCCTGGACTTTTACTTCACAGAGAATCTTTCACATATTCGTGTGAATTTTGACACTTTATCCATATTTTGTGGGCTTCACTACAGTACATTATATTGTATCAAGTGATAGGTGTACACCTTCTTTTAATTCTAAGGAATCAATGGGAAACAGGTCTTTTAAAATATGGACCAATGAGCTAGAAGTATTAACTTTGAACTTCAAAACCCAAAAAAGCTGTAAAATCATGTTGAACATTGCATTGCCTAAGCAGAGTACACTTTTGAAATGACTGAACGCTATACAGACAAAACATGACTTTGTTGTTGCCTTTATTAAGAACCGTAAATTGGGCATTTTTTGTGACAAGACACTGAGTGCATAAGTTACTTTTTCATGATTACAGAATGAACATATCTGTTTTTGTTTTCCTGCACCAGTTTATATATTTCTGCCATATAAACGCCGTTTTATCAAAGTAAATTACGTCATCTATTTCATCACTCTGTGAGGACTCAACGTTGTAGGTGTAGCAAGTCATGAAGGTCCTGTGTACTGTATCTATTTGATGTTATGTTTACAACCACCAGCCCTTAAGATAAAATACACTATAGACTAATATCATGAAACCGGCTCTTCTTGACATTTCCCTTTATCAACTTTCATTCTTTGTTCTTGTGGCTGCCATATTGTAACTTTAACCAAGTATTTCCATTGATTGGGGATTGATGTACGTACTTTTAAGAATACTAGGGTGCGAAAGACGCGTTGCATGCGTAAATATATAGAAATAGAACGAGCTTCAGAAATGTGTACATTTTGTGTGAACACTTTGTTCTATTTTCCTATTGTTGTATATCTACTTCTTGAAGGTGTTAAATTGTGGATATTGTTTCTGTTAAATACTATAAAATGTGAACCAAGTGAAATGTCAGTAAGCCAGTTTCCTCTGTGTTGAATGCTGTCACTGATCTATGTGTTAATTAATCATTCATATCTAAATATCGATTCATTGGTTTGTTTTGTCTTGGATTTAACCTACAATAAAGTAGAAATGTATTTTGGTGCATTTTGTCAGTCATTAACATTAAGCAATTTTACCTTGCACTTATTTACATAACAATTGAAAATGGTTTGAGCGTCAGGGTAATACCTATATAAATATTTTCTCTGAAATAACCACAGAAATCAACGTTCTATCCCTCTATATTCCAATTTACCTTCGAAGTCCTTCGAAGAAAATGCATGAAATAATTCTTTGTAATCATGCTCTGTACATTAAGCTCTCTAGGCTAAACTTAAGGTCCACAGGGTGTTGCCTAGTATGGTTCTTTAGACCCAGAAGCAGCACTCATCCAACCCTCTCGCCCCAGGCTTGCCATCATGTCCTCCAGCAGCCCCCCTCCATTCACCAGCATCCCTATCTGTCCTCTATGGTGGGGCTCTGAAAGATAAGGAACAAAGAGATTTTGTTACAAAAATGTATGAGTAAGATTAAGTTTTGATAAATATGGTGGTGGGAATTGTTTGTGTATTGGTACATAGCTTCCCCATGCAATGTATACACAAGGTATTAGTCTGCAGCCAGACTCACCAAGGGTATGATCAGACAACTTCCTCAGGGAGCTTGGGACGTCGTAGATGCTCTCAGTCATCTCTCGTTGTTCTAACATGGATTATAAACAATGAGTTGATGAACTACGGTTCATGCGTCAGGAAATGCTTTTGACAGCAGCTCTAGAATTCAGCTCACCTTGCAGATCGATAGCCCTCCTGTTTGACAGTGGGACATCATAGAGGCCCTCCCCTGCATTCACCCCCTCTGGTGACTGGCTGCTATACATAGCTGAAGAAACATGGATATCCATCAAAACAACAACATGGATCGAATTTGATACTTATTTTTTCTTTTGTGTCATTAAGTTAACGAAAATACCAAACCCTGTAAAACTGTAAATGACGATTCTACTTCTACCGCAGATTTAGATGGATGTTGAGCATGAAGACGGAACATTACTCACTGTTACGGGGTGGTAGGATGTCATAGTCGTTTTCCTGCAGCTCCTCACTATCTCTGTGGACACGTTCACCCATAATACCTGAAATCAAGTCATTTTAGCACCATCAAGTGGCCATTCTTTCAATAGTTGACTTAAATGTGTCAGTGTTAATTCCGCATAAGTGAAATGTGTATGTTCGGTAGCTATGTATTGTATATGTATATTCGGAACTGCTTTGTCCAAAGTACTTGTTTGCCCTCTGGATGGCTGTTATCAATTTTGACAACTAATCCAATATGCGTTATTGTTGTCAACAATAAGCAGATCACTGAACCAACCGCATCGGCGAGGTTCACGTACAGTTTGATGAGTTCTGACCAATGGCTTCGTCAGACTGCAGCTCATCGGAGGATAGCGAGAGGTTGCAGCTGTCCCTGTCCCCATCCTGTAGACCCCGCACTAGGGGGGTGGGGGCCGAGTGGGGGCGCCGCTCCTCAGCCTCTGTCACGCTGTGACAGCCCAAGAACCCTTGTGTGCTGGAGTGGCCTCTCGGTCGCAGATCCAACACACTGGAAGAACATGGAGATGGCATGCAGCAATTCAATAATGGAGGAGAACAGGGTGCCAACATAACAGTCATCACAGCGAGGCTCCTCCTCAGCCATTGTGAGGGGGAGTGGGGAAGACGGGGCTCATGGGTCCCATGGTTACCATGTGGTCATGCTTGGACTTGCTTTCCAAGGGGTGTAGACCCTCATGGCCTTCCACAGCTGAGCCACCCACTCCTTCCTCAGAGCAGCCGTCTCTGCAGCCTTAAGTTCAAACATAAGGATTAACGTTACCACAGGAATCTGTCATTGGATTTTTTTTAATGGTGTAATCCAAATAATTTGATGATCCTAACAAAACATTTGTATCCTGTCCTAATTTAGGGTCTCATTAGGCTGAACATTTATACCAAATGTTTGGTTGACTTCTAAACACCCACCTAAACAAAAGTGTCTCTCTAACCTATGTGGATTAAATTAAAAGTAAAAAAGCTGTTATCCACTGAGGTGGTCTACACTGTGAATGGGCACCACGAGGGGCTGTGAATAAGATGAACCGGGACTAACATGGCCGTGACAGAGGAGAGGACTCACCAGTACTTTCTTCTTGCCGTTGGTCATGATGAGCTCAAACACAAAGCGTTTGGCCTCATCTCTGGGCACCTCTCGTACAGATTGCACCTGCAAGGCCCCAAGATAACTTTACAAGATTCCTCACACACAAGCACGCAAATAAAAATGATCAGTCATAGTTATGCTGTCCATGTGATGCGAACTGTAACTCACTGTGTAAGTGTAGTAGAGACCTCTCAGCTGTAACTGTGGAAGGTAGGTAAAAAATACCTTAACGTAAGCAGTAAAAATACATTCAATATCACACTAATGATTTTAGTTGATGATTTTCATATTATTAAGTAAACTGTTCTGATATTAGGGGGAATGAATGCGATCACATTACTAGAAAGGGTTTTGTGGACAGCTCTAGTGGTATTTAGCACTTCATTCAAAGAAAATGATCAAGACCAAAGGGCACTTGAAACTGCCCACTCTACTTACAGTGTGGCCTTCCTTCTTTGTGAAGAAGACCAGCGTTGCATGTTGGAGACGAAACCAATAAGTGGCCCACTTCATTTTCTAGAAAACATAAAAAATGGGTCCTTAGCAGGGTATTACTCGTTGTGGAATAATGTCGTTCAATAACACCTGTACAAAGCCAGGTTGAGAGGTTTCAAAAACAAAGCAGAACTTGAACCACAGCATCTACTTCCCTGTTACTTTTTCAACACTACTCTTATTGTTTGGATTGACAGGTTATGAGTCCCACCCTGTTAAAGCAGTATATTACATTAACAAAAGGTGTCTTTCTCGACATCCAATGAACAGCTTACCAGGGTATCTTTTCGCTTCTTTAAAAAGCCCTCAAGCAGTAATCCACTCTCGTCTTTTGACATGGTCAAGGTCTTCCCTTTAGTCTTGTTGCCGAGTCTGCTTGTGAATTTCCCTTTACAGAGAAGAAATATGACTGCTGCGAATACCTGCTCACTTCTTCATTCAGTCCAACAGAAGGTCTGTTTGTTTTACCACAACACAAAACTACAGCATATATTGGTTGCTTACTAATAGTACATGATCTGAGTATGTACTTACGCATGGAAAGTGACGTAATTTTGAGATCTTCTCTATTTAACTGAAGTCTGACTCTTTGTTCTTGGGAACTAGCCAGTTATGTGCTAGTTAAGAGCACACACTAATTAGCCTCATCTTTTTAATATTCCTGAAGTTTATTAAGCTTAAGCTTAATGGTGTCACACAACCCAAAAACCAACAGAGACCAGAATCAGATTACACATTTCTTTATTGTAAAGGCTGGAAAAGTCAACATGAAGAAATAGTTCCATGGTTGAAGGTAGGTCAAGGTGCACTAAATGGTTAATGTTAATAGTCAGCTTAATATAGTATTTTACTTCATAAAAATATAATTTGAGGGGAACAGCTCGATTTGGAATCCCGAAAAATAACCAAACTGAAAATAAAGCAGCTACAGAGGTCTTGGTGATGAAAGCTTTGAGTATGCTAGATATAAAAAAATATACACAACAAAATAAAACATTAAAATCGCTTGATCTGCTTCATGCAATGTTGAGCAAACCACAAAAAGAAACAGGTTAATAAATTAATGCAATTGAAACATGCAGAGAAACCTGTGACCTTTATGACAGAAGAAAATGGCGCTTGATTTATAATGCCTCAACTGTTGGCTGTGACGTTAGATAAGGAGCTGCAATTGTCTTTATTCAAGTTGGCAAGAGCTTTGTTCTGTTTGTGATCGTGTTGGGTATTTCCTAAAGTACCGCAGTAATATATAGTATTTACACATCTACAAACCATGAACTCAGTCCCTTTTGTTGTGAAATCTTTCTTTCTGTCTTCCTGTTGGTATACCACCTTCTGTTCTAGCTGAACTAGACAAGATCCAGCCAGAAACCTAATAATACTGACCTGAGGGGAAAAAAACAGGTTACAACCATTACTGTATCCCTGAAAAACAACCAGTGATTACTACAGCCTATGATCTCGGCAGAACACCCAAGGCTAGTCGCACAAATCCCAAAATGCCCCCAGTTCATCATGGTGGTTTACAGGGGTGTTGACCTTAAATAAAAACACTAGTAAACAAACAAAAACAAAACCAACACGATATAGTTGCATTTCCAAATATCTATGGAAAAAGCATCCATGATTTCTTTCCCATTTGTTCCTATGGGGGGGGGGGGGGGGGGGGGGGCTGAAGGAGGCGAGCTGGAGCCGTGATGGTTGGGGCTTGTTGTCCGTCTTTCGGGAGGGGGCAGAGTTGCTATGGAGAGGGGGGAGCTGACGGAGGGGGGGGGCAGCAGCCGTCTCAGGGGGCTCCATCACCGCTGCTTGAGGAGAGCTCTGTACATGGCGAAGCCCAGCACGGCAAACACGGTGGCTCCCACGCTGGCCTGCAGCCAGAAGGTGGAGCTCTTCAGGTCTGCCTGCGCCATGTGCCTGGGTGAAGAGGGAGAGGGGCAGAGCAGAGAAATCATGATGAGGATCAAGGAAGGGGAAAAAAGGATAGGGGAGACAGGAGTACAAAAACCACAAGCGAAAGAACACAAACTAAGCGGCCTTTGGGTTTCTAAACCATTTCAGGATTAGCTGCCAAATGATCAAACAAAGGAGGGTTGTCTACGGTGGAAAGTCCCTGAAATGACTTCCACAGAAACAGGAGGAACAAAGAGACTCACTGAGGCAAGTAGGAATCTAATCTAATCTCTCAACCAACCGCATGTTTGGGGGGGGGGGGGGGGGGGGGGGGGTTGGAGGGATAGCTTGGGTGGCTAGAAGGCTTGAATCTTATGGCGGCACAAAATAAGCAAAGCATTTTGTATTTGACACAACCAGTGGTGGGGGACAGACCCCAGATAGTACACAGCAGAGCAGAGGCACAGAGCGATTGAAATAATAAGAGAAGAATGGTGATATGGAGAGAGAGAGAGAGAGAGAGAGAGAGAGAGAGAGAGAGAGAGAGAGAGAGAGAGAGAGAGAGAGAGACAGAGAGACACACACACACACACACACACACACACTGCATAGCGCGTCTTGTGAACCAACAACCCGCAGCTCCCCAACAGAGGAAACAGGGCTCCAGCAGACCCAACAGAGGAGACAGGGCCCGCCTGCCTGATAGATGGATACACAGGAAGCCCGTATTCAGGTAACACTTCCATGGCTCCCTGGCCCACAGAGACAGAAGGGCAACGACGCCAGGGTGACCATGACACAACCAGCCCTCAACAAACAGACGCTTTCTCTCAAACTAAGTTTACTAAAAGAAGGGAAGTGGATTTAAACCAAGTAAATTAAAGCGGATTACAGGAAAATAGTTTACGATAAAAGTTAAGATTTTGTTAAATACAGCCCAGGAGGCTTGAGGTATTTCAAGCTGAGCCAAAACGGGTTGATGACTGGTCAAATGGATTGTTAGTAGTGACACATCTCCTGTTGTCACAGGCACATTTTGTTTCCACGCGTCACGGTTGCACCTGCAGCAACGCATGTTGGCCACTAAGTGGTGGTGGTGCTACTATGTGGAGGGGCCCTGGTGGCTGATGGTGGTGGCGTTCACAGGTCTCCATGCAGACAGACTCCTCTACGTTAGACATGGCATAAACCTACTGGTACCGCCCTACTCCTCAGCCAGCAAGTAGGCCCCTACAACCCCCATACCCACCCCCACGGGAGGTTACTTCAACTAAAACCCAATCCTCACGCTCTGAACACAATCCAATGCACAAAACCACACAATACAGTGTATCGTTTTACATAATACGGACACACATACAAGCACGCTTTAAAATACTGATCATCTAGATTTATGGGAGCAGGACAATTTGTAACAAAACACACCAACATGGGGATACTGCTTTCTCAACATGTTGGGTTCATCAACTTTTTATCTATTTCTTTAAATCTTGAACATTCCTTGAAAAAGAGCAGTCAATAAATATCTAATAAATTGAGCACCGATGGAAGGCTGCTTGTATTTTAATGTTTGTGCCTCCCAAAAGTACACTTGCTTGGATTCATTTCAAAACAATAATATTTTTATTTTTCCTCACCTCTAGAAACAAAACATTCTGCGTTTTAAAATTAAATATGGCGTCAGCTTAGAGGTCAAAACTAGACCTCCCCGGGACTCAGATGCAGCTTCTGCTAAGAAGTTCCTGCATTCGCCTAATAGGTAGTCTACTTAAGTGGCGCGCGGTGGGTTAACAGCCAACAGTTCACAACACATCGGCACAAAGAGTTTGCAGGTAACGGACAACAGTAACAACACCCGGATCAACACCCCACCAAAACCTTACCCACAGAGAACAACCCAGTAGCACATTTACACAAACCCTAACGGTACTCCTCACAGGGAGCTGTTCAAATCCGGACCGGCAACATTTACACACACCAAACTACCTGATAGGCTTCTGAGGGCTCGGGCGTTTTGGAGGTTGTGTCCCCTAGCAACCTCTTCTTATGTAGGAGACAGAGGCATGCATGCATGCATGAGAAGAGAGACGATAAGCAGAACATGAACACATGCAAAAATCAAAGGCCAGACAAAAATGGGTGTGTGAACACTTGTAAAGGGGGAGAGGGGAAGAGAAAAACGAGAAGGAGAAGACACACATGACAAGAGAGCAGAATGAAATGAAAGGGTGGTTGGTGCAGGACAGTCATGTCATCAATAATGATTGATAAAAGGACACTTTGTGAAACAGTAAACTCACACTGTAGAATTCAGTTTGTTTCAAGTTTACACCAACAAGAGATCTAGGAAGGATTTAGTTTTATTGTGATGGTTGAATGGAAATTGGGGAGCGTTTTGTCGTTGCTTTAAAATGGTTTGATAATCTCTTGGATGAGTAATTGTCAAGCGGGGGAGAATGATAAAAATTCCCACTGAAACATATTTTAAAAATCCAGCATGCAAAGTTTGGTCACTGACACAAGCCAACAACAAAACAGTACCATAAAAAGTGCGAAAGAAACAATACTAAGCAAGCAAATTTGTAAAGCAATTTCTAAACCCATATTTGGGATCATTAAGGAGGCGTTTCGTTTTAATAAAGCCAGACTACTGAGAAAGGTGGGCGGGGTCTATCACTATGCAAAGGATATGGTTATTGGAGCAGATTTACAATGTGCATATCCACCTTGCATGACAGGAGGGAGCATTGTCAACAGTGCAGAGATTCATCCTTCAACATCTTCTCTGAGGTGACCTTGATAGCCATCGGGCGGAGAGCCATGTGTTTTTTTTTTTAGCACACAGTGACCTCCCTGGCTAGCAGTCTAGGTGTTAGGGGGCGCTTAGAGGCAGAGAGCGCTGTGAGGAGCTGCGATAGCGAGGACTACGCCGGCGTGGGTCTGAAGCAGAGAGAGACGCTGTCAACGACACCATCAACAACTCTCATGGTTTAGAGACAGAGATCAGTTGGTTTTTTCCTCAGAATCTCGTCAATTCCAGTTTGCCAGCATCAACATTTCATTGAGACCTACGGGTGGCGTGAGATCCCCTGGGCCCTTCCCTGTGGTGGATATGCAGATGTAGCGGAGCGGATCTAACCAAGGGGTGGCACTAATATGAGGAGCTCTCACTAGCGTTAGACAGCAGGGGCTAAAGAGAGGATCCCCCTCTGCCCTGTCAGCCCACAACAAACAGGTGAGCTATGTTAGACGACAAGAGCTGGTATGGAGACTGGACCTGTGGATGACAACCCTGTAGACCGAGGCCCTCACAGAGCGCAGGAGCTCCGACTTCAGGAGGTTCTCACAGACGCAATAGGTGCACTTGCTGCACGCGCACATGCAGCGCAGACGGGCGTGGCTGCGGAGAGACACAAGCATGCCGTGCGCGCGCGCACACACACACACACACACACACACACACACACACACACACACACACACACACACAATAACATAGAAGGTCAAAGTAACACTTGTTGAAAGGAGGGTATACGGCTGCATTCGATTGTTAGGCTCCTTTTCACCGAAGCATTTGACTCAGAATCAGCCCTCTCATAGTAGGGAAAATGTGGTACGCTTCCCACCATCGCCGTGGCAGGTTGACTGCTGTGCCAGATCTCTGTAGCATTTCACTGACTCAACACTACTTTTTCCTGCGTTCTCACAAAGACTACCTACCATCACTCCCCATCTCAGGGAGGTAATCTAATTGCTTTGGCAGCTGACAATGGGGATTCTTGCAGAGATATTCAGCTTAATTCCACTCATTAATCGGCTCGGCGAGTCTTTAATGAGATCAAAAAGCCGTCAAGCCGCTGAGTAATTACAGCTCCTCTACTGAAGGGGAGGAGACAGAGACCCAGCGTCACGTCAGCAACACATCGGCTAGCGACACACGATGCTAAGCTACGGCTAAAGCTAAAGGTCTTCAATACTTGGATAAGCTTAGTTTGGGAGTAAACAACGTCCGTTCTCTGACCAATGCTAACAGAGGACAAACGCTGTGACAGGTGGTCTCCCCTCACCCTCTGAGAGGAAGGGCCTGGCTAGAAAGAAACATTAGGACGTGACAAACAGGGCACACTGAGTCGAGCAGATACCGACAGTCAGCCCGATTCCAAATGAAAAGGTTGAGGACCAGAGAGGATGTGACGAGGACAAGACCATGAGGACAGTCCAGATAGAGGAGAGAGGGGGAGGGGGGGGGAGTCTACTCACGGGTACATGGCCATGGTGGTGAGCTTGGTGTAGATGTCCTTGCAGGGCGCCTCGGCGCTGTTGCAGGTGAAGGGCTGCGGCGGGTGGAGCTTGTGCTTGCGGCAGAACTCGAGCGGCGTCAGGGCGTAGTGCTGGCGCGCCTCGTGCAAGTCCGACTTGGCGGCGATCATCATGCACGGCGTCTTGCTGTCCATGAAGTAGTGCTGGGAGGCAAGGCAGAGGTCAAAAGGTCAACTTGGGACGGTCATGGAGACAACTTCCTGGCTAAGTGGACACTTAAATTCATAAACAATGACTTGCAGTGTGGGACACATGACAACAGCGCGCACGCATGCACTTACGCACGCACTTACGCACACACACACACACACACACACACACACACACACACACACACACACACACACACACACACACACACACACACACACACCTTATAGATCTTGGCACAGTACTCGAAGGAGCGGGGGTTGTTGACGTCGTAAACCAGGCAGACCACGTCACACGCTAGGTCGGCCTCGGACAGGAAGTCAAAGTCTGGCATCACCTCGTGGAGCTGGGACAGAACAGACGTGCGGGGTTAACTTCTACACAGGAGGAAGACAACCCCCCCCCAGCGCCGGGACACAGGCGGTCGGCGGGCTAGAAATGCAGCGTCCAGGGTCTCACCAGCAGGTACTTCTCCTGGCCGTAGACGTAGGTGGTGCTGATGGCGTAGAAGGACTTGTGCTCCTCGCGGATCTTCCTCTGCCGCTGGAAAGGAACACAAAGACAGAGGGTCAGGACTGGATCCTGGAGGGATAACGAGAGTTACTTTCCACCTTTCCTCCTCCTTTTCTTTGGTGGGAGAGAGTGAGCGCTGGATAACGGCGGAGGGTTCCCCCCCGCTCACCTCCAGGTTGCGTCCCAGGAAGGCCTGCACGAAGCCACTCTTGCCGCTGCTGCGGGCGCCCAGGATGTTGCAGCGGAAGACGCTGCGCTGCGTCTGCTTCTTCTGCAGGTCGATACGCTTGTTCCGCGTCACTGAGGAAGAGGAGCTGCTTCATCAGTAACGCAACGCTAACATATGGATGCGGTCATAGATCGGCAGACAGACGACCGTGCACACAAGCGGGAGTTCACACAGAGCACAAGGCCCAGGCGGGAGAAGCGGACACAGGCGTGGTTACCTGTGATGGCTGCTGCCTGAGACTCCTGCTCATAGATGATGGAGTAGCCCAGGTAGCCCAGGTACTCCAAGCTGCGCTGCACGTCCAGGTACGTCGTCAGCCTGGAACGGGGAGGCGGGTGTGTTTTGCTCGGAGGTGAATGGTAATGGTGCTGAAGTGTCGTCACTGGACAGTGTGCACCAGTGTGTGTGTGTGTGTGTGTGCGTGAGAAAGAGACACTTACGTCCACTGGGACAGGTAGCCCTGGTAGGTGATCCAGCCCTGGTCGTTGGTGCACACTGTGTTGTTGACGTCGGGCCCCCAAGGCATGTAGGGGAACACTTTAAACAGATCCTTCACTTCCTCTGGAGACAAAGCACAGTCTCTGTCCTGCAACACACACACACGTAAAACACGTGCACACACACACACACATACACAATCATCAACTGGAAGACTCGCTAAATTAACAGTACAGTTTACACAGAGCAGCAGACGGTACAACTGATTCGTGCAAAGACTCAGACTAAAATATGGAAGGCCGTCACCATCAGAGAGCATGGTCCAGACTCACTTTGTCATGCTTGTCAAAGACACTCTGCAGGAAGAGGTAAGCGTTGTGGTTGAGTTCAGTGGTGCAGTCCGGGGGGATTTTCATTCTGGTACAAACAAGCACACATACTGTGGATAAGACTAAGGTTCCCAAGGTTCAGATGATATACTGGGAGTCATTTAAGAGACTTAACTGCACACAGGGCTTTAAGTGAGATTTAGAACCACCATGAAAGAAGTCAAACTAAATTAGGGAAGGATCTCTAAAGCGAATGGCTTTTGGTTTAAAAAGCGATGTGTGGCTCCACCACCACAACACAACTGTTCATAAGAGGAACTAAGATACAACAAGACAATGGTTCAATGAACTGCATCTGGGCAGTCTTCCTATTAAGGTGTATACAGTACCCTTGACTTTAAGTGTGTGTGTGTGTGTGTGTGTGTGTGTGTGTGTGTGTGTGAGAGAGAGAGAGAGACACAATAGGGCATCACACTTACACGGGGAAGAGATACTCCTGAGTGAGCTCCAGGTCGTCGTCGTAACCGAACCTCCTCAGCACCGTCCAGGTGGTCTCATGCCGGCCCCTCTGGATGAAGAGGGTGTGCAGGAACAGGAACCCTGGGGGGCCAATCAGAGACGAGGACATCAGAAACAGTCCGGAAGACTCTGAAGAGGGCGCGGTAACGTCACCTCCTGACAACAGGCGCATTGAAGAAGCATGGACGATCATCTCCTCTAGCAACCGTTGAGCAGCATCAACGGGAGGGACAAAAGACATGGAGAGAGCGAGATGGAGTTTCGCTGGAAGCACAGAGAACGGATCTCAGAGAGAATGGAAGTGAGCGGCCATTACAGAAACGCTAAGGCCCAAGCTCTGACCTTTGAGGGTGAGGCCGTTGTCCTTGACCCCGTCGGACATGTTCTTCCTCACCACGTTCTTCACGTCCTCCAGGGCCTGCGGCGCCAGCGGCGTGTTGAAACACGTCCTCTACGACACACACGTTCACAAGGTGGCTTTGTTTTAAACCATAATACAGACAACCAAAGACTGCTCGACCAGAACTGTCCTTTTCGAGACTGCGAGGTGCGCCAAATGCAGCCTCCCCATAAACTCTTAGACTTGGATATTTACGTTATTGACACAAAGAGATGCAGCTATCATTAGCATGGGAACCACTACTACAAGCACTTTCCTGAGGAGCAAAAAGCAAAAGCAGGTTCTCTGTGTTATAATGCTCGTGCACTGGTAGAGGTCTGCTGTTTGCATCAAGGAAACCGTACAAACCGAAACCAGACGGGTCTGCCTGCCGTACCTGGAAGAAGTTCAGTTCGTTGTCGTTGAGGATGCCGTCATTGTCTAGGTCCGACACTTTGAATATGCGGGTCAGTGACTTGATGCAAGATGACTTCATCTGCGTTTAGAAAGGGGTGACACATTAAAAAGGTTCAGATACAAAATGAATATGCCTAAACATGCTAAATGAAAGTACAAAAGAAATGTGTTTGTATGTATGTATTCTGAAAGGGAACGTTGCTTGGAGTTCTAGACAGCTGGGAAATATATAACTAAGTATATTTATAATATAATATAGCTGGAATGTAGGGCTGGGTGGTGTTGCGATTTCATCGATTCATTTGAATTATGAGTTAGCATGATGTGTAAAAAGTCTAAATTCAGACAATCAGGATTTGAATGCATGCACAATTGATCTAAAAACGTTAGATTTATAAAAAATTGTTAAGACTATGAATAGCAACGAAACTCATTGCTTTAGTAAAGAGTACTTGTCTGCAGTATGCAGGGGAGTACTGTGTAAAAAATAGGCTACATTGTTGTGATCTGTGTTGTTGCTGTTTTTAGCATCTCACGCTATCAAACACTGATGTGCATTCTATACCGCCCTCTCAAAATAACAAGCTAAATTGGGTCTAGCGTGCAACAACAGTCTCCTTTATGATGCATAATCTAAGGTACTAAAATTGCTCGAACACATCTGTTAGTTCCGTTTAGTTTAAAATGAGTAGGTATACAACTGTCGCTGCAGGAGCAAATAAGCAGGGAGAGTAACCTAACAACAATGAAAGGAATCGTTTTTTTAATTCAAAACTGTCCCTTCTCGTCCAGATAGTTTTTACATCCACTGTATTTACAAGTTGCTGAGTAACTACATTTTCCCATTTATCTCCAATGCTAACATGAACTAGAAACATTTGATTGATAAGTTGGGAGGAGTGTGACAGTTTCAGTGCACACGTGCCTAGAAAACGCTCATCATATTTGTCATTTCATAAATGAAGAAATTACTTATTTGAAACAGTTCCTTTTTTAATTTTAGTCTGTTAAGATTCAAGATTATCATCGAAAATCGTTCATGACCCAGAAAAAAAATCTTGCTGTATGTATAGGCCATATTGCCCAGCCCTACTTGAAAGATAATTTCAAGGGTCCCATCCATTGTGGGTCCGCAGTAGCCCCTGGACAAAGTGGTGGTGCTACATGTGGCCAGGTCCCAAGGTGAGGTCATGGGCCTGGGGGGTCTTACCTCCTTCTCCTCTGGGCAGTAGAGGGGTCCTGTGGGGTGGAGCACTGCCTTCTGGGCGTAGTAGAACAGCTCAGAGATGTTCTTCAGGTTTTTGGCGGAGCACTGGGTGAGCAGAAGAGGCATACATTAAGTGTGCTGACTGCCAATAACACTGACATCAGGCAAAGGCGCAGCATGCATTTGTCTTGACAATTAAGCCAAAAGGTTGCTCATGACTATACAAACACTTAGAACCTACTGTAAATACCATTTATTCTTACACATTACTGTATCATGAACAAGTAACTGTACCCACGCTGCTGCTTCATAACAGGCTCTCCGTGGCCTGTGTGTGAGTGCGCCCCAGCACGTATCAACTGTGACGGGGGAATGTGTATGTGTGAGCGCATTCGTGTGCTCTTGCACGTCGTTCACTTCTCCTTTTACACTGCAATGAATCAGGCCCCAGGAGAGCCGGACTGACCTGTCACATAAACCCAGAGAGAGGGGGGCGGGGGCACCCACACATCTCAGTCTGACTGCCTGCAGCCCACTGAGTGGGGTTTGGGTTCAGCCCAGTCCAGTCCAGCCCATTAACTAACTGGCCAGTCATCAGTGTAAGTGGAGTTGGCCGTTGGCTGCAACACGATGTGCTGCCTCGGATCTGTCAGGACCCACAGGCAGGCTCTCTCAAAGAGCAGAGGCATCAGCAGGACCTTCAACAGGGCTAGTGTTGGTCGCATATCAGGCTACAGCGGTAACATAATGCTGGGGATCTATCTGAATTCAATGCTTCAGCGCGGCCAGGAAGCAGCCTGATTTACTAAGATCCCAAAGAGCACATACTTAATTGCGCGTTTGTTCCAGCAAATTACATGTAAATATTGCACCCGTTTTGCGGGTTATCAACAAAGAGTAATTGCGTAAATGACGTCAGGTGCAAACAGCAATATTTAAATGAGGGGTTTGCGTGTTTCAGTGACTCTTGCCATGGATAGTTCGAATGGGAAACAGAACAACCGTAAAAGGAAAATGTAATTTGATCACTTCGAAGTAGAGGTACTAGTGGAAGAGCTGTTGAGCTACAGCAAAGAAATACAAATACAACAGAAGGAAATGCCATATGGGAGATTATCAGTGAGAAAGTCAATGCCGTGGGGAAAAGAAAAAGATCAAAGATGAAATTAAGAGAAAATAGTACGATTTTAGGCACAGAACAAAAGAAGAATTGGCACATAAGGAGGGGGGGGGCGGTGGATTCAATAGCTAAAAAATGTCATTGCTGGATAGGCAACATGTGTGAATAATTTTCTCGACATATTCTTTGGTTTCCCTGCGTCTCCTTCTCACCACAATAAGAGCAGTCATCTCTTCTATCGCGCGTATCTGATTTGTACGTGCTCTTCCATCGTACAAAATTGTACACGCAATGGCTTCACCGGTAACTCCTTTCGTGGTTAGTAAATGTCATTGCGGGTGCTAAATGTATATATTTGCATGTCTCCTCCGAGCATTTTGCACTCTAGTAGAAACGCCCATTATTGCATATGTATGAAGGCAAACATGCAAAATTGAGGTGGGCTAAATTACTCATTTGAACGACGCAATCCTTATTGCCCTTTTTAGTAGACCAGCTTGAAAAAAAATGTGCAGCTGGTGTGACGTTTGCACGAAATTTTTGCACACGCAAACCTTTAGTAAATCAGGCCCCATTTGTCTAATATCTAGTGCTAAATGTCCATCCTGTGTGCATGTCGACCTCCACTATGCCACAGAGCAGGTCTGTCAGTCAGGTGTGACAGTTGGCAGAGAGGTGAGTGCGCGTGTGTGTGTGTGTGTGTGTGTGTGTGTGTGTGTGTGTGTGTGTGTGTGTGTGCACCCTACCTCTACGCAGGTCTCGATGTCAGAGTACTGGTTCATGATGGGCAAGATTGTCTCCATGCTGCTGTGTTCCACCAGGTCGGACTTGTTGCCTACCAGGATCAGCGGCACCCTGCACCAAACATAACCAACAACATACAATTAGAACAGTCCCTATCGGTACATAATAGAAAGATCATATTTTAGGTGTACGTGTCCAATACCTGACACATATCTGGCTCTTAGTGGAACGTACGATTCAACTGAACTCACGGTATGTTATTTCTACATGGTGTGACGTGTTCTTTAGAGCTGCTGTTATTGTCATGTTGCATTTACCCCCCTTCAGGTGACCTCTCTGACTTTGACCATGGAAACCTATCCATCACTGACACTGTTGAAATTGTTGAAATACTTAAAATACTGGCAGATTCCTGGCCCACACAATCACCTCTCCCTCATTCAAATCATGTTGATATACAATAGCTTTGGGACAACAGGACGTTAATATTGGGAAACGTGAAACCCTACCAGCACTGTCATGGAAACATGAAGAAGCTCACTCTGGCACACAAGCAGTCCCCACCCCCCCTCCCCGTCCCCCAAGAATGAGCGCACCCGCACACACCTGCTATCCTTGTCGGTCCTGTCGTTAATGAGAGGAATCCAATGGCTTGTCACCTACGAGAGAGAGAGTGACAGGGAGAGGACATACTTCAAACACAGACACACTAATTTAGTACGGCAGGCAGTATTGACAACAGCTCTCACTGGGCACTGTGTGGTTTCCAAATGAGGGCACTTAGTAGGCCACACTGAAGATGTACACCATTTCCATTAGAGAAAATGCACTGACCTTCTCAATTGACTTCTTGTTGTTGACTGAATATACAATGCAGATGACGTTTGCCTAGAGGGAAAAGAGTAACAAGCACATGATGAACTACATTGTTGCACAGGAATTGTTGAGTTTGAAACGGAAAGCTGGAAGGATGGCCAACACACCTTGGAGATCTCTTGATATAGCTGCTCGTCTGACTGCTCTGCTTCTGCAAGCCCACAGGACATCAGTAGACAAGTCAGCAAATGTCCAAACATTTCATTTAGTCAGGCTTGACTAAAGGGGATCCCACATACTAGCTATGGCTTTTAGACCGTGCTGAATTATGCCAGGGTTGGGTTGGTAGTTACCTGAGTAGTCTACAATGTGTGTGGGAACCCTCTCTGGGGTGACGTCTGCTGGGATGGTGATCTCCTCAGCTCTTAGGGGAACCTGCCACACAAACACACCGATAGAAAGTTAAACAAACAACGGCTCATTTGTGGACCTAAAAATTGACAAAGCATATTCACATGGTGGGAGTCATCGGTGGTGAAGCGAGCTGTACCTCGTCAGGGAACTCCTCGCTGACCAGTGACATGATGAGCGACGTCTTCCCCACCTTGGCTGTGGGTGCCAGAGATACACACAAGTCAAAACATTAAATGGTGAGAGTCAGATCCAAACAATCAATCTGTTCTACTAACTTGGAATGTGACAGAGAGTGAAAGAGCAGGCAGAGGGTGCTATGTGCCATGGCTACGTGCTGTATGTGTGTTACAGAGTCAGAGTGAGGCTTATTATATGCATTATATTATATTATATGCATTCCAGCACTTGATCAACTAGATAGATGCTATAGACAATAGTCACTAAAAGAAAGCATTGGAAAAACATTTACTTTCTAATGAACAACCTGCCCTTTAAAAATAAATCTTTTATATGTCTCTTTCTGTTCTTAATTTATTTCAGAACTATCCATCAACACATTACACAGATATGAGCATTTGACCCATTAAAGTTAAGCAAATTAAAATGATTGCATAACCAATGTTAACAAAAAGGGAAAACTTTGCATTAATTTCCAGGTTTTTTTCATGTACACTGTCTAACTACACTGTGAAAGGCACAGAGCATTTTGGCTGACCCTCTCAAACAGAGCTGTCAAAGTCAGGGAGTGTGGCTATGTAGGCCGTCAGGCATCAACATCACTGGTGTATAAATAGTAACGATAAACAGATGTGAGAGAGTGAGAGCAGAGCTTTTGAAAAGTAAAGCAGGACAGCAAATCCTGCCATGTTAATTTACAAATTATTTTACACTTATTTACTATCCAAGAGATTGAATTTGTGCAGAAAATTATCATGATGGATATAGTGCAAAAACTAAAAACACAGGTTTATGACATTTTCTTTTGCAGAAAATAGGCTAATGCTTTCACTACAACAGTAGAACAGAACATCTGAAGCGAGCGTAAGAAACTCGGCACGAGGATAGTTCTGTAAAGCAAAGTGCTCAATCTGTGAAATAATGGCCATGTTTGAATTGAGTTATCATGCAGGTCGTCAGCTTGAACTTGACCCAAGACAGTCAGTAGCCTCACTCAGGAACAAACCAGTCTCCTATGCTTTTCACCAGGATACATTTTCATCAAAATCCCAATGCGGCATAAATTCAGAAATGTTATACGATCCATGGAATTATCACGGGACATGAATTATAATTCCTTATTTTAAGAGAAAACCACGTGGATGATTTGCAGTAACGCAATGGTCAATAAAGTTAATTTATTAATTACATAGCGACACAACAATTGCTACAACTAGCTCTACAGCTAACGATAGCTAGCTTGATTAGCTTGCAAGATCCATATTTCTACCGGCTTGGACGATATGAATGAATGAAGCACACTTACGTTCCCCAACGAGTAATATCCGTACATCCTTTCTCATGTTTGAAATAGTTTCTTTACCAACAGATCAGATAGTCTTTTTTTTTTTGTATGAATGTCATTTATTAGTCCAGCAGTCCTACACAGCAGTTTATCTAATGTCAGGCCTGCGCACTGCACTTCTTTTGCTGTCAAAACCAGTGTCGGCGCATTCGTGTTGTAGGACAAAACGGACAGAGGAATATTTCAGTTTCTTCACGACTTTGACCTTGCTTATAATAGACTTCCAAGTTATCCGCTTAGCAGCGTTAAAACTGGAAAAGTCTTCAAGATAAAATAAGTTTGGATACCATGATAATTCTCCTCTTTTCAATACTTTCAGGACATTTTGTAGGTGTTCCAAGCTCACACGCCTCCTCCGGCTGACCTCGCGTACCCGGCTACTACGGCAAACAGAGCTGGACAAATAGAACCACAGGAGTATAAAAACGCAGTATAGTCCTCCCTAGTGCTTAAATCGGGAACTTGTAATGATTTATGACGATTATGAAATTATCATGATAATGTAACACAGATTTCATCTCATGATTATAATAATAATATACAACTACTATTACCACTGCTACTACTACTACTAATAAAACAATTCTATACATAAAAAAACATAGAATAGTGCCTTATTAAATATCCACCTGACAAGTAAATAGGACAGCACAGTGTTTTATTATTCAAATATTATAATAATACACTGCACCTACCACTGCTACCAGTAATCGTATGCATGATATGTAAGATTGGATGTTTTCTATTTGGTGCAGGTGTGGGCATCCTCTGCCTTTCTACAGCACTGCATTAAGTCCCAATGGTATCACAGCAACCTTTCGTCAGCAGAGAAGCCAGCAATACACCCAGCACCACCAGCAAAACAGTTTAAATGTAATCTCCCATTCTTAGGATATCCCTGGCTGTTTTCTTCTCTGTGTTTGAAAAGCAAACCTTGTCCTCACGAAAAGGGATGCTAATTGCTTAGGAGCAGCCAATTCTGACTGATGACTTTTCCTCAACATTAGAGTGCAGTCAAGGGTCCGATACTTAGGCAATCCAATTGTAGTATTATAAATCCTTTGCCTGGGTCTACCTGATACTCCATCTTTCAGGTGTTTATTTTTTCCCTTGAAGGTTTGCTTCTGCTGGAAAATAAAAAAAGTTAAATTAAACCTTGGGTATTATTTACAGTGTATGATTGGGATTGTCATTACATGATGGAAAGCAGTGGGGCAAGAGTGTGGGTTACATATATGTGTGACAGACATATTTCTGAACTTGTGGCCACGCTCTTACTGGCATAGTCCTTGGGTTGCATGGGCATGGACAGGATTTTTCGCAGGGCCTCCACCCACTCTCTCTGTTCCTGCTCCCGCTCACACATGAAGACAAACTGGCGTTCTGGAGTCTCCACTGACACACCACACTTCCATTTGTTCCCTCTGGAAAACTTAGGAACACACTCCCCCACAGCGTAACCATTGCTCTCTGTGCCGATGAAGACCGCCCCCAACTCCACAGCATCCTTCACACACACACACACACACACACACACACACACACACACACACACACACACACACACACACACACACACATACAGTCATGACTTATTAAATACTTTTTTTTTTGTATGTACCAAACCAACCTGTGAAAAACAGGATTCTTTCTTACCAGGAGTCTTTTGAAGTATAGAAGCTTCCTGTCATGTGAGTCCAGGATGAACCATCTCTTCTTAAATGGCTCTTTTTGCTACAAAAATGATATGTGTACTTGTATGCTTTATAAATATGCAATCTTTTTAATACAATATGATATATATTCACCATACAATTATGTTTGCTACCTACCTTTGGACCCGTCTTCTCCATGAATCCCTCTTTGAGGTATTTTCTCGTAATCTTAGGTATCAGCTGTTACATTTGAAAGAAAAGATTATAAGCGAAAGTATTCCTCTACTAAAAAGGATTTGCACGGTCAACCTGAAAACATTGTCAACTCTGCATATGAAACTGGAAAAAACATTGCGTGGCAAAGTTTAATAAACTGTTACCTAACAATATGTATTTGTTGAGCTATGATGGTTCAAGGCCACATTGTGAGGCAGATACATCATTAATTTTGACTGACAATCAGACACTTCCATCACAATGAGCATGATGTCTGCCAAAGTAAAAAGTAATCTTAGAATTAACTATGTCTAGATCATACAAAACACTTACCTCTCTGTCACTCCCTGTTGGGTAGGCTGTTTTCAGATAGGCGAAACGAGCAGCTCGAATAGCATTATACCAGGTGACAATCTCCTACGACAGAAAACATTGGTATAAGCAATTTCTTCAAAATTTACTTTCCCGTCTTGATAAAGTATCCCCACCTCGCCACTTTCGTGGTAGACATAGAGGCTCCTGGTGTGCTGCTCCTCCACGTAGGTGAGCTGAAAGCCATGAGGGTGACCAATTTTTTCTGGCTGAAAGGTTGCGTTCAGGTCTTTGACGGAAATAATTTTCTTAGGCCCTTTGGACTCCTGTAGAAATAGAGTGTAAACAGTTTTCAGTTCTGTTTGTTAATATTAGACATATGCTAAATGCTATGAAGTTCTGTTTTTCAGTTTTTTTTTACTGGGACCTGACTTACATCCTCCTTGTTGTAGTAAGTCAGGGTGAATTCTATCTCGGACAGAACAAACTTCCTCTTTAGAAACTTTCCATTTCCCTTCCCCTTTTTCCACAAAGTCCCTTCATAGAAACCTGGAATGGGCCCAAAGGAGATCTACATTTTTTGTTTAGCCTTAATTATGAACAAGGGGCTTCAACGTCATTAAGAACATGTTTTAACCTACAGGATGACAACCACTTCCAAAGAGCAGGTTCTTCTTCTGTGAATTACCTTCCTTGTTGATGCTATGTTATAACGCAGACTTGGTTAAAAGCTAACAGAGGTTTTTAAAGTGAAAAGGGAAGATGCATTTATTGGTAGAACATCATGTGTAACAACCCCAACCCTAACACTTGCATTTCTATTAAAACACAATTAAACACAATAAAGTTGCCTTACCTGTGGTATAGCCTATCGGGGGATACTTGGTTTCTTCAGTAAATTCCTTCCTTTCATATTTAGCTCGTATCCATTGCTCTCTCAAGACTCTACAGGATAAAGGTTAGACAGATTATAGCTGAACTCTAAAACCCCAGTATCCCCCCCCCCCCCCCAAACTCTAATGGTTACTTCTAAACAATAATGTCTGTTCCTGTATTCCTGTATCCCTTCTCCCCTTTCAATGAGTGTTTAAAAGCCAAGCTTTTGAGGTTTTTGCATGGATTCATATCGAGTATGATCAACAAGACAAAGAACTTGAAGACTGTCTCTGTGGTACTTCACAACTAATACAACAGTCAATAGAAAGCATTCATTTTGGAAGTCAAAGGAACATTAACACTTACGCACAGTCATCTCCCTGGGGACGGTAATAGTAGACTGGAACTGCTTTCTCATAAAGTTCTCGGGCAGTGGCATTACCAACGGACTTCATGAACTTAAGTCAAATCACAGAGCTCAACGGTGATCAGAGGTTCAGCAAAAGTTTTCAGCAAGCCTAGGGCTAGAATTGAAGAAAATAGGCTGCAGCTGTTTCTTCTGTCTTATAAAACAGTGATCCTCATACCTCTACGAGTTCATCATCCCAGTAGTCCAGCTTTATTGACTTCACACGGCTGATGGAGGACAGGTTGCGGTGGATCCCAGAGCAGTTGAGACATACAAACACACCCAACTTGTAGGACGCCCATTCTGGATCTGAAAAATCATATTTCCAGGAGATGCTTTTAAAAAGATAAGTAGCCTAAGCTATTTTGTGTACAGACCATACAACTCCGGTTCGCTGAATATGATATCGGTGTGTCTTTATTTTACACGCTCTGAAAATAATCACTCTCCCACATCCTTGCACTTAAAAAGTGCAGCCTTAAAAAGCACTTAATATTTTTTATGCAATGCGGGTGAATGTTAAGCTATTCACCGAGTATTACTTACCAGGCGCGCAGCAGTCTGCGCATAGTTTGTTCTCCGTTTGTTTAACCAGATCTAGTAAAATCTTTTGGTTTCGCTCCCGGTTTGCCATTATGTTGTCAATATCTGTAAATTAAAAGGATAGAAATCCTAGTGTACGCTAACTACACACTGGTAGTGTATAGCTAAATAAGAAATATTACATACATACTAAAATGTTCAAATATACCCGTCGCGACGACAAAATCCAATCTGACAATATAGGTATATAGAAATTCAAATTTGACGTATGGTCGTGTCAACTGATACACGACTTCCAAAGCAAGCACGGAGCGCAAGCTTACTTCTAGAATCACTGTATTGTCATTGACGCGTGCAAATAGACAAAATGACGTTGACCCCATGCACTGAATAGTGACTCAAACCTTTATTTACAAAATAATGCAGCCATCCTGGTTTCAGAATAACAGTAAGCGCTGGCAAACGAATTGGTTTTATTACATCTGAGATCCAGCGTGTATAGCAATAGTTAACCCACGTCTAAATATTGCGTTCATAAAAACGAATCATTTCTATGTGTATTTTACAGGGTAAATTCATACAAATAATATATAATACAAATAAAGGCTAACAGCAAAACGAAATTAATGACTTGATAAAATGCTTCACAAAAAAAGGAACCATTACAAAGTTGGGATCAATCAAGTTATTGCATCCAATACAAATCCACAGACATAAAACTACAGGTTTTATATTAATGTACAAATACAATTAGTCATTTGTGTTACCTAAGCAAGGCACTCCGGGTTATATTTAAAAAAAAAAAGGGTAACTGTCCATGTTAGCCACTTCATCTTCAGTCCAAACAGTCATTGTCCTTAGCTTTGCACTGAATGGCTTGATGGTAATGTTAGTAGTTTTCAATGGTGACCATTGTGCCTTGCAGAAAAGTAATTTCAGAATAATGAAGATTGATCATGCATAATGGTATAGTCTATGAGGTGATCTGGCTAGATCCTTTGCTTTGAATAAATCTATTCTGCGCCACACGCAACAGCCAAGTCTGATTACTGTAAAGCTGTGGTTCACGATACAACCAGATTTGAAATTGGCACGTGGCTCGTGTCCTTCAACTCCACTGCCAAGGCTTCAAATGAAACTAGCTGCTAGACTCCTTTCAGCTAATTCCAATTTCAGTCCAAGAGTGCAACAAGACATTTAAGAGGAGCAATGCTTGGTGTGAGGAGCAGACTTATGTGCCAAATCTAGGAAGGCTTTTGCTTATCCTTCCGGACCAAAACATTTGCAGTGTTTTAAGGGAAGTCTTCAGCCAGGTACTGCAAGGTACTCTTGGGGAGGCCCAAGTGGATGGCATTCAGGTAGTGAAGGAACCTGAGGAGAAAATAAACATTAGACTGGCAGGTGATGTGCATGACACATTTGAGAGTCTTTGTTTCCATTGGCATGCGTTATAGGTTGAGGTTGACCTGCCACCCTCACCCTCAACAAACTACACAGCTGAAGAACAGCCTTGGCTTTAAGTCAGCCACAGGATGTTTAAGAACACACTAGGCCCACATTGTGTCTAAAAAGCATATAACCCACTCTACCATCTTGCTATGTGTTTAGATTTGTTTCAAAGTTTTTTCGTCCGTCCCCTTTTCTCGTTTCTCCTCACCGTCGTTTGAGCTTGCCCTGCTCCTTGAGGAGTTCTGCTCTGCAGATGGTGCGCAGGGCGGGCATGTAGTCCAGTGCTGCTGCCTGTCGGTTGCCCTGGTGCCCAATAACTGCCCTGGACAAGACAGTTTCTGTCACCTCACTCCTGCTTTGGAGCACCCTGCAACATAAACAAGTTTACCAGTTATAAATGTTGTGTTGTTTGTAGCGTTAGTCAAATGGCAACTTTTGAAAATATGTCAGCAAAAATAAGTGTTACAATTACACTAGTGTCTGTATTCCCTTTACGTTCCCCCAAGCTTTAGATACTGCTGAACAAGCATGATTGACTTACTTGGGTTTACATAGGCTGTCCTGAGTTAGCTTAATACCATGTCTGTGAGCAGCCACAGGGAGGGTGAGTTCTGCTACTGTCTTTACCCCCAGCTCTCCCTCCAAAGCCTGAGCTTTTCCCCAGGCCTCTGCTACCCTGCTTCTGCACCGATGGAAGCTCATAGCCTCCAGGGCCGCCTGGATCTCCACTGCTCTCTCTGTCTCTGCCCAGCCCACTTCTTCACACCCTTCCCTGGGCTCATCTGTCATCCCGTCCTTCACTTCGGCCCTGGATGACAAGCTGGGGGGACGTTTGTGCAGGTGGCCCCCTGCTGGTGAGGTGTGTAACCGCAGGGAGGAGTCCAGAAATGACATGTTGTCTAGGAAGTCAGCTAGAGAGCCCAGGCAGTGAGAGACAGGGATGCTCTTCGTCCTCTCGTCTTGGGTTAACGGCACTCTCTTTATCTTGACTGGGGCCGGAGGCAGATCCACCTCCACCTGCTCATCCGTTTCCCTGTTCTGGGCCTGAGAACTGTCAGTAGGCTTCTTGTCTGGTTTGCAGAGAGACAGAAAGCCCTCTTCAGAGTCAGAGTCTGAGTGGTCTTCTAGACAGTGCAGCTGTTTCTTTGTTTTCATCCTTTTGGAGACCTTGACCGGGCTGCATTCGTCAGAGCTCTCGGCTGCCTGCAGCAGCCCGCTGTGGGGCACGGTGTCAGGCTGAGAGCCTGGGGCCTGAGGGGGCTCATCACTCGGCTGGTCCTTTGTCGCGGTGTTGGGGAGTGGGTCTATGGGCCTGTGGGGCGGGAGGGTTAGGACCGTGAGAGGGAGAGGCAGGAGGAGCTCCAGGTTGGAATAGAGCAGGCCCATTCCTCTCTTCCAGCTGTCTGTCAGCATCTCCCACAAGCCTGGCTCCTCTGGCTGACGGAAATTCTATGGGGAGACATCACATGCATTTTAATGGACTCAATCGTTAACAACTTAGGTGGGAATAAGCTCTGTGTATGCATTCAATTCATGCCACGGGGACATTGTACCTTGAGCAGGTCCTGTATGCCCCTGTCTGGCTGCACGCTCCACAGTCCCAGCATGTTCTCAGTGCAGCCTGTGTCACAGGGCGGTACCGGGGCGGCCACTTCACACACAGACCCGTCTGCCACTTCACGCGGCTCCTCGGTCTTAAGCGCAACCTCTAGAACAGAGGGGAAAAATTGGCAGGAACAGAAAGGGAAAATGTGAGAAACCAACAAAAGGGCACGTGCCAAACAAATACCCATGGGACGAAAAAACCTCAACCGACTAAGATGGAGAACACGTGTTTAAAGTACCTCGGGCCATCTCCTCGCCTGCTTTGGAGAGTGGTTTGTCCGTGCAGCGGCCCCCCGAACTGCGGGTCCAGAACTGCAGGTGCAGAAGGCTCTGCCTGATGTCACAGCGGGTGAGGCTGAGCAGAGAGGACATGTCCCTGGGGTCTGTCCTCACGTTCTCCGCCAGACACAGCAGCTGCAGGTAGCTGCACACGTTCACCTGGAGGGCCGAGGGAGAAGCAGAGGGAGATGGCAAACCACACGTGGACGGAACGAGACCGAATCTTCTTCGGAAGACATAATCACACCCAACATCGGTAGAGAGAAATCCTTTAGGCCAAGGCCTCCTTACCAGGGAGGGAGTTTTGAAGCAGATCTCTTCAAAGCAGCCGTCGAACACGGTTCTAAAGGAGGGATCTAGAAGAAAAGGGGCTGAATTAGCAGGACATCTTTTGGTCACGTCTGAAACACCGCGGCCTGACGGCGGCCCTACTCACCGCTGGTAGTGAGGATGACCGGCCTCTTGGTGGTGGCCATGAAGGTCTTGACGGCTGCCAGGAAGCCTGCGTCGTCGTCGAGGATGACGTCCACCTCCTCAAACAGGATGAGCGACGTGGCAGTCTTCTTGCTCTGCTCCTCCCCGGCGGTGGTGCAGGCTGGCGTTTTGACAGGGAGCGCTTTAGGCCTGCTGACATCCTCTCTCACTGTGACCGTCTTCTTGGGGGCAGCTGTGGAGGAGCAGGGGCTTTTACTAACCAGAATTTGGAAACGTACCCATAATGAACAATAATGGAGGACTGGAGGACATAAACACATTTCCCACCTAGACTAAAGAAATCTAGACTATTCTCATTTCGAAGTGAGTAGTCTGGTGTACCTGTTGGTGGAGTCATGCCAGTGCTGGCAGGCTCTTTGCTGGGGGGTCGCCCCAACTTGAAGAAGTTGGCCAGCGATGTTGGCGCCAGGCTGCCCCTCTTGGCACCACGGGGGGACTGGGGTGGTTTCCTGGGCGAGGAGACCACCCTCCGAGGAGAGTTCACCTTTCCTGGGAGACCAGAGCAAAACAACACCACTTGATAGTAGCCAATTGAAATCTCCTGTTGGCACAACTTTTGAGACCACAATAAAATAAACTGTGGGAAAAAATGTGTCTAAACGAAATACTCCCCCTAGCCGAGAAGGTATAGGACAATGTCGTATGAACGGACAACCAACATATAGAAATTTAAGTGAGTGAAAAACACAAACAAAACCGAAAGGTAAGGCACTCACGTGGAGAGGAGCCTGATCGGGGGGAGCCACCACTGCTGCTACTGACGTAGCTGTTAAAGTAGCAGGGCTTGTGGACGTTGACCCCCTGGATGTCCACCTGGTGGGACTGGGTGGCCTCCTTCAGCTGGGACAGGATCTGGCGCCCGCTGCGCTGGCACGACGCGTTCACCTCGAACACCTGGCCGGGACACAGGCCTTGTCAGGACCTCACTTCAGTTTGTTCCCATCACCCTTCACGTAGTTACGCATCGAACAAAAGCTGCTCGAGACATACCTCACAACTATGTAGTGTGACGGAATTTAAGGGTCCGTTTTAAGGAAGCGGGCACTGGAGGCGAGGCTGGTGTCGTGGGTACCTTGAAGCCGAGCTCCTGGGCGCAGGCGTAGATGGCGGCGGTCTTGCCCACGCCGGTGGGGCCGGTGATGAGCAGGGCGTTACACGCCGTGTCCTCCCCGTCTTGGGACTCCTCCTCCCCGCAGTCCCAGTCAGAGTCTGGGGGGCACACTGGCTGTTAGCAGCACTCTACAGGCACAGTCTGTACCTGTGCTACGCGGCTTGGTGACTAGAAGGTAAATCCCCCTCAGTAGGGTTGCCTCACCGTTGCTGCCTTCCTCCTGCTTCTTTTCCTTCAGTTTTTTTCTCTCTTCTCGGTCGGCTCGCCGTTTCCATTCTTTTAACCAACTGCAAAGAAACAGCTTGTTACTTACAAGAATAGGATACCAAAAACCCATACCTGTGACACTTGTTGGAGATTTGCTCTATAAAACCAATGCAATACTGTGCAATGCAACCAATACTTAGTATTATAATATTTATTATTACAGGAATAACAGCAGCATATTGGATCCCCTATTACCTATGAAGCTTCCTGACAGAGGCAGTGTTGCCAATGACGTCAGTGGAGTGCTGGGGCTGGTATTTCTCCGTCCACAGCACGTCCTCTCTCACAGCGTCTGATGTGAGGAGAACACGTTGGGTACAGCCAGATAGCTTTCCAATGGACAATTCAAGGACCAACAATGCTTCAGACTGAACCTCTGATACCTCAACTATTAGAGCCTGTGACAGAATTGACATAATAATCTAAAATAGCTGATCCAGAATGAGCAGAGAGTTTCTTACCCTCTTTGCCAGGGCTGTGAGGCAACGCTGAGTCATCCAAGATTACTATTGGATCATCCTGACAGGGGCCAGGTGTGGTCTCTATGGAGGGGTGCGCCTTCTCTTTCTCCTCCTCCTGCTGCTGCTGCTCTAGCTTGCGTCTCTGCGCCCGGCTTACACGGCCTACTCTCTGGGGGGGCTCGGGGTCAGGGGTCAGAGAGTCGTCGTCCCCCACCCTGGTCTCCTTGTCTGAGCGATGAGCTCTGGGCTTCTTGGCGACGATCCCTCTCTTTTCGTCTTCATCCGCTCGCTTTCTCTTCCCCCCAACAGGCTCAGGTAATGATGGGACACTGACAGGCTCCAGTTCTAAAAATATAGCCCAACAATAGACCAACAGGAGGAATTAGAAACTAGACAAATCTCCATTACAGAGCAGTATGTTAATAACTAATTGTATTATAATAGTATTAGCAGTACAATAATAAGTTACACATTTGACAAAAATTACTTGAGTAATAACCAGTGTAGAAGAGTTTGTTGCTTAAAATGGAAGGGCTGGTTTTATTCTGACCTGAGGTGGAGCACTGCTGTTGGTGTTCAGCTCGTTTCTTTAGGAAGCTGCTGAGGAACCTCTGGACAGGGAAGGCAGGGTTGGAGGCACTGACCTCCTCCATCAGCAGCTGGCACACGCACTCAGAGAACTCCTCCCTCCAGCCCGAGCCCTGACACAGCAGAGTACGTACCTCAGTGATCAACGTCTACATTAACAGGGTGTCTGGGGTTAGCAGTCCCATCAGACTGTTGACTTAAGCCTCATTGAAAACACTTACCCTTTGGCAAAGGACTCTAGAGGATGCTTCCGTCTTGGAGGCAAAAGAGCCGCTGTGAGATGGGAGTGGATTCGATGGTAAAGAGCAAAGGTCCCTCAAGCCGTGTAAGAGGGGAGACAGTGGCCATTGTAGACTCCACAGAGGGCAATCTGTAAAACAACATTGAGATGAGGCCCATGAATGACTATTCTTGTGTGGAAGAATTCTTTCCTTTGAGTATGTAAAATCAGGTTGTAAGAATTCATTCTGAATTAAACCATAACACAATCATAGACAAAGGAAATATGACTTGTTTGTCTATAGGCCCTCCTATGCACACCACTACCCAAGATGATAGTGATTCACTGGTTCAAGTTGAGAGCCCCGCACCAGTCTGCACAGAATACTTATACTCTGGGCCACGAGATGGCCCTGGTCTAGTATTAACAGGTGATAACAGAATTGGGGGAAACAGTCACAGTTCCTTATCAACTGACCAGACATGGTGGTACCAGTATTCTTAGAACATGCATAATGTGATTGCATCACTAATAACATATAGTTACCAGTAAACAATACTTGTGCAAATCATAATACGGAAATATATGATTACTTCAACACTTGCGTTGATCCGTGTGTGTGTGTGTGTGTGTGTGTGTGTGTGTGTGTGTATTGTCTGTGTGTGTTTGTAGTGTCTGAGCTTGGCTGGCAAGTAGAAACATTCAGTATGTGGTGAGAAGTGATACCAACTGAATGAGCTACCTTGTGGGGTCTGCTGCACATGTACAACAGGTTGGAAGGAGGAGCAGGAGAAGGAGTAGGCCTCCTTGGTTGCGATGCTCTTGGCAATCTGCTTTTTGAAGGACTCGGGAAGACCACTCTTCAGGAACTCCTTCCGCGCCCGGAAAGCAACGTCGTCCTGGGAGTTCTCCGAGCCATCCCCGCTGCCCTCGTCAAAGATGGAGACGGCTGACGTCCGCGAAGCTTTCTTTGCTTTGAATACTGGGGCCACCTTGGAAGCTGACAGAAAAATATTTTAAACAAATGAGTAGTATTACCTTTTAAAAGCACATGTCCCTGATCAACAGCAAAATTCGCAAACTGCCCAATGTTGTTTGAAACTGACCTGTGGAAGTCTTGTTCTCTTTGTTGACTGCTGCGTTTCTGCCCAGGACGTCGTTGAGACTGCGGAGCCTTTTTTTGGCCTTGCTCTTCTCCTGGCCTGTCTCAGCAGAGCCAGTCTGGTCGTCCTCCACACAAACCACTGAGTCCTGTCCAAACACCAACCACATGCACGTTACGGGAGCCTGACACAAACGTCAGACAGAAGCAGGAGAGGAAAGGCTCGTACTTGATCTTCACAGTAAACCTTGGCGGCGCGACTCCGGGAGGACCGTTGTACGGAGGAGGCCTCGCCATCGGCAGCAGCTGCCTTCTTATTCTGCTGGATGGCTCTGGCTTTCTTCACAAGCTTTTTCGCCTGCTTTCTTTTCTTTGAAGCCCTTGACGACTGAAGGTGAACAAATCTCTATTGTAACTACATCCCAGCCATTCTGTGTCATGGGAATAACTAAAACGAATCTAAAAAACAACAACAACAAATGACTAAAAGCGTTGGCTGGTGATAAGACAGTTACCTTAGAGGGTATGGGACTCAGAATTTCAAAATCATTTCCACCCTCAGATAATGAGGAGGAATTCAAGATGACTCTGGAAAATCTCATTCTGAGGATAAAAACAAAACAGAATCGCAATGAAGTACACATTCAAATGCAACGATTCTGTCAAATTAAAATGTGTACGACCAACAATGTGATTCTATCGCCATTACCTGATGGGACTACATTTCTCATCAGGTGGAGAGAGCATCTCGGCTTTGAACACCCTGCGTTTGGGCTTCTGCGTCTTTGGTGTGGAGATCTGGAGAGGGCTGTTGTGAGGAATTTCAGCAACTTTTAACTTCTTCTGGCTCCTTGACTTTTTAACTCGCACGTCTGTCTCTTTTACAGTTGCCGGCCTAAGAGAAGTCTCTCTTCTGGACCTCCTGGCAGATAATGTGGAGGTGGGGGTGGAGGCAGTGCAGGAGGAGGTGGGCTCCACAGCTGCTTGAGAACCCGAATCTTCCTGTTGCCTTGTTGGAGGAGTAGCAGGTGAGGCAACAGACTGCAGCTGCTCTTCCTCCAACGCCTTTTTCTTTCCTTTCCTGGCAGGTTTCCTTTGAGCTCCATTTTTCCCTGGGCCAGCCTTCTCCTCAGAAACGGTCTCCTCTTGGGTTGCAAGCTTCCCAGTTTCCTCCGGCGTCTCCTCAGCATCCTGCTTTGGCTTGGCCTGGCTCTTACCAGGCTTGGGTTTTTCTAGAGCGGGCTTCCTGAATGCGCTCATGAACTGGTTCCTCTCTGATTGGTTGCATTTGGGCGTTGATTCAGACTCTACCACATTGAGCTCCAGGTCTTCCTCTTGGAGAACAACGTTAGATTTCCTTTTGGTCGGGTCACGCTCTGGCCTGAACTCGAGGCGTGGTGACGACACCAGCTTCAATTCTGTTGGACTTGGCTGTCCTTTCCCCCTGGTGAAGATGGAGGCCATCTTTCCCACAGGCCTTGAAGAAGCAGGATTGACAGAGATTGCATGGACCTCAGCCTGGATGGTGAGGGTTCGTGGTGAAACCTTCTGAAGCTCACAGGAATCACCCGTCTTATTGGCTTTGAGCATATCTAACTGTTCAGTTTCAATCTCACTGGGCTCTTTAACTCTATCCTGCGCATCAGCCTTCTCTTCCTCCTCTACTAGTGTGCCTTGACTCTGCACAAACTCCTCGAAAGAAATGGTGACAGTGCTGCTGTTGAGCTGAGAGGCCTCATCCACGTTGACTTCCATGCTAACGTCACACAGAGTCTGATCAGCCTCGTCCACTTTAGTGAGATTTAGTTCTACCTCATCACGCTGTGGCTTGGCTTGGTCTTTCTTTGAATGTTTTACAGTAGGTTTGCCCCGCTTGCTCTTAGCTTTCAGAGGCACTATAGGGGACTGGCCCTCACAGGTTTTTTTAAGTTTAACAGCAGCTTCTCTTTTAGATATGTCTCGATGATTTCTCGGGGCAGTCTCAGAGTCATTCCCCTCTGTGGTCCCCTCAGTCCCACAGGTTTCAGCAGTAAACTGGGCCAACAGGGCAGCTGTATCACTCCCCATGATGCCAGAGCTGCTGATTAACTGACTAGCCGGATCGTCATTCTGTTCTCTTGTTGGCTCCTCTATAATCACCAAATTATCAGAGGGGGTAACACACTCCTGATGCAGCCGTCGGTTTGCTTTACTGGACTTTCTGCTGCGTTTCTGGGAGGGCTTCCCGGGCTGCTTAGCTACCTTCTCTTGGAGAACATGGTCTCCTGTAGGAAGGGCTGCCTGGCGGCTCTCCTTGGTCTGCTCAGGAGTGCTGGTTTTCTCCCTGGAAGGTGGAGACTTCCGGCTGAAGTAGTCCCTAATGTTGTTACACCGAGGGGGTGAAAAGGGCTTATCCATAGGCTTGGACAGTGGGGAGAAGTAGTTTGTGATTGTCTTGACAGCGGGAGGGTCCACATCTTTGCGTGGTTTCTTACAAGGCTGTCAAAGTTTGAAAAGACAAGTAAGCTAAATATGCTATAAAGAGAGTCTATTATTATCACCCAAACATACAGTCAGGCATATAAGAACACATAGGCATCTAACTATATACCTGAGTCTCAAAGTCTTCAATGATAGACGCCATGGCAATGATTCCAGCCATTCTTTTTCCAAATCTAATGGAAATAAGAAGTTTAATGTTAGTGAGGCTCACTACATTCTGACATTGATCAGTACATTTAAAATATATTATTTTAGGTTTGACAGGTTATAACACAGCCAGTCATGGCACTTATAAAACCAGCCATTGATAAAATTGCAAGGAAATATTAGAATCCAGACGTTTGTGAACATCCAGCGGAATGTGAAATTAAGTAACTTAAGCAACCGTGATAGGACTGCGACTATACTAACTTTAGCCAAAATTAACTGAAGCTAGTACGTTACTTACCCAGCGAGGTTGTGTACTTTCAAATAATTAAATATGCTGGCTTTATTAACTTCGTAAACCTTTCCACTACGGAAACCTTCATTGTGAAGGCTAGCTAACGTGTCAATAACATACAAGTATTCCAGAGAAATAGCTAGCTAGTAAGTTAACGTCGTTATGAACTAGAGACTTTAGTTGCTTATCTAGATAACGCAAGTAACTAAAAAAAGCAGTTTCCTTGTTCGTCCTAGCTTTCGACATCGCCGCACGCCAGAATTAACGATACGACATACATTGTCCACTTAACAAAAAAAACTAGCTTGATAAATTCGGTGCACAGTACATTAACCCGCAAATAAAAACAAACGTAAACATAAATTGAATAATCTCTAAAACCCCGCCAGAGACCGACAGCCGTGTACAAAGGAGAGCGCCAAATGTGCGTAACCTTTGACTCACTGATATGCACCAATCAGAGGTGAGAAAATATCACTCGTGGGTTTAGCGTTATTTGTTATTTCCGTGATTTATTTTTGTTTCGCCATTTTATTCATGCTGTAAATGCTTTATGTTAAGCCATCACATACACTGACTTTCTTCCTTAGACATTGGGAAGGTCTTTACCAGAGTTCTAAGAATTGGTTTAATAAAATGAGTAGCACCTCTACGGCACAGCCGGCGCGGACCAACATTGCTCTCGGACGAAAGACAGTAGTGAGTCTCTCTCGTAGTTGTCAAATGTTGTTGATCATAAACAAATCTAGGCAATAACACATCATTTGTTTCTAATGTATCTGGGTCCAACAGCTGTATCACCTAACTCCTGGGATACTATAATAATCTAATTCAAATAAAACAGAATTGTACTGCTTGATAAGAAATTCTGAGAACGGATGGCAGTAAATTAAAAAAAATAGGAACCTTCCCGCGCACCCTCTTTTCCGGTTCCTTGCCCCTCCCCAAATCTTGGCTGACTGACTTCCCGCTCCTGCGCAGCTCTGACCCTGGCCCTATTTTTTGTCTTTCACTAGTGTAATTTCTTGGCTATCATGTCGGAATACAGCACGGTACCGCCACCCGGGGCTGGAACATCTATTGGCGGACAGGCAGCTATCGGGAACGGTGGAGGCATCAAGAAAGATGCCTTTGCGGACGCAGTACAACGGGCCCGGCAGGTAACGTTACGATAAGTGGGAGTGTTACGCATTAGCTTGCGGTGTGCGCATGGTGCAACTTCACGAATATGGGGGGAGATAGTCGGCACTGTCAGCCTTTTAGTTTTAGCTTTAGCGTTTACAACTAGTTAGCTGTATAGCAGGCTATGCTATCTTGTCTAGCATTTTGTCTTAACAACAACAACAACAACAACAACAGCAGCGTAGTTAGCAGTATCGTTACGTTCACTAAAGCCTAGCATTATAACTGACGTTGGTTCAACATTTTTCAGTCCATTATTATTTGTATGTTCTATGTTCCGTTTTTTTGCGCTATACAATGTAGCTTAACTGATTTATTATGGTTTCAGGCATGCTATCCTAATAGCCTCAGTCAAATTTCTATATTGAGGTCGAAAAAGGGCTTGTTTAAAGCGAGTGCTTATGTTTCTGGACCACTAATCAAATTTTGAGAGTTTACTTAACAGTTGGTAGCGTTGCTTGACAGCTTATTGAAGGGGCTTGCCTGGGGTAATGTGTCCTCAAATGACCTATTGAATCCATTCTACTGTGCACCAGATTGCAGCAAAAATCGGTGGAGATGCTGGATCCTCAATTACCAACAGTAGTGTCACTGACAGCTTTACCTTTTCTGCTCAGAAACGACAACTGGAGGATGCAGGTACCTGCTACAACTATGACTGGCAATTAAATGTGAACGATAACATAGGAACACACTGCTGGCTGAAAATTAGATTTGCCTGCATACCTCATAGCATAAACATATACACATGGTTACTAATTCGAGACTGTAAAAGGCTGTTTTTTTTCTGTCATTTGCATTTATCCTACAGATCAACCAGAAAGCAAGAAAATGGCAACTCAGAGTGACTTGGACTCGGCCACTGCACTGTGTACGTCGTACACCACCCATATACTTTTATGTCCTTCTCCTAAAGTTATTTGTCTCTATTTATTGAGATACTCCTCCTACTCATGTCCTTACTCTCAATATCCATATCCTCTGTATAGTCACGCTATTCATTTCTAATTGCCCTGATTTTACTCATCATCTCATACATGCATTTTATTTTGCTCTACCTTTTAAAGGTAGAGAGGTGTCTCACCTCCTGTTCTGGCTCAGTAATGATAAACCTCCCTTGTTCTCGGGTTTTCCCTTTTCCCAATGTGATTGTCTCTCTCCTCTCCCCCCACAGCCATTGGAGCTCAACTGGCTGCCCTTGCCCAGCAGAGGTAAGGTTAGCAGCATAGTTCAGAGTGAGTCTGTTGTCCACTAATGAAACAGAGATGATTTTCAAGGAGCTTGTGTAACTTTACTGACTAAAAGCTGTCTCTTATCATCTTCCCCGCTCGCCCCTCTTCCTCTCTCCTGACAGTGTGAGGCCCGCGTCCTGCTCAGAGGAGTATAGTGTTCCTGACAGCATGGTGGGACTCAGTGAGTGGGCCTCTCCTCTCTTTTTTCTCTCTCCGTCTGCCTGGGCAACATAGTTTGTAACAAATATGTCTGGCAGTGTCACATTACTTTCACTTGGAGAGTAACACTCAGGATAACCTCATGCAATGTGAGCGTGACTCTAGGGTACCCTCTGTCTCTCTCCCTTAGTCATTGGTCGCGGTGGTGAGCAGATCAATAAGATCCAGCAGGAGTCAGGCTGCAAGGTTCAGATAGCCCCAGGTATTTTCCCAAGCAAACTGGTTAATGTTTTGACTTTTTAGACCACTGTGCTGGTCTCTTATTCCTGTGGTTTAGGTATGCATTCACCTGCGCATGTTAGTAACTGTGTGCTTCTGCTGCAGACAGTGGGGGCCTCCCAGACAGGAACGTGTCTCTCACAGGGTCTCCTGAGTGCGTACAGTAAGTTCGCAAACAGCCCAGTCCATGTACTCTCTACAATGTCAATAGCATGCATGCGCCCAATCTCCTGTCTGAAGGATACAGCATGTCACTGACTGTGAAACTAACCTCGGTATCCAGATGTCACACTTCCTTTTGGAAATGTTTTACCCTTGATTTGGAAACATTTTCTTTGTGTCATGCCTATTCAGCACTTGATTTGCGTCAGACATTTGCGATGGACTCTTTGTCTTACCCCAGCTTTGTTTTTTGTTTTTTTACCCTCGACCAGGAAAGCAAAGGCCCTGTTGGATGAGATAGTGTCTCGGGGGAGGGGCACACCGCCCTCCTCCTTCCACGAGGCCACCAATGGGCAAAGTGGCTCCATCCAGGAGATAATGATCCCTGCAGGCAAGGCCGGCCTCATCATCGGCAAGGGAGGAGAGACCATCAAACAACTACAGGTGTGTGTGTGTGTGTGTGTGTGTGTGTGTGTGCGTGTGCGTGTGCGCGTGTGTCTGCTTTAATATGATTCCACATTCCATCTGTGCTGAGATATTTAGATAAACAGTGTGAACAGCGAGATATTTTGAGCTTTGTCGGCTTATTACCGTAGTGCTGCTGTGAACTGTGTTCTCTGTCTGTGGCGTCTTAGGAGCGGGCGGGGGTGAAAATGATCCTGATCCAGGACGCCTCTCAGGGACCCAACATGGACAAGCCGCTGCGCATCATCGGCGACCCTTACAAAGTGCAGGTACCTCCAAGGACCTATAGATGTGCAAGCTAAGCTTTCATCACTCTCCCTTTGTTGGGATCTATTACTGAATTTGCCCTCGTCAACATTTTCTAACTAACAGCAGAGTCTAAGAACACCTAAGAAGGTGTGTGTGTGTGTGTGTGTGTGTGTGTGTGTGTGTGTGTGTGTGTGTGTGTGTGTGTGTGTGTGTGTGTGTGTGTGTGTGTGTGTGTGTGTGTGTGTTTTGTGTCTATCTGACTCTCCTCTCTCTCTCTCTGCTGTCTCCCTTTGTCTCTTTCTCTGTCTTCTCCATGCTCAGCAAGCCCAGGAGATGGTGCAGGAGATCCTAAGGGAGCGGGACAACGCCAGCTACGGAGATAGAAACGAGTACGGCTCCCGCATGGGAGGAGGAGGAGGAGGAGGAGGAGGAGGAGGAGGAGGAGGAGGCATGGATGTAAGTCGTGTGTGTGTGTGTGTGTGTGTGTGTGTGTGTGTGTGTGTGTGTGTGTGTGTGTGTGTGTGTGTGTGTGTGTGTGTGTGTGTGTGTGTGTGTGTGTGTGTGTGTGTGTGTGTGTGTGTGTGTGTGTGTGTGAGTGAGCGAGCGCGCAAGAGGAAGGGGCGGGACTAGGTGACTAACCCAGCTCAAAACGTCAGTTGAACTCAAGGTCATGCAAGCACTCTGCTCTCTGGTCAGGTGCCGGTACCGCGGCATTCTGTGGGCGTGGTGATTGGCCGCAGCGGGGAGATGATCAAGAAGATCCAGAATGACGCTGGAGTCAGGATACAGTTCAAACCAGGTCAGCGGTTTAGGTCAAATGGCTGGTTCTGCATCTTTTGAAATCCTCATCTGACATGCTAAGTATTGCATGGACAACGCATCAGTCTCAAGGGTTTTGTGAGCCTTAGTCTCCAGCTAGGAGACTTAACAGAGTTGCCGGGCAGCGGCGGGATGGATCTAATATCAGTTTTCTGTTGTGTGCAGATGACGGGACTGGGGCGGATAAGATCGCCCATGTCATGGGTCCTCCGGACTGCTGTGAGCATGCGGCCCAGATCATCAACGAGCTGCTGCAGAGCATCCGGGTCCGGGAGGAGGGCCAAGGGGTACGTCCACAGCCGAGCAACCAGAGGGCGGGGTTAAAGTCAATTGGACTGACCTGAGACACAGCAGATGGATATAGATAGATATTTACTTTTAATAGATTATTTCAGCTCTAGTCGTCCCTGTCATGCTCTAAAAAAGGATTGCGGTGGTCTTGAACACCATTTAGTCTTTTTTCATCTCCTAAGTATTTGTAGCCACTCCCAAACTGTGATATCTTCATAAACCCCACTATTAAGTTTATACAGCCTCAGCTCCATTAAATATGCCCAACATGTAGTATACATAATACATATTTATGTTTATGTGTGAGGTGTTTCTAAAAGAACAGGTTGTGTGATGGAGCTAACATTCCGTCCCCTCTTTGTCCACCTCAGGGCCCCCCAGGTCCACCTGGCATGCCCCCAGGGAACAGGGGCCGAGGTCGGGGCCAGGGTAGTTGGGGCGGCCCACCCGGACCCGAGATGACCTTCTCCATCCCGGCCCACAAGTGCGGCCTGGTGATCGGTCGCGGTGGTGAGAACGTCAAGTCCATCAACCAGCAGACCGGCGCCTTCGTGGAGATTTCCCGCCAGCCGCCACCCAACGGCGACCCCAACTTCAAGCTGTTTGTCATCCGCGGCTCGCTGCAGCAGATCGACCACGCCAAGCAGCTGATCGAGGACAAGATCGAGGTAGGGCTGTGGGGTTTGGACGTTTGGTGGTGGTTGTGGAGTGGGAGCGCTCAACACGCGCAGTGTTAAGCTCTGGTGGAGGGCCACTGTTCCAGTGTGTTAGATGTTCTTGATATATTAACCATATCCATGGAGCTCACGTCAGTGTGTGGGTTTGTGTTCCAGGGTCCACTGTGTCCTGTGGGTCCAGGTCCAGGTGGACCAGGTCCCGCTGGTCCGATGGGGCCCTACAACCCCAACCCCTACAACCCTGGACCCCCCGGAGCCCCTGGACCACAGTAAGTAACACAATGTACTATCATGTTGACAAAGATTGACTGTGGACTTCTTCTGTGGTGTTTTTGTCTTTCCACTAATGGACCTCTGCTGAGTTGACCTCTCTTCCTGTTTCCAGCGGTGGTCCCCCTGGTCATCAGCCGTACCCCCCCCAAGGCTGGGGAAACACCTACCAGCAGTGGCAACCCCAGCCCCCCCATGACCCCAGTGAGTCACCTTTAAGTGCCTTAACCTTTCATCTCACTCTCCTTACTGTGTTCTGGCTAACTGTTCTGTTCTGAAGTGATGACCTTTTTAAAACCCAATAATGTTGCCTTGAGATAATTTTAAGGGGGGAAACTATATAGTTGTTTTTTTTTACCAGGGACCATTTACTCTTTAATGGCCACCTAAGTGCAACATTGCTTTTGACTTCTTAGCTTTAGCACCAGTTGGAGTCTGACACAATCAAGTTTTTGGCCTGCTGCTGATGGTAATAACCCTGTGCCTCTCTCTTCCCCCCCCCCCCCCCCCCCCCCCCACGGTCTCCAAGCCACTGGAGCCCAGTCTAGCAGTGACCCCTAGCTCTGCCCTATGAGGAGCGCTCACCCTCCCAACTGCAATCTTTTCCAGGCAAGGCAGCCGGCGCTGACCCCAATGCTGCCTGGGCAGCGTACTACGCGCAGTACTACCAGCAGCCAGGAGGTGGTGCCCCAGTACCGGGCCAGCAGCACCCAGCCAACCCGGCGCCTGTGCCGGGTGAGCAGGCACAGCCAGCCCAGACCCCCGGAGGACAGCCCGACTACACCAAGGCCTGGGAGGAGTACTACAAGAAGATGGGTGAGATGTCAAGCAACACCACAGAGATCACTGAGAACTTAGATCTGCTCCTTCTAAGAATACTCCATCTACCACTTAGCTTAGAGTGATATCTGGATCTGAACAGCCGAAGGCTAAAGGGTTTTCCTGTGTTCTCCTTCTCTCAGGCCAGGCTGCAGGCACAGCTCCCGGAACAGCCACTACCGGAGCGCCGGGCACGGCAGCCCCAGCAGGGGCCCCAGCGGCAGCGGGGGGCCAGCAGGACTACAGCGCTGCCTGGGCAGAGTATTACAGGCAGCAGGCTGCCTACTACGGCCAGCCAGGCCAGGCCCCCGGGCAGCCAGCCACACCTCAGCCAGGACAGGTAAGACAAGGACCAGAGCCCCAAGGGGAGGATGAGTTCAGCTGGCCCCAATGTAAAACTGTTTAGTAGAGCCTCCTGAGGAATACAATAAAAGTTATGTTCATGTCTGTGCTGTGATCAACATTTTTCCACCCTCATAATCTTCTATTCATGTCATCAAGATATAGTGTGTGTCAGCCCATTTTCTAGGAAGAAATCAAGCTCATGTTTTTGGTTTCGCTTCTTGAATTCATGGTTCTAATGTATCAAAATGTATGATTTCTAGTTGACTTGTAGGAGTCATATTTTACTGTTTTTGTGTTGCAGTCACAGTAAGAAGCCCTGGCTGACACGAGAGGCTAACAAGAAAAAGAGAGAGAGAGAGAGATAGTGAATACTACTTAACCCAGAACACTACTGGCATCTGGGCTTTTAATCTTTTGTTTTTTAAGTGTTTTTTTTTGTTTGTTTTTATTTTTGTTTGAGGGAAGATGCACCACAAAGTCATTTTGCCCTCCCCCCTTTCATCACCTCAACACTTTTTAATAAAAATGTGAAAAGAACAAAAACATTTCAAGTGCTTTGCTGTGTCAGGAGGAAAAAACATTATTTGTGACATTGAGAGGTATTCTTCCTTTTTAATCCTGTCTGCTTTGTTTTCCTTTGATCGAAAGCTTTGAATTCATAAGCCCCTGAAGATTCCCCCACTGAAATAGACACACTGATTATCTAACTAAACTAATTGTTTCCTCTTATCATTATCAACTGTTAAAATTAAAAAGTGCATATCATCTAATCATAGCATTCTATTTACAAAAAAATGACACAGATTGATTACGATGTACAAGATGTCAATGAATAGAATCAGAGTAAGGAATTCCGTAGGTAGTATTTACAAAAAATTTGTATTTTAATTTGGAACATTCCCTCTGCCTAAGCGTGTTTGGTATTGGTCTGTTTTGATCATTTTCTAATACTTTTGAATCTGGTTTGTTTGGCATTAGCTTGTGTACTGTGTATGACTACTTTTTAACTTGTGGGTCTGTTTGGACAGTAGAGGGATAGTTATTGTGAAAGAATCCATAGCCACGGGTACGTGAAGAGCTAGTACAAGTAAATACACTTTCATTCTGTTAAACAGGAAGTGTCATATTTAGTCTCCCCTGTTCAGAGTTGCGTGGTTTTTACTTTTCACTTTTACTTAAAAAAAAATATATATCAGAATAACAGTCCGTACCTTCCCTTTTCTCTTTCAGATTGTGTGCTGATTACTGTATGATTCATTGTTGACGGGAAAAAAAACTGAAAGAACTCAATCTGAGTCTTCCTTTTGTGTCCCTTTTAAGGATATACTGTAAAACAAATATATTTAGCAATATGTGGCTGTTGGGTATTACATATTTTCAGATATGTTGTATCACAAATGAATGGCAGCTTTGTCGCTCGTGAGCCTGCGTTTAGCAGCAGTGTGTTGATATGTGAATAGATGACCACCAGCAGCTGGATTACTCTGTTGAATTAAAAGGGCAATAATGTCAATTTATTTTACCAATGTGTGGTTAGTTTTGTGTGTCCTTGTCCTATTTATTTTTCACTATAGACTGTAAAGTAAGTGAGGTTTATGGTAGGTAGATTTATGCTTTTCTGAATTGACAACTTTGTTCACCACTAGCAAGATGCAATAATTACATCTACATGCAGACAAGTTACACACCAGCCCAACCTGTTCAATGGAAAGATTTGTTAGGATATAGTCATGGAAGACAACACGAATTTTCTACAAAACAATCAAAATTGAGAGGTCTTGCACATGTTTGTTAAGCAATGGGATGACATGGATATTTAGGTGACCTTTTTTGTTTGAGAACAATTGCTAATTAAAGGAATAGGTGTGAGAGCCAGACAGATGTTTGCTATAAAATGATATAGGAAGTTGCTCGAGACCGTGACATTTTCAGCAGGCCAGAAACTGACTTGTGTGACACCATAGATACAAATAGGATGCATAATAGACCACACAGTAAGACTATGGAGATCAAAGACTTGTTAAAAAAGGGGCAAGGCAGACTCCATTTTAAAAATTCATCATTTATTTATATCTTTAAAATTAAAAACATCTGAATTGCATTCTACAACCTCCAAAGGCACAGTCATACTTGTAGCTGACCAAATCCATAAAACACTGGCACAGAACTTTTTTTTTAAACTTACGTTTGTTTTTTAGATAAGAAAGCAGACACTATAAAAATGACAAAACTTTTTTTTTTTTTATCAGATAAGGAATGGCCATCCTAGATGATTTAAACATTGAAGTGATCCTTTTCAAATCTGTGGTAGCAGTAGACTCCCAAGAGGGTAAAAACATGCTGGTTTAAAGCTGGCAATGTATGCTAAAAGTGCATCACAGCTTTAAAAACTCCCAAACTACAGAACAAAAACATTTCTATGTTCTTCGAGACCAATTATGGTGGACAATGTTTATGAAGAGTGTAGTGATGAGAAACAAAATGCTGGCAGGAAGCTGAGGTGAGGTACATTACAGCAAGAGGGGTTGGGTGAAGGACTGTGCAGAAAAAGCCTTTGAATTACAGCACCATGACACCTGCACATAGGCACTCATTCACATGCAACCTGACACCTGTGCCTTACCACTTAAAATATTTCAGACAGCCATATGGATTTTGGAGGCTAAGACTGGATAACAGATATCCAATTTCTGAATTCAAAAGGACAGCCAATGTGTAGGACAGTGCAAAGAAGCAGTACCTAAGCCTGTGTGTCAGAGATGAAAACTACTGATAAACCAAACACACCAATAAATACACAGAAATTATGTTTACAATGTGAGACGATCACATCACCTTACACCACACAAAAAGGTTCACTTGGTGATACAACAAAATGCTGAATTGAGTGGATAAATATCTATATATTATATTTTTATATTTATATATATTAAATTTCTAGCTCAGTCAAGACAGTCCTCCGTGGAATGAACATGTAAACAGAAACATAAAATGTTTGGCACAAAAATAGACAAGAATTTCATTTCAAATAAGGCAAACACAAATGATGATGTCTGGATAAAGAGGGATCCTAAAGAATAGAGAGAAAGGAAGCACTTGAACGGAAACAATCTCCACACCCTTGCAGAGAACAGGACTTTATCTTTAAAACAAGAGGGGCATTTTCTTTGCAGAGGGGGAGTACTTTTCCACAGCTATTGGATTAAAAAGAAATTGCCAATAAAAGGAGGATTTTTTTTCTTTCAGCGTGTTCTGTGTGACAGGGATACCAAAGCACAACACTTTTTCATTTACAGGAAAATGAAATGGCCAAAAACAACAAGTGAAATTAAAACCCTATCCCCATTTTGAAAATATCCAGCGATAAAACAGTCAGTTTGACTAATGAAGCCACCCACATTTACATACTTGCGCGCACACACGCACACACGCGCACACGCACACGAGCACACACGCGCACACACACACACACACACACACACACACACACAACCATGACAAACCACTTTCAATCAGACTCTTAGAGCAAAGCACAGCAGTGGGGCTTTGATGCACACACAGGACACAGGGTGTTCGACGCACATACACAAGTAAATGAATCCAGTCTATGTTTCCCTCTTATAGGCTCATGGCCTTTTGTTTGACAGCTAAATGACTGATAAATTGGCCACTTAGAAGCACAGACCTTCAAGCAGCATTTACTTGAAAAAGTCCTCAGGTTATTATATTTTCTCACAATGTACATAAAGTTGCATCAAAGGTCAATTTAACTCCCTTCAAGGCCTCTTTGTTACAGCAGAAAACGTTTCTAAAGATGGGCTTGACTGCACAGGAGAGAATTAGCTAGCAAAGCGATGGCAGGCTATGACAGTTTCTCTGTACAGATCCATTGAATGAACAACAACTAGTATATGGCAGAGCGCTCTCCACTTCCGAGCTTGCGTGGAGACTGGTTCATTGGTGGAGTCAGTACCTGTCGTCGGGACAATTATGTCGGTCATGGTGTGCCTGTCCATCCGTGTGCAAAGGCGAAGCCTGTGCTTACAGCAGTCTGACGGCTGGTGTTTTTTTTTAGGCATACACACTGTAGCAGGGTTATATCCATGTGTGGGTGTTTGTTTTTCGTGTTAGCTTTTGTGCGTACACTGGCGGAGCAAATATTGTGTGTAGTCACATGTACAGGATACGCCTTTGATAGTAAGTGCCTAGTACAAATTTGTAGACATTAAAAAGTGGGTGCAAAACTGTAGAGAGATGCTATTTTGTTTGTGTGTTGTAGAGTTCGCCTGTGTGTATGTATGTGTATGTGTGTGTGTGTGTGTGTGTGTGTGTGTGTGTGTGTGTGTGTGTGTGTGTGTTCAATTGTCGGCGGTGCCGGTGGTAAAGAGCACAGTCTGGTCGGTTCGGGCCAGCTTGGCAGGCGGCTCCAGCGACTCCTCCCCCAGCACCGCCCCGTCTGGGAGGGACAGCTCCTGGCTCTCATCGTCGCTCTCTTCCTCCTCCTCTTCTTCCTCCTCTGTGGTGGCACACACACATAGAGGGAAGATGGTTGGTCACACATGGCAACCCTCAATGGTTGGCCTCAAAAACATTTCACAGAGACATTCTAGGCTAGGTTACCTTTGTCGGGGTCCAGTGGGTTCAAACTCCGTCCCAAACTGGCAAACTGACGGGGAGACAGACACATGAAAACATTTAGGACCACATTTGACTTGCCTCCAGCTGTTTCTGTAAGTCCGAGTAGGGGATCATATATAATAAAGAGGCGGACCAGATTGTGGGTGTGAATGTGTGTGCCTACCTCTCCCATGACAGCGATGGGGGTCTCTCCCTTGGCCTGGGCCACGCGGTGCTCGATCAGGTAGTACATGTACTCGTCGTAGAGCAGGCGGATCAGGTGGAAGGAGCCGAAGCTGGCGGCGCTGCGCAGGGTCAGGTCTCGGATCACCATGGAGCTAAAGGGAATGAGAGGAGGGATCCCTTAATCACAATATACTCCCGACCTTCCATCCTCACAGCTTTCAGCTACAAGTCCCATGCTGTGTGTTACTGGACATTGATGTGTTCAAACACACCTCATACCGTGAACAAAAAGGATACGCTTCTATATCATGGGAAGGTTCGATCTAAATCACCAAGACAAAGAGCATACAAGCAGAGCTCATTGCTAACATATGCTACCAAACGCTCGCCATTATTAGGCATTTGTTAGCATGTGGGAATGCTAAATCCGATTCCTACTGACTGCAAGTACAGTTGGTAGCATTTGTTACCATAGAACTCGGCTTGTGCTGGACAAGCAAGATGTAAAAATGCTATACCTAGACATGTCCAGGTTTAGGTAAAGTGGCATTTGGCAAACTTTTCCAAAAGTTGATCCATGATTTTATTTCTAACTAGGCGATACAAAGCAATTCTTCGATAACCTCACGATTCCGTCCGAAGAGAATACGTGTTTGACAAAACCCCTCATTGTCAAGATCACATCCCTCCCCCGAAGGTAACTTTCTCTGCCCTCACCTGTAGAAGGACCACTTGAGGAGGAAGAGCTTGGCGGCCTTGGGGAAGGCGGCGGCGCTGTGCTGGTAGGGCTTTAGGACCTGGGTGACCACGCCGTCCAGCCAGGCGGCCCACTGCTCCAGGGAGTTCTGCTGCTGCAGCGTCAGCTTGAAGTCCTGCTCCAGGCGCTGTACCACGCGGTCCTCACAGCGGCACACCCAGGACGCCTGCTCCTAGAGCCGGAGGAGACAGCAGCAAGTTGGAAAACCAAGTTCGGGACACCGCTTCGGTTGTTTGGTAGGGGCCAAAAATACGGGCTGACGCGGCTTAAAGTAGGCCTTCCTGAACCCTACTTCTTCACCTTTCTGTTAAAACAAGCTCTCCCAGTAGGTGCTATTTGGGCGACTAAGCCACAACAAACCCCGTCCACAGTGCGTGAGAGAGGTGGAGCAGGGTGGTACCTGGACGTTGGCAAAGTCGACCCGGTTGAGGTCGGAGAGCATCTGGTTGATCTGGGCCGTGTTCTGGAGGACGGCGCGGGCCGCCTGGGCCAGGTGGTTCAGACTGGTATAGCGCCGCAGCGTCTGGGCAAACGCACTGGCACACGTCACCTAAGCGGCAGGGGACACGCGGGCAGGGGCATAATTGTCACACAATCACAGGTCACACGCAGGCCGCGTCTATCTTACAAAAACAACTCACTTTTGCACACTCAGCGAGGGTTTTCTCTGTTTGCACGGACCCACGCACGCACGCACGCACGCACGCGCACACACACACACACACACACACACACACACACACCTTGATGCGGACCATCTCCTCCGGGATGTTCATCATGGCGTTGGTCAACCAGCTCTCCAGACTCTTGGCAAAGTTGCGGATGGCTTGTGTTAAGGCACCTGGGAGAGACAGGGTGGATAAGGGAAAGGCACGGACAGAGTGTGTTCCTTCTCCGGTTGAGGGATGTCCTTGCTCCCCTAACCATATTTGACCCAAACATCTTCACCGAAATTTCAAATGAAATAGATTTGTGTCTGTTGATACTTCCTTTATTTCTGTCTAAAGGTCCTTACAGTCTTTATCTTCTCCATTGGAAGGCACTGAGAATCCAATATAGAAGGGACTAATGAAGCTGTCTAATGTGATGGACGAATGCTGGTCTGATAGTCTCAGTATCACGGTAGGAACCATGTTATCCTAACGTATCCCTAGAGGTGCGTAAAGTGTGTGAGGGAGTGTGTGTGTGTGTGTGGGTGTGTGGTCTTACTGGGGATGGGGCGCAGCACGTCTGGGATGAGGATCTCCACCAGACCCTGGTACAGTGTGTTGTCACAGTCGCGGCTCCAGCGCAGCACCGGGTCGTACTTGCACAGGATGACCAGGCACGACTTGGGCAGCCGCTTCTCAGACTCGTCGTGCCTAGGACCAGGAGAGGACCCCGGAATGTCAGGGGTTATGATCGAATGTGTGTGTGTGTGTGTGTGTGTGTGTGTGTGTGTGTGAGTTGTCCACTCACACAGCCAGCGTGCCGCTGTCCCCGGCCTGGTTCTGGCTGAACCTCCAGAAGGTCTTCCACAACGTCTCTACCAGGGTGAACTGGAGGTTGATCATCACATCCAGGATGGCCTGGCACATTTGGAGAACATCAAAAGTCTACGTTAGAGACCTTGGGATCAATGGCCAGACAGATGGAGGTCAGGGCGGGAAAAGCTAGTTGCTAAACAGACTAACTCAGACTAAACATACTAACTCATAATAAACATACTAACTCAGACTACAGAGTAACTCATGGACAGATAAGGACTGACTGGGGGTCTGGTGGTTTGAAGGCTGTTTGATCAATTCATTGAATGGAGAAACAGTTTAGCTGACAACTGGCAAGCTAAACAACCAGCTTTGCAACACACCAAACAACCAGCCAGCTAACCCGCCAGCCACCCACCCACCAGCCAGCCAGCTAACTCACCAGCCAGTCAGCTAACCTGCCAGGTACAGTACTGCACCCACCTCACAGTGTTCCCTGTAGAGCAGCTGGAAGCTCTTGATGTGCTCCAGCTCGATTCCCTCCGGCAGAGCCTTGCCTTGCAGGTCAATGTCTGGGAACTCAGGCAGGGTACGGGTAGCATCTAGGGGGACAGGGGCAGGCCTGTCACTCGGGAAATATCACACCGCTATGCTACAATGTGTTTTCTATCAGTGCCTCCAACCTAGGGCGCATAGTTTATTGAGCATGCCAACCTACTACATACATCCTAAAAAGGGTAGGAAATACCGGAAAATAATATCCAAGGTGGACACGACCTTGGTGAAATCCGCAGTGGACATACTGAGTACTTCTTGCTCAAAGGTGCCTAGGTGGATCCCTGCTGATGGACAGCCCGAAGGCCCTGTTGCCGTCTGTGACATGGCGGGTTAGTAACCATCGGCCACTCACCCAGGAACTGTTGGTACTGCTGCACTTGGGCGCTGATGTCGGAAAGCCCTGACCCCTGTTGCTGCTGTCCCGTCCCTGTCGCTGTGCCGTTGGTCATCCCCTCCACCTTTTGCACGGGCTTCAACCTAAGGGTGGGGCGGCGAGGTGTAAGGGGGCATGCTTATTTACAAATTGGACAGGATTTCATACACAGCACACCAGATAAGGGAGAAACGAAAAGCAGCTGGACCACTGAGAGAGAGAGAGAGAGAGAGAGAGAGAGAGAGAGAGAGAGAGAGAGAGAGAGAGAGAGAGAGAGAGAGAGAGAGAGAGAGTGTACCTCTGTTTCTGGGAGAAGGGCTGCTGCCTCATGGCCAGGTGCTGTTGGTCCTCCATCAGCCTGACCAGAGAGGAGCTGGCCTTGATCCTCAGGCCGTAGTAATGGTACTTTGAGTTACCCCTTGTACACAGAGGGGAGGCCAGCACGTTATAGAGGACTCATAACATATTGAAACTGTTAGGTGTATTAGTAAATCTCCCGGCTCTAACAGCTCTGTCAAAAAAATTACAGTTCTCTTATTCACATGCTGAAACCCCTGTAAAAGAAGACAGATTATTGAATTATACTGCCTGCTGTACCTGGTTCTTTAAACATGAGCTATACTGGCTTGTTCATGCTTGCGTTACGCTTTACCATTGTTTTTTCCCCTTCGTCAAAACGGCGCGTCTCACCTTGTGCCCAGTCGCCGTGTGCGCAGCCCCATGAAGACGGAGCGGATAAGCTTGCCGAAGGAGGCGGCGTTGACGGGCTCCAGCTTGTGCTCTTGGCAGTGCAGCAGGTAGTGGCAGTAGAGGGTGGAGCGCGGCAGACTCACGCCTTCAGCCGTCTCATAGTTGTCCAGCAACCACTGTACCTGGCAGGTAGGCAGGGATAGAGCAAGGCTGGAGGAGTTAGCAAAGCCTAGACAGGCCGCGCACATACAAGATGCGCAGAATCATATTAAAGCAGACACACACACACACACACACACACACACACACACACACACACACACACACACACAGTAAGCGATATCAGCATGCATAAACATGCCAGAAAATGTATGTGCGAGCACACAAACGATGCAATCATATTGGAATATCACACACTCACCCACTTCAAACCAATTCATGTTCACTAAGTCATACATGCAAAAACAAAACAAAATATGCGTGCCGTGGCAGTTTTGGTATGCAATGACTTATGAATTCAAGTACCGATGGGATGTGCGCCAAACATAGATTTGAGAACACTGTCATATAATTATCATAAAGGGCAGTATGGGTATAGAATATGGTGTGTTACTGCAGTCAAAAGCATGCCCGCTGTCACATGCACTGTTGTGAGATGAAATGTGATGAATGCATGGCTTTATTGTCTACAACAGTGAAACCACACTCAAGTAGATATTCACATTTCTCAATAATCATAAAACCATGTGTTCATTCACAGTTAAAAATGTTCCCACTTTAACCGTGCTTTCCGACGGACAAACCAGGAGATGACCCCATCAGCATGCTCCACTATGGTACTGAGTGATGGATAAAACGGAGTAGATCTTAGCGAGTGGCGCTTCTGCATACCTTCTTGTCTGCCGACGGCACGCTATTGTCCTCGCCCTCTGAAATACTCACGGTGGCCGGGGAGGCGCGGGCGTTGTGCGACGAGTAGCTCTGCCCATTGTTGCCGCCCGTTGAGCTGCCCAGCATGTACCCCCCCTGGATCACATAGCTGCCCCCGCTGCCGTTGGTGCCCGCCCCCTCGCCCGCCCCGTTGGCCGTGCCCACCGTGGCCACCACGGTGGCCCCTCCCACCGTGGTGGCGGGCTGCGCCACAAACATGGACACGCCCCCGGCGGTGCCGGTTGTCACGGAGACCGTGAGGGGCGTGCCCGGGGTGGAGGCCTGTGACCCGGTGGCGGGCGGGGCCTCGTAGTAAGGGGCAGTAGTGGTCTGGGTATAGAGGGGGGTGTCTGTGTAGGAGAAGCTACCAGAGCGACTGGAGGAGAGAAGAAACGGTGAATTAGTGAGAGGACGAGAGAGAACGATAATGTGAGAGATGTGAGGGGGAGTGTAAACATACATGGTGCTTGTAGTATAGTTGGCATCTCCTCCTTCCACATACTGCACCTGGTTGGCATACACGTGCTGCACGGGCACCTGCTGGAGCTGCTGCTGCACCTGACGCCAGAACACGCGCACACACGCACGCACGCACGCACGCACGCACGCACACACACACACAGTTCCCTCAATGATCGGATCATTAAACACTGGATCACATAAAAGTAAATTATTACGTAAAGTATCTCCCTCAAAAATCCCCATCCTAGATGATCTATTAAGTCCCATCCACCTCACTTAACCCTGTGCTGTCCCCTTAATGTTACCACCCTATCCACCAGTACATACTGTCTCGCCTTGACCTACTCTGAGGGCCGTGGCGGCGTCCAGCAGCAGGGGTTGCCCTGGGGCCACCTGGCAGCCTCCCCTCTCCGTCTCCCAGCCCACTGAGAGCACGGGAAAGGCGTAGGGCGGGTAGCCCAGGGGCAGCGACACGGGGAGGTAGGGCGAGTACTCCAGGGCTGTGGGCTGTCCACAGTCCGGGGCCCAGGCTAGGTACTCTGTCCTGGCCGCATGCCAGGTCTCTAGCTCCCTGTCTCTGGCTGCCTCTGCCTGCCTGCCTAGGGACATCTGGAAATCCGCCGGGGAACGACTGACTGAATCTGACACACTCAAAGGAATAGGCTGCACATATGACGTCCTGTTCAATGATCAATATCTCTATATATTAATATCAATAGATCTGAAAGCCTGCGATATTCGATGGCAGAGTATAAAACTCTATTCTATTCTATTCTATTCTATGGTTTGGGTTGGGGGGTATCTGTACAGTGTTAGGATGTCAATGCAACACACTGTGTGTGTGTGTGTGTGTGTGTGTGTGTGTGTCTTACCTCCTGCGTGATGTGGACAGGCTGCAGGTTAGTGACACTCAGCTGGGTGCCTGGTTCAGTCTTAGCTATCTGCAACGTGGCTTGCACCACGGACCTCTGGAGACAGAGAGGGATCCAGAATGACAACCTGGTGAGTCTTTCTGGTTGCCAGGTTTTTCATACAATTCAGTGTATACAGTAAAACTGATTTTCCATGTATGTCTTTAACTCTTGAACTCAATCCAAGCATATTGGGAGCAAAGCAGTTTTTTCTCTCAATAGCTTTGTTTAATGTTTCTCGATAATTGGTGTAGATGTCAGGACAGATCACTTTGGAGGAATCAGGAAGAGGACAGGAAGTAGGTGGTCATGGTAGATGTTACCTGCTGAGCCGCCTGCACCTGCTGAACCACCTGTGTGGGCACCCCGGTCTGGACCACAGCAGGAGGGGGGCTGGAGTCTGACACACTGTCATTGGAGTGGAGGGAGCCCTCTGGAGGAGGACGGAGAGGAGGTAGAGAGAGAGAGAGAAAGAGAGAGAGAAAGGGAGAGACAAATGGAGCGAGAGCATGAGCGGACACAATAAAACAGAGAAAGAGGGATAAAAAGGTTATTACGATGCCATTCTGTCAAAATAAGCACAGTTACCATCTTTTACTATATTACCCAACATTATCCTTCCATAAGAAGTCCAGCAAGTCTCACATACAGGGCATCCTTACACTACTCCAGGGCAATTCTACTCTCTAGCTGCAAAAATTTAAATTAGGTCAGCAACTTATAGTATGAGCTTCAACTTGAACAGTGTCAAGATACCATCAATGGTATAGTATTGAAAGTAGACTTGGCTCGGATGGAAATGCCTTAGTCTGCATATTCCACTGCTGCAGCATTGACATTGCCTACTATGTAGCTTGGTAGAAGGGTAGTGTGTGTGTGTGTGTGTGTGTATATACATATATATATACATATATATATATACACACATATATATATATATATATATATATATATATATAATAAAAACGTACCTGTGACAGTGACTACTATATACTGAGGTGTGCTTTGAGTGTTTCCTGTCTGTGTAGGTGAGCTCTGGATTTCAGCCGTCACATACTGGGTCTGGGCAGGCTGGGCCTGGACCACAACTTGGGTTGGGGCCTGCCCACCAGCTTCAAGCTTCTGGGCCGTAGTGGGAGTGGCGGAGTCAGTGGGAGTCGTTTGCACTGTGGGTGTGGCAGCACTGACCACGGTGGTCTGAATTTCAGCCAGAAACTGAGGAGGGGCAGAAGCAGCAGGTGTGGTGGTGGTCGAGGGTGGTCCAGTAGCTACCACGCTGACCACTGCCCCCTGGGGCTGGGTGGTGGGCTGCAGCTCGCCCACGTAGCCTGAGGTGGCCATGGATCAGTGAGGACTCACCACTGAAAGACAGGGAAGGTAGACACATTGGGTAACTTAGTGGCTTCATAATTAAAGTATTTCTTTAATGGCACCATAAAATGCACTCAACTACTGCTTCTGAGGAAGACGGTACTGACATTGCATCATTTTGTGCTTTTCAATGTTGCTGTCAGCCTTATCACAGTAAGTTTAAGCTTGTGTTTTGCAAGGGGGGAATTTAAGTGATATCCCAACTGGTTGCATTTTGTGTATTTCCTCAGTCATTGTGGGGCAGATAATGATGTCTGACAGCTCCTTTTCTCAGCACTTAGTAGGCTGCACAGCTTGAAAAGGAAGTGGGGGAGGAGGAAAACATAGGAGGCCCAAGATGCCTTGTTACCTATAACATGACCACAGCCGCATGAGCAGGAGAACTTTAATTTGTGTGTTACACTGGGATTGAGAGAATGCCCAACCTAGCAATAACAATTGTCCAGTATGCATTTTATCAGGATGGCCGTGTCTTTTCATTGAATAACCAAGGAATGGTACACACACTCTGCTCTATGTACAACTTATCAGCTGGTGCACACACAGACCTGCACGCACCTGCTAAAATATAGTAACTCTGAAACGCCCATTCAATGCCACGCCCCTCTCATGTGATGACACCTGATATTTTGCATTCGTGGCTTGGCAACAATGGCTTGCCAAAGTTCCGAAAAGAATGGTTTGACGTTGACAGTGTCCACAGCTGATTAGATTAGTAAAGACTGTATCAATCTTACAGATTTGGTTAATGAACGCTTTGCCAGCTAGCAAACAGCTTCTATTCCACGATACCACAGCCTTGAGGTGGTAACGTACGCACAGTCCACTGACTAGCAGCAAACCTATGTGTCCACTTCTTAACACAATGAATTTGATGTTGACATGCCAACGATAAAATATTCAGCAAAATCACTCAACACAATGACAGTGTGTCAGTAAACCTTAACCAGTTAACATGCATTATATTCGTAAAAGCTAGCTAAGATAATAAACGTAAGCTAGAAAACTTATATTAACTTTAGGGCAGAGTCTAATAAAATATGAAACCCTACATTTTCGATACTGTTAAAATAACATTGGCTGGTTGTCAATGATACAACAACGTTAACTGACGCGGCTCGTGACAGTTTGGTTTCTTACGTTAGCTGCCCAACATTAGCTTGCTAACGCTAGCATCGTTGCTTGCTAGCTGGCTCGTCTCTACAACAACCGCCATTTTGTACCCTGTCGTGCATTTGACATCGCCATAACAACGGACTGGCATTCACAGTGGCTGGGTCGAGCGTCATGACAAGCATAAACATAATTTGACAGTCTGCGATTTACAAGCTATAATTTGTGAAAGAAAACGTTTATTTTCTTAATAGTCTTTAACAACCTAGCTAGCCTAACGGCAGCTTGCTAACATTGACAGCCTTTTGCTCTTATGGATGAAACACGCACAAAATATCAGCTTTCAAAATGAATTTCATTTTAAGTCTTATGTCGACTCAAATGTTATCTTAATATTTTAGAATTTCACCTCTGTTTCCGAGTTAATTTCCCACCGGAATTTGGCGTTATTGGTTTTTTTAAGAATTCCGGCTGTTGTTGTTGATTCTCGTTGCTGGGTTCTTGTCGCCAGGGCTACCGTGGCTATGGCGCTTCTTCCTCTCCGGGGCAACTGTTGCTACCCACCCGCTTTCTGCCCGCCCCCATCATTTTTTTTGATTGGCAGACAACTCCCAATTTGCCTTGAACCATAGGATCAAAAAATCGTCAGTACAAAGCATTTCATTCTCATTTGGGGAAAATCCATGTCTATCATTAGTGTTAAAGTAAATTTAAGAAAACCTTGAAAATAATTGGTTTAAGGAATTGGCAATCAAAATTCTGATATGTTTAGATGTGTGTAGACTATTTTACTTTTCTCTGTCTGTTGCATGATCCAAGTCATATATGGTCCCTTCCTTTGCAATATTTCTAAGTTAATTATAGAATGCCCCTCAGATTGATCAGCATGCTTTCTTGGCTACTGTAAAGCTCAATAAAGTCTTGTTCCAATCAGATCACAGTTGTGGTCAAAGGTTTACATACACTTGTAAAGAACATGTATGTCATGACAGTTTTGAGTTTCCAATAATGGCTACAACTCTTTTTTTCTGTGATGGAAGGATTGGAGCGCATACTTTGTCACAAAAACACAAAATTTGGTTCTTTTATGAATTTATTATGCGTCTTCTGAAAATGTGACCAAATCTGCTGGGTCAAAATATACAAACAGCAACTTGATTTATCAATTTGGGTGATAATTTAAGTTATCAATCAAATTTGCATGGCTTCTTAACTTCTTGTGAGTGATCATGATTGATAACAGCTGGTGACTTCTCTGAGCCTATTTAAATAGGGCTTGTTTGATACACTCATTAGAGTCAGCCACAAACGCCACAATGGGAAAGTCTGAGGAGCTCAGCATGGACCTGAAGAAGTGGATCATTGAATTGTACAAGTGAGGAAAGTCACTTGGAGCCATTTCAAAGCAGCTACAGATCCCAAGATCTACTGTGCAAACAATTGTTTGTAAGTATAAAGTATGTGGCACAGCAGTCTCGCTACCACGATCAGGAAGAAATGCAAGCTATTACCGGCTGCTGAGAGAAAATTGTTCAGGATGGCCAAGATTCAACCAAGAACCACCAAAAAGCAGGTCTGCGATTAATTACATGCTGCTGGAACACAGGTGTCAGTGTCCACAGTCAAGCGTGTTTTACATTGCCATGGCCTAAGATGCTGTCATGCAGGAAGGAAGCCCTTGCTCCAGAAGCGTTATCTTAAGGCTTGATTGAAGTTTGCTGCTGATCACGTGGACGAAGAAAAGGTATTGAGGAATGTTCTGTTGTCAGATTAACCAAGAATGTTTTGGCCACGATGACCAGAAATATGTTTGGAGGAGAGAAGGTGAGTCGTTTAACCCTAAGAACATCACCTACCGTCAGGCATGGTGGTGTTAGTATTATGCTCTGGGCCTGTTTTGCTGCCAATAAAACTGGTGCTTAACAGGAAATAATGAAGGAGAAAGATTACCAAACTATTGGGGGGAAAAAATGAAATGTAGTACTTTTTTGTGTTCCAGTCATCCCATCACAGAAAAATATGTTGTATAAATGATTGGAACTGAAGACTGCCATGTTCTTCACAAGCCATTGACTGCATCCAGAGAACTTGATAAATAAAAACATGATTAGATTGAAATAGCTTCCAGGTTACTTATATGGCACAGTGTAAATGACTCCTACTTGCTGTCCTCCTGAAAGGCCATGTTGTTTGAAAGATATCAACATATTAATTACAAATTCACAGTCCTTTTGTGATTTCCTGGACGGGAGACCTTTGGCTGTGTGAATGACACAGATAGGGCACAGTCTTTGTTTGACTCCTATTATGACTTCTATGTTATCTGACTTAGAAAATGTCAGTGGCCTCGTCTCTTTCTGTGGTTAACCCAGGCCTACATCCTGCTTTAGACACCAAAACTGCCAGAGTAAGAAATTTAGATGTCTGTCATGGGGGGGGGGGGGGTATGGCACTTACGAAGCTGAGTTGGTTCATTGCAGTTGATACATTGCTCTACATTTGCACTATACTGAACTGACCTGTTTATTAAAGGTACCTATTGGTACATACACTAAAAGTAATAAAATGGTAGTATCATTACTGTCCTGGGTCCCTGAAAAACAAATCTAGCTAAGTTGGGATGCCTCTTTGTGGTGACAAATGTACCCTATAAATATTGCATGATACATATTTCGTTTTTGGGTATTTTTTTCTTTCACATTGCAGTCGTCTTTGTCATTATGCTATTCATAATACTTTAATATTATTTGGGTAGTACAAACATTTTAAAATATAAAATACTATAGCATTTTCTAAAGCAATGAGCAAAACATTTTGGTTCTTAATGTATGTACAAATAATTCATTGATAAAGGCAATGCTTACGAGTATTCAATCTTTCCATGAACAGTTTCTCTCTCCCCCCCCCCCCCCTTAAGGAGGTTGTACGTCATAATAGGATGGAGGAAACGCTTCTGCAAAAAATTTGAGAAATTGGCAATCTGAAAAATGAATGTGTTTGACGTACTTTCATACATTTTACCCCAATCAGATTACATAGTCCTCATACATCATCCACCTGTTTGGGCCGTATTCATTAATTATTCCACCTTTGATCCGAGCTTTGTCTCCATAAAGGTCTCAATATCTATCTCGCCATCCTATCTGTGGCTATGTGGGGAGGGCCTGCGTGCGCAGACACACGTCTACTTCACAGGGCTCAGAGCCCCACTATAAAACCAACCCTGGGTCACTGGCAATAGCTACATCACTGTGACTGCACCCAAGAACCCATTGCTGAGTGCATTTCAACTTGTTCCCTCAACCCTTCTGCTTGACTCGTTGCTATGTGGAAAGTGGTGGTACTGGCTGTGTGTCTGCTGGTGGCTGGGGTCCAGGCCATGGAGGGCCCCACCTATGGGGTGAAGCTGTGCGGCCGGGAGTTCATCCGGGCTGTTATCTTCACATGTGGAGGCTCCCGCTGGAGACGGTCCCTCCGGAGTCCAAGTGAGACCAACGGTACAGCCGTTATTTCATTATTGCCAATTACTGTTGCTGTTTCCTTACAGTCGATTGATGCGTGGGTGTTGGTGTTACCTCTCAAGTATTATTGTTTGTTTAAACCCTCCTGTTGTGTCTGTTAGTGTTTGTTTCTGCTTAAGCCTGCCAGTGTTTATAAATTACATGCGTGATCAGTTGATGGATCCCCTGCTTTTTTTTGTCATGTATAATCCAAGAGAAGGAATCTGAATGTACTTCCAAAAGCTTCACTTGCTGTCTGTAAAGTTTGAATACTAACTAGAATATGAGTCTTGTCTTATAAAGCGTAAATATTCTCAGTGAATTAAAACAGGGATGCACGCAATAGATTAAAGACAACAAACTACAAAGCAAGTTCAAGGCATTGTATTAAATGGCAATTAACCCAGTGATTCGAATGCATTTCAGGAGACCTGTCTGGGGACCCATTCAGCCCCCAGGAGGATGACTCTACGGAGGCCTGGAGCCAGGACTCAGAGGGCCTCTTTGTCCTGACGAACGAGCTGGGAATCCACAGCCAGTCCAGAGAAGCCCAGGAGAGAGTGTTCCACAGGCCGGTCCGCTCCCTCATCTCCGAAGAGATCCTGGAGGCCCTGCGCAAGTCTGACCGAAAGGGGCGGGATGTGGTGGTGGGGCTGTCCAACGCCTGCTGTAAGTGGGGCTGCAGCAAAAGTGAAATCAGCTCCCTCTGCTGAGACGCCATCCACAAACTAAGCATCTTTGGGTTTCAGAAAGCGCTATATAAATAAAATGAATTTATTATTATTAGTAAGCAAACTTATACTCACACTAACACTCGCATGCATGTGCATATACATCCACACAGGGTATTTTTGACTCTCGATAGTCTAGTTTCTCGTGTGTAAAGTTGTATTGTTAGTTCTTTAGTATGGCAATGCTGGGTTCTACCCATTAGTAGTCTGGATTCATAGTGTTTGTTATGCAAAGTTGTTCATTTTGGTTACCTAGATTTTAACTTGTTTGGTTAATGTAATAAACATCCTGTTTGTTCTCAGTTTATCATGGCCAACTGAGTGTTTTGTTCATAATTTTAAACTTCCCAAAGATTTCAATAAAGATTTAATTTGCATTACACTATGATTTCCTAATAATTTTCCACACTCGCCCCTTTAGATAATTACGTACTGAAACAGAAAATGTATTAGTAGTATAGGATGTGTTCAAACATAGGTTACATGCCAACCAAGAGGACAAAAGCCACACAACCTACTAAAACTGAGAACAGGGTTGAGAAAAATGACGGATGGCCAAACTAATTCATATTCACTTCAAATCATCTTAAAATTAATTTCACATCCAAAACACGAAAGGACATTTTATTGAGACATTCACTCGGTTACTAATTTAACTAATTAGACTGTAAACGAATTAGCTTTTACATGATGATAAACCTTAAATGCGCTGAGTGCCAGCTGGGCCTGTAAATGCAAAGCACTGATCCATAACACATTTTTTTTTTTTTTTAAATACAATGTAAAGAACCTGTTGGTTCATCCCAGTCTTATAAAAAACCCTCATGAATTTTCTAGGAGCCTAGTCAGAACAAAACTTAGAGCTCCATCCAATCCAATCTCACTGGAGCTACCTAACAACCTACATTCCACATCATTTGACTAAGAAAATAACAGAAGCTGCCTTTGAAGAAAAATGGGATTCTTACAACAGCCTGTCATTGTGCTTTGGCAATATTTATATCGGATCTGCCAACACAAATTCGCCAGCGTGCCTACATGCAATACAAAGTAATATGTATCAAGTAGGTTACACTTTACCACACATTTCCCTGGCTGGGAAGACAGACAGCTTCCATAAGCTTCTTTAGCTTCCTGAATGAAGACAATATAGTTAACATGTGACTGTGTGGCCTGGGTGATGTGTGGCAGGTTTTCTTCATCGTTTGCAGTGTTAGAGATTCCCTTCAAAGGGCAGTATAATGTTAGACTGTTGGTACAACAAGGAAGTGAAAGACTATGTTTGTACTTTATGAACAGTAGAAAAACAGGAAGTTATTGAGTGGTTTATCCAAGTTTTTGTATGTTTACAGGCAAAGACATACATACTGGGGCTTATGAAAACTTCAGCCAAAATTGAAATTAGACCTACATGTTCCTTCAAGCCATTCAAGGCACAGTATCCTCTAAGTAGACAAGAAGAAAGTATAGAGCCTGTATTCGATGTGTTAGTTGAGTGAGACAATTGTGACTCGCCATTGTAACACCTCAATATTGCCCGTGAGAAAAGAACTAGGCCTGGCAATTTGTAGAAGACTTGACACATGCTAATGCTGCGGTACATTTGGGAGCACCTGTAGTGCCTAACGCTGTCACTATTTTATCCTCAATTCGAGGGAGTTGTGCTAGCTTTATACATTTTTTGTTGTCACGCGTCGTGGAACGTGACGGAATTCTTATTTAGACATTAACGTTCACTATTCTGTTCATGAGATTGTAAACTAATGACATTTATTTGTATACTTTTTGGTTATTTTGAACATCTTGGGCTTTTAGTCTCCAGAACTGTGACGAGTAAACCATGATGAGATTTATTCCGAATGAATTCCTAGGTTTGGGTGTTGTTGTTGTTGTTGTTTAGGCCTATATAAACCAAACCCTCTAACAAGAAGTTGCACCTGCACAATTTCCCTAAAAATATTTTGTTTTATAATTTTACATACCATTCACTGAATAGTGGTACATTGTTTCATGGGATCACTTATACACATCGTCATTCCTTCAAGACAATTTTCAAAACAATCCTCACAGATTAAATGGAATGGTACACATTTTCGCTGTTGTATGCCACAATACAACAGTAATTTTGAGTCAAACATCAAAATTCCCTTTCCCCCTGTTTAGATTACAGTACATAGCCTTCTGACATTGAGCATTGTTTAAATGTATTTCACATATGACCTTTGATTCAAAGGTAGTGTCTATCTTGAATATTTATCTGCTTGAGAAAAGTAGAGAGAGAGAAAGAGAATTCACAGGCCTGTAGTTCCACAATAGCCAACAATTATAGACTCAATTTCAAACAATATGATGCTATGCGCTACAGAGGAAAGTAAATATTGAATGTTGCCAAAGGCCCGTCTATCTTAGAGACAGAGGTACTGATCCCCTCAGGCTCGACTATCATATCGGAACTGCATAGACGAGGAGGAGCCACAGGATTCTGGGACGAATGCTATGCTGATACACCCAGGCTTTGAACTTCCCACATAGGCCGACTTGTGCATGGTTTTCAGCCAGCCATGCAACTTGGTGCAGGTCAACAGGATGGATGGTGCGTCCCTCAGAGAGCTGTCCAAAACTTGCCTAAGCCCTTGACTGACTTCTCTTTGATGGCTCAGATGGCTGTGTCGTGATGTTGAACCGGAACTGGGTATCCATCTTTCTATTCCTCAGAACTATAGATCTGGATTTAGCTGGTTTGAAACGCATCCGGGCCCACTCCGCCAGCTGTTCGAGCCCCAGCAGGATCCACCGGAAACCCGCGACTAGTTTTGTGGTGACTGTGAGGTCATTCAAGAATGTCCTGATGGGTGGTTGTCGTTGAGCGGAGTCTGTTCTGGGCCCTCTGTGCTCTGTTTCAGCAGACTTAGTGAGCATGTTCATGGCTAGGGAGAACAATGTCATCCTGTGATGATGCTGATCTCCACCTCGTAACAGCTTGATATAATTGCTCCTGAAGAGACTCTCATCCTGAAGTTGCTGTAGTAATCAGTGATGAAGTCTGTGATTCTACTGGGAATGTGATGTTTGGTCAGTGTGAGCCAGATCTGTTTGTGTGGAATTGAGCCATACATATTCACTAGGCTGAGCCACAGCACTGCTAGGTTGCCTTTGTTCTCTCTGGCCTCCCTAATGAGCTGTATCACCACTCAGCTGCTGAATGCAGGTGCACAGCCACTTGGAAAGGGCACTGAAGAACACCTTTGTCTTGACACACAGCATGCTGGTGACACCGCTATGTCCCATGTGTGCAGATGTGATGGACTTGGAAGCACATCGTACACTGCCTGGTTGAGAAATTGGATGCGGTATTGCTTGGTTTTCCGAAGCTCAGCCCAGGTCACTCTCCTCTACACCGTGTTCTCCCATCTCGTCAAAGCTCCCTGTTGCTTCCTTCCCACCGACTTGCAGGTTCTCCCCTCCTCCACTGCTGCCCTCACCTCCTCCTGAAATAGGCGGCACCTTTCCTCCCCTATGATGGTTTCCTCCCTTATGACGGTTTCCTCCCCTATGACGGTTTCCTCCCCTATGATGGTTTCCTCCCCTATGACGGTTTTCATTTGGGGAACTGAAAAGGATCTTAGTTCAACTTAAGCTTTTGGATCCACACTTCTTCAGCAACTCTCCACTGTTCTGGGACCTTCCCCCTTCTCAAGAAGACTTGCAGGATATTTCAAAGACACAGAAGGAGTTTGGGACAGTTCTAGTGCGAGGTGCTGCTTGGTCCTGGAGCACAGCTTGCCCGTGCTTTGCAATGACCTCTTCAACTTCCTTCAGCTACAGCTCTGACATGTCAAACTGCACATCCGATTCAGGCGGGTCTATTAGGATGTTGCACTCTCCCCACTCATGCTCTCTTTCAGGTTTGCTTTATGTCTGCTTCAGATGTAGATCTATGTCTTCCTCCAAGCATGCCCACTGGACTTCTGCCCCAGCAACTCCTTGGTGAACTTGAAGGGGTCAGCAATGAAGTTCCTCTTCTCCTGCCACATGGTACTGGGACACCAGCGCTTTCATCTCCGATGTTGTGGATCCTTACCGCACTTTGGTTCTTTGAGTAGTGTGAATCCCACAATAGCTTCAAGATTCACGATTACAAGATAGACAGTTGTGCAGTGTCTGCAGAACAGCTATCTTACGAATTTGAAAGTTGAGTAATGTGTAGGAGCTTGAAGGTGTTCTGGACCTTTTCTTCTTCTCTTCTCCGAACCGTTCAGCTGCGAAGCTGACAATTATTGTCTTTATGGCTTGTAGCTTCCTCTCGGCCTATCCCTTGACCACATTGCTTCCAGAATTTGGCTGACATTTTCATCAAACTGATTCCATAATGATTCCATAAACACTTGGAGATTCCGGGCACTGTGGGGTGTCTCCGGGCATGGCACCTCTTCACTACATCTCCTAATGAGAACCTTGGTTACAAGGAAACCCCTGTTATGTTATGCTGCCGTTGTCAATGTAACTTGCTATATAAATAGCATACCTGTGCAGTTGTATAATTAAGACAACAATAGAAATTATGCAGAATTTTGGTTACTTCCATGTTAGGTAATACTTCTAAGGTCGCTCTTACCACAATTCTTCTTATTTGTCTTTCTTACTTATTTACTTGAGCAGACTGGATGCGTAAACCCGCTCCTAATTTGTATTCCTCACAAAACAAACAAGTGTGATTGTTACATTTCCAGTCCATCGAATTCCCGTCAAGAAGAGACGAAGGCCATGGTTAAGTGTTTAACTCCGCCCACATTTGACCCCGCCCCTGCAGTCAGAGGCTTCTCCAAATTTGAGCGTAATTCAGCGATTCAGCGGGTTATTATGTGTCCTGCTACTGTAAGTTTGATGTTTTTCCTCGCGATGTAATGCTATTTAAATGTTATACTAGTTATACTATTTTAAGGGGGATTTTAATTGTCCTGTCGATCATCAGATGTCGACATTTGGCGGGTGGGGGTGGAGTTCTAACAGTTATGAACTTTTAAAATCCAAAATCGGGGGCCTGCTCTTTTTCCGGTTAGCTGTCGACAAATTCTAGTATACATCCTATCGTAAATGTTGTCAAACATTGTGCCATAAGGTACGTTAATTACATTTTAGTGTTCCAAGTGAAATATCAATTACAATTTGTCATGGACAAAGTAGTGCTCACGTCCATTTGGGCTAGTTGTGTTCGAGTTAAACATTCTCCATTTTAATTGTTTAAGTTATCTATTTTGGTTTCTGGATGTGTGATTGTGTTAACGCTCAATACGAGTGCCTGCTGGTTTATCCGTGTGTGCGTGTTTGCCCAGGTTTTAAAGTGGTATGGCTGGAGCTGGCAACACATGGCATCTTTTTGGTCTACTGGTCACACTACCAAACTGTTTACCTCGACCTGGTGAGTCACTATGCACTCGGTAGATTGAACGACTCAACATTTCCCAGCTGTTGTAATGACAAGGTCGTGGTAATTCCTGCAACCAAATGATTAATACTCTGGGGGATAGCGTCTTTCCTTTCCTCTAGTGCATTATGTCAAAGGAAGTAGTAAATCTGCACGCACTCTACACATCCATGTAATGGGTCAAAAGCATCTTTCTGGCTTCCTATTTTACAATGGTATTGGACTTTATATCATTACAGTGTAGTAACATACATAATCACATGATATATATCGTATTTCAAATTGACCCCATAGTTTTGTTAGTGTCATTGCTATATAGAGGAACTGTTATCAAAGGAAGGATATAACTTCAGTCATTTGGGGCTTGAGTCCTAGTCTTACAGACAATTTCCTGTTTGAGGTCAGACTTGTGTTTTTCACGACATAACATGCTGTGCCTACCTGGTATTTCAAATGTGGTTTCAAAATGTGTTCGTGTTTGTACGGATTTCTGCTTCTCAGAAAAACAATGCTTTTCTTTCCTCTCCCTTTCTCTGTTTTGATAGGCCCTCCCCCTCCACCTTCTGTCCCCGAGTGTCACACACCCCATGATGAATGGCTTGAATGGGACTTGAATCATGACTTCTCAATCGGCTGTTTCTGGGAGCCAGGGCATCAGGACCCTCTGGTCCCCACCTCCTACATCCTGCATTGGGAATCTGAAGAGCCCTAGTAATATTGACCCATTAAAAGCCTTACACAGTACACAGCAACACACAGGCTGTAGAACTTGACGTTTTTGTCTGGTGAAAGGAATTGTAAATACGTACAAGAACTTGAAAAGTATGTTTTGGAAAAATGTCACAGCTCAAGTTTGTAAAACATGTTAGTTGTTGCTTTTAGGCAGTAAAAGCAAACACGTTAGTACATCATAGCTAATAAAACACCCTTGCATATCTATTAGTTAAATTATATCAAGAAAGGTCTTGAGATTTTGAACACATTGAAAGAGTTTAGAGTTACAAAAAAAAAAACGATTATGTAAATAATACTAAATATGTCTATTTTATTACTTTTATTCCATTTGATTTGAGTAAAAGTTACCTATTGAATTAGTGTGTTTGTGTTTGCTCTTTGCGTCCCTCAGTAGGAGCGGACAGGTTGAGGGGAACAACGTGAGTGGGGTTCTCCCCCGCCCCCTGTTCCCCACTCACAGTAGAATTAATGTTTGGGTCACGGCAGTGAACCAACATGGCAACGCCACGTCCCAGAAATCCTTCTTTCACACTGCAGAGATCTGTGAGTTACATGTACATTTCACATGGATTGGAAGCAAACATGTCAACATCATTTAACATGCTTACATGTATTTTTCTGTACTTGCTTGGTGGTTGCTGGTTTTCTGCATGCAGGGTTTCTGTCTTTCAGTTCTAGTTTCTTGCCTCCTCATTCCTTATGAGGTTATTGCCTTTGTAAGCAAAAGCATATGAATGTGCTAAATGAGAGCGAATCCCATATGCACATACGCAACCTCAATGATAGGGAAACAGCAACAAGAATATAGAAAAGAACTAAATAAAATAAAGTGGAATAAAATAGAAAGTTTGCTTTACTTAAGAGAGAACATTTGCTTCACCAGCAGAACAGGCCAGGCCAGCAGAGGCTCTTTCTGTCAAAGGATTGCAGTGTATCAAATTCAGTTAGTAGTTATTTTCCTTACTCTTTCTCCCTCCTATTCTGTATTTCCTATCTCTGTCTGCGTGCCTTTCTTAGTGAAGCCGCCCATACCTATCATTATGAACCATAGTAACCAGTCGGTGGAGATCTTCTGGAAGTCCCGATGTGACCAGAATTACCTCTCTGAGGCTAGCTGTGAGGTGCAGTACCGTGCTGAGGGGGACTCAGACTGGACTGAGGTGAGACCGATCTGCTTGGGTTAGGGTCGTCAATAGGGCAATACATTCATTGAGTGTATTCCTCTGAATTGTTCATTTGATCAATGTGTAAAATACCAGAATTTTGAAAAGAAGGAAATGCAGTAGTATTCATCTAGCAAAATGATCACAAGTTTACATGTGCTAGTGGGGAAGGGTTCACAATTGATGAACGCACATCCTATAGGTTGTCAGATCCTGCTGCTTGTTACTGATGGGAATGGGGTTTTGTGGTAATGGTGACTAAACTTCAGGAATCACTACTTACTTTTAGATGGATAAAACTTGTTGAAAGCTTAATTTTTGCTGAGTTGTGTGCTAATGTTATTTCTCCTTCCATCATCATGAGCAAATGTTTGCACAATTTGTCACTATAACATCTAAAAGAATGCAGAAATTATGACAACATTGCAAGTAGTGCTGTTTACTACAGTTCTGCACATACAATAATAATAGTTGATAGTTTTATTACTTTTATTTAAATGCACAGAATAGACGATGTTCAATCTAAATTGAGAATCCTCCATAAGTATTACAAAAATTTAAATAGATACAACTATGTGAGTTTTTTTGAAGGTCTAGTTGTTACCCAAATAGTTGTATTTGTTTTTCTTTTTTATACTTAGTTTACCTGAACACTTTCATTTGTCATGGATTAATTCTAAGTTGGACGCGGTTTTCCTACTATCCAGGGAGAGGGAGATTTACAACTGAGCTTTCATGCAGACAGTCCCCTGCCCTTTACCAAATATGAGTTCCAGGTGCGCTGTGCCTGCCAGGGCTCTGAATTGATGAGCAACTGGAGTTCATCGTACACTGTGCTCAGTGCTGAAGCGGGTGAGTGCTATTAGGAAGCGTAGCCTAGTGGCAGAGTTGAAAGGGCATGGCTGCCCAATTTCCCTGTTTTTAAATGATCCTCATTTTCTTTTTCTCAGGGTTACTTGACATTTTTCTTTCTTTCTTTCTTTCTTTCTTTCTTTCTTTCTTTCTTTCTTTCTTTCTTTCTTTCTTTCTTTCTTTCTTTCTTTCTTTCTTTCTTTCTTTCTTTCTTTCTTTCTTTCTTTCTTTCTTTCTTTCTTTCTTTCTTTCTCTCTCTCTCTCTCTCTCTCTCTCTCTCTCTCTCTCTCTCTCTCTCTCTCTCTCTCTCTCTCTCTCTCTCTCTCTCTCTCTCTCTCTCTCTCTCTCTCTCTCTCTCTCTCTCTCTCTCTCTCTCTCTCTCTCTCTCACACTCTCTCACTGTATATCTGTCTCTCCAGCCCCTGTAGGAAAGCTAGATGTCTGGAGTGACTGTGGGATCTCTACTGACAACTTTGAATGTGTCGCAGTGTGGAAGGTAACGTAAAACAAAACACCATATCAGGAATAATTAGCCAACCGCTATTGTCCATTATGATATGCATTGGTATTGGTCAATCCATATACTATATACAGATCTGTACTTTTTTTTTTTAATGTTTGCCTTCCTAGAAATTGCCCAGATCATTAGCACGTGGGAAGGTGCTTGGATATACTCTGGAGTTGTCGTACATTAACGGGACACAAGCAGGGCTCAACGTGTCCACAGCAAACCTCACTTCCTCCCTGCAGGGGGTATCAGGGGCCAGTGTGTCGGCGTTCACATCACATGGTGCCACAACGGCCTCCCCTCTAGCTATGCCAATTCCAGGTGAGGATTAAAGAATTTAGTCTGTCATGAAAGTTTCGTGTGAATAAGTCTGTTGTGGAGTGTGAAACTGGAAAAGCATCTGTTCTAAGATGTATGTAATAATTTACAGCAAAGGGTCATTTTAAAAAAATGATTTAACTGATATGCTGTTGTTGGGTTGGAGTTTGACACAGGTATTTATTTGCTCGCCAGTAACCGCATATTTAGCTGGATGCTTTTATGTGTATCTTTTATTAGTCGTCTTTCTACTTCTTCTTCTCCTCTACTCCCTACATAGGTTCACCACAGCGGGACCAGTATCACATGACTGTGGTGAAAATAGATAACGTTAAATTCAATGTGTCATGGAATTTCCCCCCGAATCCCCCTGATGGACTACAGGGGTACGTGATTCAGTACAAAGGGGCAGGACTTCCTTTAACCCAGGGATTTGATTGGATCCGTGTAAACAAAACAGAACAGTCTGCCAACCTCACAGGTTTGTATAGCTCTAGTTATGGGACTAATTGGGAAAGGCTATGTGGGAAAGAATGTGTCTCAGGCTTACAGGGTATTTTTGTAAAATTGTCTCCACCTGCAGGTATATTTGAAAACTGCACTGCCTATAAAGTGTCCTTGTTTGCTGTGCTCAACGGCAGTCGTCAGCTGCTGTCGTCTGCAGTTGCATTTATTAGTGAGGACAGTAAGTATTCTAGTGCATTGTCATGGAAGTTTGGATGTTTCCAAATTAAAGGTCAAACCCTTTTCATGTCACATCAGTTAAGTCAAGCCGTCTCTGTTTTCCATTTCGGACTTAGCTCCACCCAAAGTGCCGTCATTCAAAGAGGAGTCAATTTCTGCCACTGAAGTAAGCTTGTCCTGGGAGCCTATTCCCCTGGAGCAAAGGAAGGGGCACATTCTGCACTATGTAATCGGATTCAGCTCTGATAAACTGAACACCACAGCTCCTAAAGGTAACTCAGGGTGTTTGAGATCTTTACAGAGCAGCACACGCATGTCATGGCATGTCCACTGAGTTGTGCAATGTCTGCCGTTTTATAGGCTTGCTTGGTAAATGCATAGGGATATATATAAGAGTTTGTTAATCGGTGCAATATTCCATGAAACAAATGTGCCTACCACCTTTCCCCGTTCTTCCAGTGACCGATGTGAATCGGAGCTATACAACCCATGGTCTCAAGGGTCTCAAGCCAGGTCAGGACTACCTAGTGTGGATCTGTGCGGTGACCCAGGCAGGGGCTGGACCCCATAGAGAAATTGCCTTTACTACCAAGGAAAAGTATAGCTACGGTACTGTCTAACCTTTCTTGGATTGGTAATTGGCTTCAAGCTAATATCCCAAAGGCAATTATAAGTTGAAAGAATAAATGTAAATTCAAAAATATGAAGCTCTGTGATCCCAGTGCATGATGTTCGTCTAATGTTTGACCTTTCCATTTCCATTAGTTTTTCTTACTTTGACTGTCCGTCTCTCAGTCTCACCCTTCACTCGCGCTTTTACTGTCCTCACCATAGGTCACTTCATCTACCCACCAGTTATAACGGTCCTACTTTTCACAGTCATTGTCGTCTGTTTACTCTGGTAAGGAATTAGTCTATCATGAAACTCACAGAGTAGTCTGCCATGAAACTCAAACAGTGTTTCATTTACCTGTTATCTTGCCTTATTTCTATTTCATGTTCTATCTGCCTACGCATCGGATAGATTGTCATTGCACAATACAGACTCTGGATGGTATAGTCTACCATCTGCTAAAGATGGCCTTCCATCCACCCTTAACCAAAGGCCAAGCAAACACTTTTGACAAATTGAAGTGATAGTGTAGAAAATGAGCTTGTTGCGTCGAGAAAGAAGCCTGCATTTTAGAAATGATTCATCATGTGATATTCCTGACATCAATTCAACTACATGCTTAGAAATAATGTTTTTTTCCTACCCATTTCTAAGATATAGACGTCTTATTACGTGATTCCTTTCTGGCTCTCATGTTTCAGTTGGTTTAAGAAGGACTCCCAGGTTCATTGGTGGTGTTGGGAAACGGTCCCAGACCCAAGCAACAGCAAACTCTTCCAGCAGATGAAGTATCAGGTGAGATTATGTGCTTGCCGGCGCTTTGTGGTGTTCTTGAGACATGTATGTCAAGAAAATGACTTCAGTTGAACTGTTGATGAGTTTATGTAAAGTAGACCTACACTAGGCTACATGATTATGACATTTTCTGTTTTTGTGAATACATAAATTAATAAAATGTAGGACTTCAATCTGGTGACACTTGTGACACTCTTTTTCCATTTTTGTGGAATGGATGTTTTTGTTGTTTTCTTGGCTGCAGCTCAACGACTCCTTTGCTTGGTTCTCCGGCCCCTGTATGGAACCTGATCTGAAGTCCCACCGAGACATCTCTGAAGTGGAAGTGATCCAAATCCAGACCGTGTCCTTCGACGCCTGCCCTGGGAAATCATCAGTCTCTGGTGGAAGGACAGAAGGAAGAAAGGGAAAGGAGTGTCTGCTGACTGAGAGAGAGGGGGAGCAGGGAGAGGATGCTGACAAAGAAGACGGGTGGCAAAGGAGAGAGGGGAGGAGCGAATGTGGAAAAGAGGATTACAGCAAAATGATTGACTCTGATGAAGATTGGGAAAGAGAGGAGATGTCTGACTCCCAAAGCCTTGAAGTATCTGAAAAGTTTTCCTCTGGATATGAAAAACATTTCATGCCCACTGAATTGGAAGTAAAACTATAACATTTTCTCACTAAATTGTTTTTATTCACATGTATTGAACAAAATAAATTGTGTAAGGTCTACAGACAATTAGTTTACCTGAACACATGCTGCCATTGTGCAAATAGTTGACATTTACAAAAACAGTTGACTTCATCTGTCTTTCTTTCTTTCTTTCTTTTCTTTCTTTCACTCTCTCTCTCTCTCTCTCTTTCACTCACTCACTCACACACACACACAACACAACACAAAATGTCATAAGAGTCTCTTAACAATCACAGAAGCTCTACTTTTTTTTGTCTGAACTGGAACTTTAATTCCATGTTGCCTTGGAATTGTTATTTTTTCTGTATAACAGAGATGTTTTTATAAGTATTACAATAAAAACTATTTTCTTAAGGAAAGTGTGAAAGTGTCTACGTTTATTATCAAACTGATTTGAGGGTAAGGGGCAATTTAGGCCCTGAGTAGAGAAGTCTTAGTTTTTCCCTGGCATACTGAGATTCAAGATAATGATAGTTTAAAGCTGAAGTAGTTGGTAAGAGTGTGGGTGATACTATGGTATACTTAGGCCAAAAAATGCATAACTTTTTTATTAGAATTATGATGAGAGAGTAAGGGCTAAAGCATTGACCATTTGTTCTTGGAATGCCTGAGAAACTGGGTGTATCTTGAGATTGGGTATTTAATGGCCTCACAACATCATAGAAATAACCAAATGTGCTGTTTGAAGTAGGAGTTCCTGTAAGCAAAGATAAAAGGTTCTCGGACAGTAGGTCTGATTGGAGGGTAATATAATCACCAGGGGTTATCATGTGTTGGAAGTTGGGGGAAGGGGTAAATATCCTTTGAAGGGCAACGGTAAAGCCCCCACCATGGGAATAGATTGGGGGATGAAGTGGTCATTAACACCACAGAGACAGCCATCTCCCTGGATCTGAAGGATTTGAAGGCCGGGATAAACAATGATATGTGATACTGACTTATTGTGTGTACACTACCTGTGAGTGGTCAAAAGTTGGGGTCAACCCCTGGTCAACGTTTTGGGTATAAAAGTAGGAGGCCATGTGGCTACAATTCAGTTGAATTTGCAGGACAACTCGGCGGTTATTGAATGACCAATAAATGTCTACACTCTCGAACTATCAACTCCTGACTCTTAGTTGCATTCTTTTAAATTACTCAAAGTTTGAGTACTGAGTCTTCTGAATTCCCACGACAATACCTACCCCTCCCAGAAATAAAGATGATCTGGGGCAATATATGGAGAGTAACACAGTGGACACTCATGGATTTTATTGACAGGGTATCAGAAAGAGCTAAATGTGCTGTTGTTTTTGAAAGGCTATCGTTAATGGTATTGTTTCAGCTACAGTGAGGCAACGTGAGTCCAATGTGGCATAGAAATGCAAACCAAAAGAAGTTCGCAACACAATTTTGTTTTCTAAGCGGGATAGTTGTTTTCACATAGTTACTTCCAGATAAATGTTTATTTTTGCAGAATTTTAGTTTTATTTTATTTTTTGTGCTCAGGTTACATTCAGGCGTGATTTAATTTCATGGCTTAAATCAGGGACTTAGGCACTCAAAGAGTTCCCCAGTGAATATTAAGAGAGACAGTGGGAGGTTGCGAAAAATAATAATTGTTGAAAGTCTATTTCTAGATAAAATGGTTTACTTTAGTGAGTCAGTAAAACCAGTAACTGGAGTTGATGCAACAGATGCGCAACATGTTTTGCGCAACAGTCTTTATTAAAAAGTAAAGTGCTTCAATGAACAAGTTTAGAGCGATGGTTTTACAGTGAATGATAGTGAATTAGGAGAAAATGATGTGATCCTAACTCCGGTGCAGTAGGTGGTGCTCCTTGGTCTCTTAAGACAAAGAACAACGGAAGCCCAGTAACAGCTGCGTCAAATAGAAACCCGTCCGTTAAGACGTTCTTTTCACCGTGGACATCAATGGTGCACGAGGTACATTTGCACTCTGCCCACATTTGGCAACTAACATTGTATATAATGTATAGTGTTGGCTTTAGTACAATAAGTTTCATTTGAATAAGATAAATAAATTGTTTTACTTGCGGGGTTATATAGTTTTGACCCATTTTGAAGCCACACTGTCTACACGTGCTCGGAGTTGCTGCCCCCTGTGCAACTCAACTTTGAACAATGAATACTATGAGGTTGGTGGTCATTGCTGTTATTTATCCCCCCTTTCGTTGCATAAGTTGTTTTAGATGTGATTTTAGTAGTTGCTTTGATTTATCAGAAAATGTATGTTTCTAGTATGTATCCACTTGTAGAAACCTGTTCGCTATAGTAAGATTTATCATTGGTCTGTTTAGTCTGGTTGGTCTCATATAACCCTCTGGACATGATGCATAACCCAGCTCTCTGAATGAAAAGTGATTCACACATCATTTACCTGTCTGATCCAGATTACTGACCATAACGATCTGGCTTGCCACCTTGTTCTCAGGGTTCATGTTGTTGACTCTTTTTATTTTTTATTTTTTTTATTATATTGTTTCCCCCCAGATTCACTTTACTACTCTACAAAATATTGGAGGACACGTGAAGGTGCGCAGCAATGCCCAGATCAGATCAATGCTGTTAAACCCTCAACTATAACTATTTAGCTACAGGGTTGGTGCAACTGTTATTTTTCAAATTTAACCAAGTTATCTGAAGATGATGCATAACCCAGCTCTCTGAATGAAAAGTGATTCACATCGTCATCATTGTCTGATCCGGATCTCTGGCTTGGCCCGTGATGCAAGTCCATTTGTTGCTCTGTTTGATTTGGAATTTCTTCATTTTTCTTAGGCCCCTCAAGTCTTAGGAGCTATGTTGCACAGAAGTAGTGCCATAATGAGAACCGGTGAGGTTTGAAATAAATTCAATCTTTATTCTCTTTTTTTAAATTTTTTTTTTTTTTTAAGTATGACTTCTATTTGTTTCATACATTATATTATGTTTGCCATACTAACTACATCTGATAATCTGGATATGATGCATAACCCAGCTCTCTGAATGAAAAGTGATTCACATCATCATTATTGTCTGATCCAGATCTCCCGCCTTGTCTGAATTCTGCTTCTGTTGCTGTGGGTTTGATTGGATTATTTCTATGCGTTTCTTTCTTAGGCCCTGAAAATCAGAGGAATGGTGCTGCAGGAAAACAAAGTGCTATGATGAGAACTTGCGAGGTTGGCATTACATTCCATCTTAATCCCTTGGTTTTATTGTAGTACGACTTATTACTATTCGAAAATATGTAAACTATTGCCTGCCTTTTCCTACTCATCTGGAAATGATGCATAACCCAGCTCTCTGAATGAAAAGTGATTCACATCATCGTCATTGTCTGATCCAGATCTGAAGATTTATTGATCCTGTTTGCGTCCGGTCTTTTTTTGTGTCAAACCCGTTTCTTTCTTTTTCAGGACTTTCAGTCTTTTCCTTTGTTCAACTGCTGCTTGCTCAGGTATAATGATGTAAATAAATTCATCTTTTTAGTTTTGAAAATTGTACTGTCTCTGGAAATGATGCACAATACTTACTGTCTGACTACTAGTGATGGTTTTTGTATTCATACTGTCTGATCCAGAGGTTACCCTGCCCTGCACAAGTCTGTCTAAGCAAATTATTAATTGCATTCTTGTCCTGTGTAGCTACATACAAAGCAGAGATTGATGTTGTAGGGACTAACGTGTAATTTTAAGCAAATGTTGGTGTTGAAAGGTCAAGGGTGGGTTAAGGTGTATGTGAAAGTGCTTAATCCTGCAAGTGGGGCTACTGATGCAGATTGTTGCAGGAATTATTTGTAATGAATAGGCTACCGTTTAAAACATTTGTTAGCCTTTGGAAATATATTTAAAAAATCATGGACAGGAAGGCTTATAAAACTTGAATTAACTTGCCTCTAAGTCAAATGACTTTTGCAATCATGGTTCTAAGTGGCTACACAACTACAATGAGGGCTACTTTGCGCATAGTCCCTGCAGATCTAATTGGTATATTTTAATAATCTTGTGCATGACTTCATTGCTTTAGTTATAAAAAATGTTTTATTGCGTTTAGCAGACGTCTGAAGACCAGCAAGCTGGGGCCCTTCAGCCGTTACATGGCCAGTCCACTCATCTTGGATGAGATCCTAGAGGCCATGTCTGCTGTAAGAAGTTACAGCTTCGGATTGTAGCTATGATGTGCATTATTCGTCTTTGCTTAATGGTAGAGGACTGACTGTTTTTGAATAGGCCTAATGTATGAAAACATTTGAACAAAATAAATAAAACTCACACAAACAAGATTTTAAAGCCTGCGTTCAAGTTTTGTCCAGTGAATAGGCCTTGCACATTTTGGTTTGAATAAAATAATTTTAATAGTCGAGTCTTTACTTTGCTTTCCATGTAATTTTACATTTAAATTACTACTCTGCAGCGGATTTGTTTCTAGTTGTGGATTATCTTCAGACCTAGACCCATTCTAGCTGGCCTGTCAAATAACCTACATTTAAGAATAATGAAAGATTAAAACATTCCATTGTGCTACATAATTCCAGTTTAGCAAGTTGTTGACTAGATCATTGTATTACCCAAGTCTCCCTAGTAAAAGTGGAAAATAAACCAAAGTAATCCAATATGGACATGGACGTACGAGTTCCTCAGTATGAACGGTGTCAACCTCAGCGCAAACAATTTAAATGATCGATGGATAGCATCCTAACAATGTTTCGCCTTTGATAAATCGAACTACTTGCACAAACCATTGTGCCAGACTCGTCAAATACCAAATAAGACAGACATGTAGCCCTTTCTCGAGTCAAAGTGAAGCACATTCATTAAAAAGCGAAGATGACGGAAGCCGAGAAAGACAAGTCGGACATTGAATCGGCGTGCTCGTTTTGAAACAGTTTTTTATGATCCGCCGACCAACACGAGAGTGAAGCGGCCTCTTCTTGGAACTTCAACCTAAAAATACATATTGTATGTTAAGTATTTCCTTATGTGTGTTACCATTTTTTCAGTCACTAAGATAACATGGCAGGAAAAATGCATTTAAAAATACATCTCGGTGACTATCTAGTTACTTTATGAATCGGAATGTGTGCTAGCTAACATTAGCTAGCGGCTTTAAACCAACTTGCTAACGCTGAATTAGCATTTAGCGTGTAAGTCGCTGTGTGTTGGCTGGTTAACAAGTCAGTTTTCATGGACAGAGGGGAAAGCATATTTGTCGACTTTATTGTGTTCGTTCATTATAATAAGTGGATAGTTTGCGTTGGCTGTATCACCATTTTATTAAATAACATATTGTTGGCCTTGATGATGGGCCCTTCTGCTGTGCTACTCGGTTCACACGCTGAGACCAGGGACTCCCCTGGTAACCGGTCCGTGGGATAAGGCCAAGTTCAGTGGAATCGACTCGTCAACGAAGTCCGTCACATTTTATTATTTAGGATTCCAAGCCTTGACCGTGAAGTGATTATTTATAGACAATATTTTTATATTAACACATCAAGCGGGTTAATGTTAGCAAACTAGCGCATGCTAGTTGAATGTGCGTTAGCGACGCGATGCAGGTTTGTGTCCCTAGCTCCGTTCTGATAAGTTCTTTATCTGTGTGGTGGTCAAATGCTTGATGGTCTGGAATGATAACGTATGATTTTTGTCTTTCAACTCTAAGATAGGCTCCTTTTCTAAAGACAAGTGGTGTGCACATAGGCATAAGCGAACCGGGTGGCGTGGGGGTAGGGAGGATTAGCGTTTAAGCCGGGTCACAGAGAGATTTTACTCCTTGTGTATGGGTAGACACTGGCCTCGTTTTTTGTACTGCAGAGTCCCAAAATATTTTGGAGGTGTTTCATTGTGATTCTGTCTTCCCGATAAACGCAATTCTAGGTTGAATCAATCAACCCAGCTCAGCACCCTCCTCGACTGAACATCTGCTACTCTGTGATGGTGTTATGTAGTCATTCTGTCCGATCCAGAACCTAGCATCAAATGTATACGTTAAGCCAGAATTCAGCGACACGACTGAATACAGTGGAGCCCAGGGATTTGCAATCAGTTGATTTCATGTTTGTGTCCTAAGGATGGAGTGGCAGCCAGATGAACAGGGACTGCAGCAGGTCCTTCAGCTTCTCAAGGACTCCCAGTCCCCCAACACAGCAACACAGAGAGCTGTTCAACAAGTATCCTTGTATACTGTGTGTGTGTGTGTGTGTGTGTGTGTGTGTGTGTGTGTGTGTGTGTGTGTGTGTGTGTGTGTGTGTGTGTGTGTGTGTGTGTGTGTGTGTGTGTTCCTAAATGGGATTGAATTTGACAGTAGCTGAAATGAGTTGTAGTAGTTTATATGTCCTATGAACTTACAAGGAAATTGTGATTATCTATCTTGGGATGCTGCACGCTTGTTTACAATCTGGAATTGTATTGCCCTTCTTTGGTTATTGGCCATAACCTTGCTGCCAGAAACTTGAACAGCTTAACCAGTTCCCCGATTTCAACAACTATCTCATCTTCGTGCTCACAAGACTGAAAACCGAAGGTGAGTCTATTTCAGCTGTATTTATGTTTCTGGAAGCTCCTTGCGTTCTGTGTTCTGTTTAGAGGCTACCATTGCCCCCACCCCACCTGAGTTGTTGAATACTAAGTCTAACTCCTTGTGTTCTTTAAGTGCTGGTCAGAGGTTATCATTGCGGCGCCCCCCCCCCCCCCCCCCCCCCCCCAGAGGTTCATTTTAGCAATGTGGATTTTTATTTAAAGGCCATATTTTACATTTTGTAAGAGAAGATATCAGCTGTTTCAATCCTCTAACGTCCCTTCTTCATCTTCCCAGATGAGCCGACCCGGTCTCTGAGCGGTCTGATCCTGAAGAACAATGTGAAGGCCCACTACCAGAACTTTCCCCCGGCCGTGGCTGACTTCATAAAGCAGGAATGTCTCAACAACATCGGCGACCCCTCGCCCCTTATCCGCGCCACCATTGGTGAGTTTGTGTGTGCTGCTTCTGTTTCTCATTTCTTCAGCGCAAAAAAAAACCCTCTTAATACTTAGGAGTAGTTGCTAATTTTGTTAGCTCTGATTGGGGTTGATCTAGTTTATTCCCTTTCTCTGTTCTAGAAACTAGTTGTCATTTTTCAAATGAGCCAGCTCCTTTTAGGTCAAATGCCAAAAGAAGCACATAGTCTTTTCTGTGAGGTAATTTCAATGAACTCATCCCCTCTTCCTCTTGCCTAGGTATTCTGATTACGACAATCTCCTCGAAGGGGGAGCTACAGACCTGGCCCGAGCTGCTGCCCCAGCTGTGCAACTTGCTCAATTCTGAGGACTACAACACCTGTGAGGTAAGCACTGCAGTATGCACAACGTATCTCTGGCTGAAAACTGGTTCATACATTAATGCTTTGTGTGAACTAGGTTTCTGGCTTCCTCAGCCTGTACTGTTTTTTTGAAGCTTACTCTTGGTTTGAGTTTCTGTGTGTTGAATGCTTTGAGTTTTTCTTCCCCTCAGGGCTCGTTTGGTGCCCTGCAGAAGATCTGCGAAGACTCGTCTGAGCTCCTGGACAGCGATGCTCTGAACCGGCCACTGAACATCATGATCCCCAAGTTCCTTCAGTTCTTCAAGCATTGCAGCCCCAAGATCAGGTACGTCCTTCGCCACTCGGTTCGAGCTTGTTCTGGAGATGATGCATATCAACTACCATCTTGACTGTCAGTGATGGCGTTTGTATTCATACTGTCTGATCCAGAAAGTATATATATATTTATATTTATTTGAATTCTTGGTATTTCCTTCGTTTTCTTTCAGTTCTATCCTACTTGAAATCCTACCATCTCCTTTCATGTCCTTCTTTCTCTATTGATTGTATCCCTCTCTTTACCTTCTACTGAGACCTCTTTTAATAGACAGCCCTGAGCACTGTCCCTGATAGCTCTCCCTCTCCTCCCCAGGTCTCATGCCATTGCCTGTGTGAACCAGTTCATCATCGGCCGAGCCCAGGCCCTGATGGACAACATCGACACTTTCATCGAGGTGAGACGGGAAACCTTTTTCCGTCACGCTCGTTCTCACCTCTACCCAACCGTCTCCCCTCTCACGTGCTCTGTTCCTCACCTGGCATTCTCTCTCTCTCGATTCCCCCAGAGCCTGTTTGCGCTGGCGGCAGACGAGGACTCTGAGGTGCGCAAGAACGTGTGCCGTGCCCTGGTGATGCTGCTGGAGGTCCGCATCGACCGCCTCATCCCCCACATGCACAGCATCATCCAGGTAAACGCGCTTCCTGCTCTCGGACCAATCGGAATCCTCCAGTGAGGTCTTGTCAAACTGTGTCCGCTAGTCCTTTTTGTTGACACTGAACTGCGCTCTCCGGTCCTCCAGTACATGCTGCAGCGGACCCAGGACCCAGATGAGAACGTGGCCCTGGAGGCCTGCGAGTTCTGGCTCACGCTGGCCGAGCAGCCCATCTGCAAGGAGGTGCTCTCCGGACACCTGGTGCAGTAAGTAGTGGAAGAGTCACAGGAGCACAACGAAGGCCTGCCCTCCACGTAGACTAGAAGTGCAGGAGGGAGAAGCAATAGCTAAGCATTTTTTCGTAATCCCCCCCCCCCCTCTCTTTTCAACCTCTGGAAGTGATGCATAAAATTGATCGTCCTGACTGTCAGTGATGGTGTTTGTATTCATACTGTCTGATCCGGAGGTCTTCTAGTCCGACTGTAATCCACTGGCCTTTTTGAAGCAGAGTGGACTGTGTGATGGGACTTGTTTCTCATTGATGGACAGGCTGGTCTGCGCCTGAGCACAGCCACATGAAACGACAACCAGGCTGAAGTGTCTTATAGAAGGAGATGGCCCACTTCCAGGGCTGTCTAAAGGCTTTTTGATGAATTCTGTTTCATTCACTGACCCCCCCTTTCTCCCCCTCTCCATAGACTCACCCCTACCCTTGTCAACGGCATGAAGTATTCTGAGATTGACATCATTCTGCTCAAGGTGAGCCCCCCCCCCCCCCCCCCCCCCCAGCGCTGGTGTCTCTTACATCTCTCTTTCCATCTAGTGTCTAACCTCCTTTTCATCCAGCCCTCCGTCTTGTCTGGGGCTCTCGCTCTCCCGCCTGTGAGATACAGGACATGTTTATGTAGATTGTGTCAATGCTAAGCTGAGTGTGTGCCCATTCTAAAGTGGGCCGCATTCTTCTTTATCAACCGTCTCCATAGCTCCATCCAGATAAAATGGTGGTCCAATGAATAATGCAGTTACATGTAGCTGATTCTCATCTCTGCACTTGAATATAACTTAACATTATCACCGTTGCAGCTTTATTTGGTCTGACTTGAAATTACTGTGGTGCAGTGTCTCATTGTGGCCTCATTTGTTGAGGTTCACACATTATCAAATTACCGCGTTCAGTCGGACCATTGAGTTTGAGAGAATTCCCCCCGGAGAAGTCCTTCAGTTGAACCGTTAAGGAAGCTGTGGGAACTGTGAGGCAGACATTAGCCGGTCCCCACTGTGTTTTATTGGCTGATTCAGACAGAGTGGCTGTTTCATGTTGCCTACATGGGGATGTACCAGTCCATAGCACAGCTAGTTGTTTCCTCTTATTAAACCTCCCGATGCCGCAGTGTGACTCTTGGCCTCCTTTGACCCCGCTAATCCCAGCTGGACCATGGCTGCCGCCAACGGCCTCGTGCAATCTGTGGCGGTTAAAAGAATGTGTCACTACGCTTGACCTTTGACCTGTTACATCACCGTAGTGACACGGCAGGGGCGATAGCCGGACCAGGAAACGGAAGTTTTAACTGAAGTTTAGGCTGTCCTCCCGATGAGATTAATGAGATTGTAATCCGGCGATTGGGAAGGTGCCGCAATAGCGATCCTGCTGTGATGTGTGTGTGTGTGTGTGTGTGTGTGTGCGCGCAGGGCGACGTGGAGGAGGACGAGGCAGTGCCAGACAGCGAGCAGGACATTAAGCCCCGCTTCCATAAGTCCCGCACGGTGACGCTGCAGCATGAGGGGGGCGAGGGCGAGGAGGGGGAGGACATCGACGATGACGACGACGATGACGACGACACACTCTCCGACTGGAACCTGCGTAAGTCCACCATCAGGCTCCGCCTAACGGAAACACACCGCTCCAACTGTCCTTGCTCACTGTCAATCATTTGCAGAGCTAGTAGGTTGAAGCGGGAATCCATCGCCAAGCCCAAACATGCCTGGCAACCCAACCCTCGTCCCAAATGTTCTCTCCCCCTCCAGGGAAGTGTTCGGCGGCGGCCCTGGATGTGCTGGCCAACGTGTTCCGGGACGACCTGCTGCCCCACCTGCTGCCCCTGCTCAAGGGCCTGCTCTTCAGCCCCGACTGGGTCGTGAAGGAGTCAGGCATCCTGGTGCTGGGTGCCATCGCCGAGGGTGAGAGCCGAGCTTCTACCGTAGAACTACAAACCCCATCATGACAGAGCGCCACCTGTCTGCCGGAGTAGATCCAAATCATGACTAAACCTGGTTTCATTGGTGATGGGTAAAATCTCGGCTCACTCAGTTGACCCTGATCCGATAGGACAGAGGAATTGGATTACATGCGAGACAATATTCGTTTTTAAAACGGTCGCCAGCCAGGTTTTACTTTTAAATGCAAGTAAATCAATCGATCTAAATGGTCTGATGTTTGCTTTCAAAAGCGTCGTCTGATGAAGTAAAATCAATAGAAACTTTAAATAGACTTTCTTTTTTCTGTCGTTTGTCCATGACTTGTTCCTGGATAAAACCTCAGTATTTCCTTCATGGTTCCTGTAGATTTGAATCTGCTGCATTATGTGTTAGATCTCCCCTCTCTCTATATTTCAAGCAGAGCCTTCCATGTGCTGCCAGCTCCTCAAAGAAGAAATATTTCAGTAGCAATCTTTAACATGTTAGGTTATTATATTATACACTGCTCAAAAAAATTGAAGGAACACTTTGAAACCACATCAGATCTCAATGGGGGGAAAAAATCATGCTGGATATCTATACTGATATGGACTGGGTAATGAGTGAGGAACGAAAGGATGCCACATCGTTTGATGGAAATGAAAATGATCAACCTACAGAGGGCTGAATTCAAAGACACCCCGAAAATCAAAGTGAAAAAATGATGCGGCAGGCCAGTCCATTTTGCTGAAATTCCATTGCAGCAACTCAAAATGGTACTCAGTACTGTGTATTGCCCCCACGTGCTTGTATGCATGCCTGACAATGTCGGGGCATGTTCCTAATGAGACGACGGATGGTGTCCTGGGGTATCTCCTCCCAGATCTGGAACAGGGCATCACTGAGCTCCTAGACAGTCTGAGGTGCAACCTGGCGGCGTCGGATGGACCGAAACATGTCCCAGAGGTGTTCTATTGGATTTAGGTCAGGCGAGCGTGGGGGCCAGTCAATGGTATCAATTCCTTCATCCTCCAGGAACTGCCTGCATACTTTCGCCACATGAGGCCGGGCATTGTCGTGCACCAGGAGGAACCCAGGGCCCACTGCACCAGCGTAGGGGCTGACAATGGGTCCAAGGATTTCATCCCGATACCTAATGGCAGTCAGGGTGCCGTTGTCTAGCCTGTAGAGGTCTGTGCGTCCCTCCATGGATATGCCTCCCCAGACCATCACGGACCCACCACCAAACCGGTCATGCTGAACGATGTTACAGGCAGCGTAATGTTCTCCACAGCTTCTCCAGACTCTTTCCCGTCTGTCACATGCTCAGAGTGAACCTGCCCTCATCTGTGAAAAGCACAGGGTGCCAGTGGCGGACCTGCCAAATCTAGTGTTCTATGGTAAATGCCAATCGAGCTCCACGGTGCCGGGCAGTGAGCACAGGGCCCACTAGAGGAAGTCGGGCCCTCAGGCCACCCTCATGAAGTCTGTTTCTGACTGTTTGGTCAAAGACATTCACACCAGTGGCCTGCAGGCGGTCATTTTGTAGGGCTCATCCTGTTCCTCCATGCACAAAGGAGCAGATACCGGTCCTGCTGATGGGTTAAGGACCTTCTACGGCCCTGTCCAGCTCTCCTAGAGTAACTGCCGGTCTCCTGGAATCTCCTCCATACTCTTGAGACTGTGCTGGGAGACACAGCAAACCTTCTGGCAATGGCACGTATTGATGTGCCATCCTGGAGGAGTTGGACTGCCTGTGCAGCCTCTGTGGGGTCCAGGTATCGCCTCATGCTACCAGTAGTGACACTGACCCTAGCCAAATGCAAAACTAGTGAAAAACAGTCAGAAAAGATGAGGAGGGAAACTATTTCAGTGGCCTCTACCTGGAAAACCATTCCTGTTTTGGGGGTCATCTCATTGTTGCCCCTCTAGTGCACCTGTTGTCAATTTCATTAACACCAAAGCAGCTGAAACTGATTAACAACCCCCTCTGCTACTTAACTGACCAGATCAATAGCCCAGAAGATTAATTGACTTCATGCAATACTCTGATTAAAAAGTGTTCCTTTAATTTTTTTGAGCAGTGTATGCTGATGGCATTCCAGTGTACCATTGTGCTATACGAGTAATCAGAACATTTATAGCGCCAGATAAGTACTTGTTGGACGTTCTTTCAAAACACTCAAGTTCTACTAAATCAAAACGTTATCAAACTGCAACTATAAACCAAGGTTTATAAGCCTGGGAAATGTGTGAATCATAACACACTTATCACAAACATCAATGTGTCTCCATTCATCCTCCATTCAGTCACCTGTGTTCGCAGCCCAGCTTAGCGGTGAGAGGGCACCCATCATGTTCGAGGTTGTGTCGTGACTGGTTTTTAACCCGTCTCTTTCCCCCAGGCTGTATGCAGGGCATGGTGCCCTACCTCCCCGAGCTCATCCCCCACCTCATCCAGTGTCTGTGCGACAAGAAGGCCCTGGTGCGCTCCATCGCGTGCTGGACGCTGAGCCGCTACGCCCACTGGGTGGTGAGCCAGCCCCCTGACAGCTACCTCAAGCCCCTGATGACGGAGCTGCTCAAACGCATCCTGGACGGCAACAAGAGGGTGCAGGAGGCCGCCTGCAGGTGTGTGTCTTGTCTTGATTCTTGTTGGGTGTGTGGGTGGGTGGGTGTGTGTGTGTGTGAGAGACGCCTTCTGTGCACACACTGTCAAACATATCCATAGAGATACAAACGGCGTTCATATTCCTGATTAGCCCTGCGGCTATTCTTTCATAAGCTGTTCTATAGTGATAGTTCATTCTTGTTCCATACTTAACGGTCTCCACCGTGCCTGATTTCCCCTCCCCCCCCCTCGTCCTGTCAGTGCGTTTGCCACCCTGGAGGAGGAGGCGTGCACTGAGCTGGTGCCCTACCTGAGCTTCATCCTGGACACGCTGGTGTTTGCCTTTGGGAAGTACCAGCACAAGAACCTGCTGATCCTCTACGACGCCATCGGTACTTTGGCCGACTCTGTGGGACACCACCTCAACCAGCAGGTACGTAGCCCTGCCTGTGGCTCCCAACTCCCCTGCTCTGCACCAACTCCCTGGGCCTTGGATGGATGGGAAGGCTGTGAGGCTTGGTCCTGTCATTGTCTGTCGAAGGGCCGGGGGTTCCTCAGAATGGTACGGTCCGGTCTGACCAATGTCTCCCCCTTTCCTCAGGAATACATCCAGAAGCTGATGCCCCCACTCATCGCCAAGTGGAACGATCTGAAGGACGAGGACAAGGATCTCTTCCCGCTGTTGGAGGTGAACACGCACACGCACACGGAGTCACCCTACCAACACCAATGATGATCTCTATAACAGACATTCGAAATCTGAATTTTCTTTGTGGACGTTATATGTCTGAGTGTGGTCTAGACCAACCCCACTAGCTGCATTGCTGTATTGTTTGCTGCCATGTTGCCCTTATCATAGGCTTCATCTTGCCTCTGTGTGTGTGTGTAGTGTTTGTCGTCAGTGGCCACGGCTCTGCAGAGCGGCTTTCTGCCCTACTGTGAGCCCGTCTACCAGCGCTGTGTCACCCTGGTGCAGAAGACCCTGGCTCAGGCCATGGTGAGTCTCTCACTCTATATATTATCAACTTTAATGGCCAATCTATTTAAACCTACCTGACAAGCAACGAAAGAGTGGTTTCATTGACCTCCATTGTTTGAGTAGGTTTAAGCAGGTGTGTTTGTGTGTTCAGATGTACAACCAGCACCCAGACCAGTACGAGGCCCCCGATAAGGACTTCATGATCGTGGCCTTGGACCTGCTCAGCGGCCTGGCCGAGGGCCTGGGGGGCCACGTGGAGCAGCTGGTGGCCCGCAGCAACATCATGACCCTGCTCTTCCAGTGCATGCAGGTCAGGAGGACGACCTTTAGGGGGCGGGGGGTTGAATAGGAGTGCTAGAGATGGGCTGGGCGACGCTACATTGCCTGTGAAACGAGCTAAACCAGAGATCCTGACGTGTGTGTGTGTGTGTGTGTGTGTGTGTGTGTGTGTGTGTGTGTGTGTGTGTGTGTGTGTGTGTGTGTGTGTGTGTGTGTGTGTGTGTGTGTGTGTGTGTGTGTGTGTGTGTGTGTGTGTGTGTGTGTGTGTGTGTGTGTGTGTGTGTGTGTTCCAGGACAGCATGCCAGAGGTGAGACAGAGCTCCTTCGCTCTGCTAGGAGACCTGACCAAGGCCTGCTTCCCCCACGTCAAGCCCTGCATCGGTGAGCTAACTGGAACACTACAGCATGGACAGGCTGGATCTATCTATGGCGGTGGTACCGTAATGTTTCCGTGTGTGTGTGTGTGTGTGTGTCCACAGCTGAGTTTATGCCCATCCTGGGTCTGAACCTGAACCCCGAGTTCATCTCCGTGTGCAACAACGCCACCTGGGCCATCGGGGAGATCTCCATGCAGATGGGTGAGTGGGCTGGAGCCATCTTTTACTCTCTCCATACCACTCTCTCTTATTTTTGCTCTTTCAGTCTCCCCCCCCCCCACCTCTTTGTTCCTCTGCTCCTCTCCTATCATAGTCCCGGCCGGCCTTGAATTTGACCGAACATTTAAGACTACGTAGAAAAGTGTTGTAGCCATGCTGTTGCTGTGTGCACGTAGTGTAGTTAAGGCTGGTCTCCTCCTGCATGTACCAGTGTGCAGTGGACTGGATGTAGTCTAACCTCGACAGCAAGAGATCACTCACTACTGTTTTGAACGGCCTCAATCCGTAGGTCCCTGCATCCAAACTAGCCGTGTGTGTGTGTGTGTGTGTGTGTGTGTCTGTGTCTGTGTCTGTGTCTGTGTCTGTGTCTGTGTCTGTGTCTGTGTCTGTGTCTGTGTCTGTGTCTGTGTCTGTGTCTGTGTCTGTGTCTGTGTCTGTGTCTGTGTCTGTGTCTGTGTCTGTGTCTGTGTCTGTGTCTGTGTCTGTGTGCGCGCGCGCCAGGTGAGATGTGCATGCTCCTCCCCTCAGTGGCAGCGTAGTGACAGTGTGTGTGGTGTATATCTCTACAGGCAGTGGTGGCTCGCAGGCGGAGGGGGATTGTACAGGTGAGCTAGGGCCCCCACCCCAGCAGGGGAGCATACCTAACACACCCATCCCTAGGGTAGTCCCTCTAGAAGGGTGGGGGGAGAAGCACGGCGACGGCCTGGTTCTCCTCTCCTCTCACACGGTAGACAGGGATGTTGAATCAGAGGCTGTTCACCCTGGTCATAACCCTGATGAAGTTTAGCGTGCAAATAAAGAGTAGTCTACTCTAGATCATGACTAGACACACACACACACACACACACACACACACACACACACACACACACACCCACACACGTGAACTCAGTTGATAATAAAGATTGTGTTGATGATGATGGTACTGTATGACCACGGTGGTCACCTACCAAGCTGGAGGTGGTGGTTCCACTTCCAGACGAGTGACTCAATGTTTCTCCTGTGGCGTCACCAGGGGCTGAGATGCAGCCCTACGTGGGCCTGGTCCTCAATAGCCTGGTGGAGATCATCAACCGGCCCAACACACCCAAGACCCTGCTGGAGAACACTGGTGGGTACACACACACACACACACACACACACACACACAGAGACTCGTTTAACTCGTGGCCTAGCATCGATGATGATCTCTATAACAGACATTCGAAATCTGAATTTTCTTTTGTGGACGTTGCGTGTCTGAGTGCTGTGGCTTGTCCCTGTGCTGAAACCAACCCCATCAGCTGGCTGGCTGTGTGTGCGCGTGTGTTAAATGACCTGTGCTTTTTGTGCGTGTGTGTGTCCGTCCCTGTTCAGCCATTACCATCGGCAGGCTGGGCTACGTGTGTCCACAGGAGGTGGCGCCTCAGCTGCAGCAGTTTATTAGACCGTGGTGAGTTCCTGTGTGTGTGTGTGTGCGTGCGTGTGTGTGTGGGTTTCTATAGTTTGGATCCACGTGGATCCCCACAGATTTTTACGTTTGAGCATCCATAACATTGGCGTCTTACCTGCACTGTCCGCTCTGTATCCTGAGTGGGAATGTGTGTGTTCTGAGGGTGTTTGTAAATACGCCACTCCTAAGTCACTCCGACCTGCCCCCACCCCACCCCCTCCACAGGTGCACGTCGCTGAGGAACATCCGGGACAACGAGGAGAAGGACTCTGCCTTCCGGGGTATCTGTATGATGATCGGGGTCAACCCTGGAGGAGTGGTGCAGGTGAGAGCTGCCTGATCATGCTGTTTACCTGTTATGGCTGGTTTATGCTTCTGCCTGTCTGCGAATATGTCATGCGTTGACGTTCGCACGTAGGCAGTTTACCTACGTGTTTCCATGTTAAGTTTTCCAGATTCACTAGGGGGCAGTGTCACATTTACTAATCCAGAATGTACAGATAACACAGAAGAAAAACGTGCTCATTGCTCTTATATTTCCCTGGCTCGCTGCGGTGTTTCCCAGAGAAATATGGACAGGAGAACGAGCATCATGAATGCATTGCAGAGGAATATACATATATATGCTTTGATGGAGGATCTGCTGTGGCAAGAATACCCAGAAGTCCAGGAAAGGAGGTGTAGACGAAGGATGTATTACCTGATATCTTCTCACTTCCTCCTTCCTTCCCCGCTCAAACAATCAGTGATTTGTCTGACGAATGAAATACACAGTGACTCCCTGTATGCGAGCAAAGCTTTCCCCAAAAAAACGTTTCTGTGTAGCTACAACAATGTTTACGTGCATCTTGGCAGAAGCATAAACCAGGCTTTACCATTGACCGTCCCATTGCATCTATGATGAACTCTAAAACAGACATTCGAAATCTGAATCACGCGTGTGGATTTATTTTAGATTCTGAGATCCAGTCTGGTAGAGGCTTTGCAGTGGGCTACGTTAGGGGTTCCAAACCGATGAGATGTTTTTGTTTCTCTCTCTTTGTAGGACTTCATTTTCTTCTGTGACGCTGTGGCCTCCTGGGTCAGCCCCAAAGACGACCTGAGGGATATGTTCTACAAGGTGAGCGCTTCTAGGGTTCCCCAACGTTCTGTGGCGACGGACCCTCTCCAGACGTTGGCTCACCACACTCTGACTATCTTTACAGCCGTTTGAAATCTGAGCATTTCTCCCGGATGCGTTTTAGACTCGCCTTACGGTTAAGCTGACGTATTGGTTGCTCCTTCAGATCCTGCACGGCTTCAAGGACCAGGTGGGCGAGGAGAACTGGCAGCAGTTCTCTGAGCAGTTCCCCCCTCTGCTGAAGGAGCGCCTGTCAGCCTGCTATGGAGTGTAGCCCCGCCCTCCCCTTTGGTCCACACAGGACACCTGTTAGGTAGGAAGACCAGGACACGAGGACAGGAAACGGTCCACTAATGTCCCCTGAAAATGTCATGGCAAACGGGTTGTAAGGGGAAAAGGCTGGTTCACTTCAAATTGTCAATCCCCCTTTTCTCTCTCTCCATGTTCTGTCTCCTCTCTTGTCCAGGTTAATCAAGGGGAGGGCTACTGGGGGAACTCATCCATCTGTGTAATTACACTGCCCCGACCGCAGGGGGGAGAGAGGAGATGCGGAGAGGAAGACTGAGCGAGTGGGTAGCGACTGGCCTGACCCTCCATCCCCTAGACGGGCCACTTCTCCCCCTTGCGCCCTGTGTGTCTCTGTGAGGGTGGGTGGGAGGTGGGTGGTGTGGGAGGGAAACTGGGGACAACATATCTCTGGATCAAACGCCTAGCTAAATCCAACACACTCTAAAAACTAAAGACTACGCCAACAACGCCACAGGGCTTCTAGATGGGGAGGGAGGCATAGGGAATTGGCGGGGCTTCAGGCCCCTCCTCCTATGTAGTAATTCTGTAAAGATAGAAGAGGGCTTGACTAGCAGACAAATATATACAGTTATATATATATATATATTTATATTTATATATGAAGAAGTAATCCGAACCAGCCTTAGAAGCCACCCTTTTAATAACAAACCAACATGCATATAACATGTAGACTGGCACACTCATTGGCATATGTAAGGGCAGGCAGTTAAGCTGCCTTAAGCATAAGATTATGTGCAAAGGCACATGAATCGGTATCCTATAGGCATTGATAATCTGTACCAGGTGGGTGGGACATGCGTAGGGCTAATATTACTAGCTGCACTAAAGCTAGTCAGAGGACAAACAAATAAAACAAAGCATGAGATGCTTGACTACGTAATAATATGGAAAGATCTACTAGAGTAATTTGCACCTTTTACACAAACACACAAAGCATTCATAGACCGTACGTACATGCATACCGGTATTTAACGGGTCATGTATATTTTTGAAAGTAACGTACATTTAACAAATTTTTCTTCCTCTTCCCTTGGTTGCCACATTTTTGTTTATCCTTTCAAGACAAGTGTCTGTTCCCCTCTGCAACAAGAGGTTTTTCTGGAGTTGGTACCACCTCAGTACGTAAATCCTTTCAGGAGTCGTAATTGTAATGCTGTATCTGTCAAATCTTTTCCTAGCTTCGATAAGGGAACGAGTTTGTTGCATGACAAATGTTCACCTCAGTGATGTGTGTGTGTGTGTGTGTGTGTGTGTGTGTGTGTGTGTGTGTGTGTGTGTGTGTGTGTGTGTGTGTGTGTGTGTGTGTGTGTGTGTGTGTGTGTGTGTGTGTGTGTGTGTGTGTGTGTGTGTGTGTGTGTGTGTGTGTGTGTGTGTGTGTGTGTGTGTGTGTGTGTGTGTGTGTGTGTGTGTGCGCGCGTGCGTGCGTGCGTGCGTGCGCGTGCGCGCGCGTGATTGAGTGTATGTATGTCTGTGAATTTGTCTTGTTTTGACATTAGATTTTTACTTTTAAGATGCAACGATAGGGGGGAGTTTATTATTCCTGGACATCTTGATTACCTCCCTCTTTTTTTTTCACACCAGTAGTGTGAGCATACCCAGGGTCCCTTTAAAAATTATAGGCAGGGGATTCATAGCAAACAGCCATTGATGCCATAGTTGAATACAAGATTTACAACCGACTAGGCGATTCACTCACCGTAAAAAAAAAAAAAAAAAGTTATAATAGTGTAGAAAAGATGAGAATCTGTTTAGCTGCTAATGCTGCTTTGTTTTGTAGAGTATTTACAATGGACTTAAGAGCGATACGGTGTCGTTAGAACTTTAAAGTTAATGAGTTGACGGTTCTTACCAATTTAATGCACTTTTTCTTTTTGGTAAGAACATATACATTTCACTCTTTATCACGTTCAGTAAGAATAAACAGATCCTTTTAGGTATACTTTATATTTGAGTCCTTCAATCACTTAAGTTAAAATTTGATTAAGTAAGACAATGTGATGATAGTTCAGTGATGGCAAATGACTAGTCAAGACTGCCTGCCTTGCATAAAGTAACTTGAAATGGCTCGGGTTTGTCAATGAATTTAAAATAGAATAGGAATCCCTAGCCTAATTGGGAGGGACATCGTAGGAACAATGTTCATATTTAGTGCATTCACATCAGTCCATAACTGTAGACTGCTCAAGCTTTTCTATGCGAGCATAGATATTTGCAGAAGAACCTCTTAACAGGTTGGGAAAATGTGTTCAGTTGTGAGATAAACTAGACTCATTTTTGAGCCACCAGGGCTTTTTTATGGTTACGACTAACTTTGCATGCTTTTCAGTAATGTTTGCTTTTTTGGACTTTCATCTCACAGCCGACCCCTATCAAGGAGTCTACCTTTTAAGAGCTATATCCGTGAAAATGCAACCAACTTGCAGCTGTGATAATAACAGTATGCGGCCCTGCTTGAGGTCAGACTGGCAACTTGTTGCCATTGTCATTTGCCATATAAACACCCGTTAATACTGTGTACGAATATTTTCCCCTAAGATTGGTTAACATGAGTGTCGGTTTGTATCCAGCTGTATCTCTTGTCAAAGTCCACTCTGGACTCCTGTTTCATTGAATGTGTGAATGAGTCCGTATTTTACTGTGCGTGTATGTGTGCGTGTGCGTGTGCGTGTGTGTTTGTGCGCGTGCATGAGTGCTGCTTAGACTTTGCGCCAGCCCTACCCCAAGGCGGTGTTCTAGACACATAGGCCTCATGCTCGGGATATATCTGCAGTATCAACACTTGCGTATTAGGGGCCATCTCAGTTTGTAATTGCCAGTCAGACCCTAGGTTGCGAAGACCATCTGAAGATTTTAGCCTGTCAACAGTGGTAGTCGTTGTAAATATTGATCTCATTGTTCGACAAAAAAGTGGCTTTTAAAAAGATGCAGTGCAAATATCTGAAGATGACATTGCAAGGGATGTATGTATAATTTTGTATCGATAAAGCATTGATTTTTAATGCAAACCCACTGAAATGTGTGGTGGATGCAATAGTGTTTTTGATCCTTGCACACTTTTATAAACCGCTCCACTCAAAACTGGTAAAATGCACTAATTATTAAGAGGTACACTGGTACGCAAGTGTTGATAGATGGGTATCCACTTTCAGGCCATGAGAAAAAAGAAGTTTGCACAAAAAACTGACATGGTCTTTGCACAATGCTCTAAAATGACACTGGTCAGTTGATAAAAGATGGGAGTGAAATGTCGAGGTTAACCACCTCTCAAATTGTAGAGAAATGTTAATTTTCAATATACAAGCAAAAACTCATACTCGTTTTTTTTTAATTTTTTTTTTTTAAGTTAAGGTCGATGTTTATTTGTATTTAATTTCATTTTTTCTAATGGTTATTTGCTTTTGCATTTTTTTTTATATTTGGTTTTTGTGCCCAAGCACAAAAGGTTTTTAGACTTTAAAAGTTTTTTTTGTCCTGTAATTTTCTTTTTATTTAAAGATTTTTTTTTTGTTTTCGTTGTTTTATAGCGGACCATATGATTTGTGAAAGTTAATGTATTGTAGGACTTGAGAGGGAGAGAACGTGCTTGGTGCAGACCTTGGGGAAGAAGGGAAGAATGTGAAACTCACTCATAATTTAGTTTTATCTGAAATCAGTATGGCGAATGAATTTGATGTAGTACCGGTATTTTTTTCTCAACTGTGGTGCAGGTGGGATGTTGACTGATGTATCCATTTCTATTTTACTTTAGTGAATGGGGAAATAAAACCTTTTCTATCAAGCTGAGAATAATGTGTGGTTATTGTAAAACAAGCCATTAGCAAGTGCATTTATGAAGACAAAAAACTATTGTTAAATATTTGCTGTTTGTAAAGGACATGGAGAAACAATATATTTCGAAACGGATATGATTAGCTCTAATTCCATACCCATTTTACATGAGGGAACACATCTATACTCAATCAAAAGTGAAGTATGGCCATCTAAGTATGGGAGTATAATCGCACTGAAATCCTTCCGTGAAAAGCCATTCAAACGGGGTTAGGGTTACCAATTAACAGCAGTATATTTAAATGTTTTTAATTACATTTGTCTCTCCCTCCGTGGGCCTACTCAGTCAAAAGATTCTAACTTTATCTCAGCACGAACTAACTAGTAATTACAAGACAAGATTTTAAAAGTGCAGAATATTTTAAATCAGATTTGCCACCATCTGTGTGGTACATTGGTACAAGACCAAAGAAGTTCCCTCCTAAAACTAGGCTCATGATTCGTGACGACATTATTATGCGCCGGGAAAATGTCAATAATTCGGTAAGCTCTCTTCTGAACAGAAGCCTCTTCAGATGTTGTTAGCAACCACAACTAGTCTACGTCCCTAAACTGGCATGGTATGTATTAAACACTAGTTATCGCACAACAAACTAAATCAGAGTAATAAACAGTGATGGGATACATTTACTATGTCTTTTTTTATGAGCCACATCTAGCTAGTTAGGGTAGGATTCGCACAAATACTGTGTCATTTGTTGTCAGACCCTCCCTCGCCTCGCACTTCCCCCGACGTGGTTAACAGTGTAATAGACTTTCAGGTCAAACTGTAACTAACAGCAATGTTACTCGATTACATATACAAAGAACAGCTTGAATAGAAACCATCAGCACGGTAGCACCTCTACAAAAAGACGCTCTTGGTGGTAAGTATTTACTGTTAACGTTGTCTTCTATTTAGATACAAGAAGAATAATCTCCTGTTCTAAAAGAGCCTTGAATACTAAAACCAGAAGAATAAGAGTGGAATCGGAGTCTTGCTCAATCAGGAAATGTATAAACAATATATAAAAAAAAACAGGCTCTCATTCTTTGTTAACTGGCATATGAAGCAAGATTTGAGCAGACAATTGTGGACTGTAGAGTAGATACAATAGCTTATTGGGCAAGACATTGCTCCTGCCATAACCCAGTGAGTATGCCTGCCAATCACCGTCTCGGTTCAGATTTTCTTCCTGGATTTGCACCATTGATCTAGTAGTACACACAGGGTGAGGATAATGCATTCATGCTCCGGTGTGCTGTCTCTAGGCAGAGAAGATGGACCTCCAGGGCAACATGGGGGAAGAGGAGTCAGGAAGTGAAAGAGGGGTTCAACCTGGACAGGATGAACCAGTGAATCTGCTGAATCAGCAGCACCCCAGCGAGGCTACCAGGCTTGAACTGCCAGGGTAAAGATTTTCCTTCCTGGCAACTTACCATACATTTACTTGACGTTTCAGCAGTCAACAGAAAGTCAAGAATATTGTATACCTGAGACTCATATTGCTCTACTATGTGTCCAGCGTCCCTCCAGGTCCTCTCCAAATCTCTGCAGAATCTGCCTCCTCCCCCTCTGTTGAGGGCAGTGGTCTGCTGTCGTTGCCATGGGAGATGGTTGCCCGTATCGCCTCCCACCTCCCAGCACAGTGTGTCATCTCAGTCCTGCCACAGGTGAGTGTGTGCTATTATTTCTGTGTTTTATTAGGCTGTTTGGTGAGTGTGTGTGCTATTATTTATGTGTTTTATTAGGCTGTTTGGTTTTTTAAACCATTTCTCGTCCTTCCCCATGTCATTGCTCAGGTGTGCCATGCGTTAGGGAACGTAGGCAGGGACAGCACGGCGTGGCAGCTCCGGGCACGGCGGCTGACGGGCTCCAAGTCCACCTTCCCTTTAGGCCCACGGGAGGACTTCGACTGGCCCACCGCCTGCCTGGAGATGGAACAGCTTATCACCTGCTGGGCCGGCCAGGACGAGTGGTCCGTCAGGCAAGCGCCGGAGGCCGACTCCGACGGTAGGAGGGAGCCACAGCAGCATAGGGAGGTTGGCCATGCAGACGAAAAGGAAGATGGAGCCGGGGGGGTTGACGAGGTTGACGTCGGGGTGGCCGCACTGGAGCTCGTTTTCGGGCAGGAGGAAGTCAGGGAAGTAGCACTGGACGGCGAGAACGGTGACAGGCAGCTGGATAGAGGTGAAGAACTGCCAGCCAGAGCCGGGGAGCAGAGACAGGAAGCCTTGGAGGAGGGAGAGGTGTTGGAGGCTGTGGAAGGGGCCGACGGCCTTCACCACGAGCTGGCTGATCCACCCGGGGTCGCTGACGACTATGGACAGGTGGCCATGGAGGTGGAGAGAGAGGGGGAGCGGCCGCCATCGCCCTGCCTGCCTGGCGCCATGGAGCGCCTCTCTCTGCCCTCAGGGCACATTGCAGAGGTGGACACAGTGCTGCTGGTGGGCGGCGAGGGGGCGGTGTGCGTCTCTGGCTCGCGAGACCGGAACGTCAACCTGTGGGACCTGCGGCAGGGCTCCCGGGGCACGCTGGTGCGCACGCTGGGTAGCCAGGGTCTGTTTAGCACCCACCAGGGATGGGTGTGGTCCCTGGCAGCCAGGGGTCCCCTGCTGGCCTCTGGCTCCTTCGACAGCACAGTCAGGCTGTGGGACCTGGAGGCAGGCGGCGCCGAGCGTGGACTGATCCGGACCAAGGCCGCCGTTCTCTGTCTGGCCTGCCCCAGTGATGACGTCCTGCTGGTCGGCACCTACGACAAGAAGGTCTGCATCTATGACACCCGAGGTGAGTAGAGCAGATATATATATTATAATATTTTGCGGGTGATAGCAGCGCATCGACACAATCATTGGCATCACTGAAAATGCTTCTGACTTGAGGCTGACATGTACAGTATGTAACGCCAGTAGCTGTTGTGAGAATCGGGACCGCTATATTGGTTCATTAGAAAGAAAAAGCAAGTTAATAATGTCACATTGGTGCTCCACAGATGCTGGGCACCTTGTAAAGAGCTTGCGTCTCCATAGCAACGCTGTGCACTGCCTGACTGCTGACGACCAGTACATCATTTCTGCCAGTGAAGACAAAACTGTGGTTGTATACGATCGCAGAGCAGGGAAACCCCTCCAGAAAGTCCGGGTAGAGCGAGAGAGACACACACACACACACACACACACCAACAAAATAAACTGTAAATAACAACTTTTAAAACCAATACAGTGCCATTCTGCTTTACAAAATATTGTCTTACTTACCTATCGTTGTGAACCAGCAAATGTCATCTCATTTAAAAATGCATAGGATACTGTGTTCCAATAATTCAGTCCTATTATCGTTTGCCTTTTCATCCAACTGCAGTTTGAATAAAACGTCCCCGCAATGTAATGGCATGAACTTGTAATAAGTAATAGGGCCTGTGAGTTTGTTTGAATATGTACGGTTGACCACTCATCCATGTCCCCATCTCCAGCTAAGGTCCTATCTAAAGTCTATTAGCTACAGCGGCAGTGAGCTGTGGGCCGGCGACAAGCGTGGCATGCTACACACCTTCTCCATGCAGATGGGAGTCTTAAAGCCTGTGTCCCAGTTGGACGTAGGACACACTTCTCTGGTCACAGGTCTCCACAAGTCCCCCGGAGCCCTTTACACGTCCTCCCTTGACCGCACACTCAAGGTTGGGTAACATTGAGCCAGCATTCCCCTTTCAACAAATCTCCTTAAAGAGAATTGCTTTATGCTTTTTGTTAATTTACAAATTGCCTCTGTTTTTGTGTCCATGTGTTTTTGTCAGGTGCACCTCCCATGCGCACCCCCCAGGACACTGTGCACAGTGCGTCACCAAGCTGGGGTCAATGCGGTAAGCAGAACTGGTCACCATTTGTTTCTCCCAGGCTTCTCAAGGAGACTTGGAAGTATTCAGTGAATCCGTTTTTTTGCTTACATTTTTTCTCTGTCTGTCTCTATTTATAGTTAAGTGTGGACGCAGGGGTTCTAGCTGTTGCCTTGGGGGACTTGTGTGTGGTCTGGAGGGCCCGTAAATGAAGAACCCAAGACTATATTCTTAACTAACCTAAATCAATGTTGGAAGACATTTCAGTAGCAGATATGTTTGACGGGATTATCCTTATCTACACCGTGCTGCTTTTCAAAGACTGGTGAAGCCCAACACTGACATGGGGATGCTCGAGAATGATCTTCTATCATTTCCATTTGAAGAAGGACCATATTATTTGTATGAGCTTGGTTACTTGAAGAAGCACTTGTTTATTAAAGTTTGCCCCCTGCTACTGCGTGAGAGAGAAAAACATGTAACTTGTGTCAAACCTGCACTAAAGACGCCTCTGAAAAATGTCTGTGTGAAAGTCTTAACTTTGTTTGAACGATTGGTTTGTTTTAATTTATTACTTGCTTTAAGCTTTCACATGAATATAGTGACTGCATCTTCGAAAAAGATGTCCATAATAATTCTAAGCAGTTTTTAGGCCAACCATATAAACTCTTTATTTCCAATGATCAGCTGATTGTATGCTATGTATGTTATACACTGTATATGTTACCTCTTGTGTGTTTGTTGACATGCTGTCCCTCCTAGTGCCACTCTATTGACAGTCCCTAATGTCCTGTCTTTGTTAGTTCTTGTGGTAAAGTATTTATGGGAATTCATTGACTCTTCAGTGTCCAGCTAAATGCTTGGATTGATAGAAAGGGTGTATTCTATTGCACCAATACAGCACTCTTAATATTTAAACCAAGCCCTGATTGATATACATGTATTATCCATGATCATGCAGTTTCATGATCAGTAATGAACGTTGTATCTCCACACAAAAGTTTTTATTATTGTTGGGAATGATATGGTGTTTTCTCATAGCGATTGATGTCAGATTATAAAGATTACTTGAATTATTATATATTTGAAAACAACAAGGAACAATGCTGTTGTATAACAAAAATACAGGAGTAGTGGTTGATTTACCAGCTTTGTGGATAACCCATGTATGATACAGTCTATCAACTGCTCTGAACAATCAGTCACATCCAAAGCAAACGTAGCAAATGTATACCATTTTGAATCTCAATACAATCACTGACTATATATACTACTCAGGACTTTACTAGTCAACTATGTCATCTAGTTTAGTAATGTACAGTACTTCCATTTACTTTAAATGTGAGTAAACTCATGTTATCCTGATATTGTAGGGTAAAATGTCAAAGCAAAACTCTGAGGGCTGGTAATGCATGACTAACCCAAAGTGGCCATCATTTGTATATGGGATCTAGAGCAGCACACAGGTCTTCTTGTCCTTGAAGGGATTGGAGGAGGCAGCGATGCCAGTGATGAGTGGGTCGCTGCGCCTGTGGTCCTGGCAGTACTGCACCAGCTCTGTGGCTGCCAGCGATACCTAGAAAAGGAACACGTTGTGACAAACAACGGGGTAACATGAAGGGATTTGCTCAAGCCCAAAACCACCTAATCTCAATTGAATTTGCCTGAGCAAAGCCACAGGGGAAAGGATTTGGTTTCTATGTTCACTATCACCCAGGAACACTTGAACTCTCACTTACTTTGATCCTGTCTATGTTGGCCTCCACCCGTAGTTGCTCCACCACTCTCCGTGCCTGGACCACACTGTTGCTGCTGCACACCTTCCCAGACATATCGCCCCAGCCTGCAAGATAAAGCAGCACGGGTTCCCACCAAGAAGTGTCCAATTCTAGACCTTTTGCCCAAATAAATAGGGAACTGGTGGGTGTAAATCCCAAAATGTGTAACTTCTTTTTCCACCTCCAAATAGTTACACAGTTGCTGCAAGAATGTTCTGGCAGGAGCAGCATCTCCTTTTTTGACCTGCCCTCCACCCTTTTCTCTCATTGGTCACGGCAGAGGCCATTTCAAAGCTCTTGTGAAGTATAAAGGTAAAAAGGTCACCTACACAGCGCTGGAAATGTCACAAGAACATCACACAACGTGATGTATGGATAGGAGGCACAAAACATGCGCATTAACAAAAGATGGTTGTTTTTAAGTAATAGGAATCAAAACATCCTCATTGGCCTTTAAAAAAACGAAATGTATTATTATAGATTACAGAGAATGGAGACACCGGTACCCGTAAGTTGTTTCAGAAATTAAAATGATCTGTGGTCTACAGAACTAGACTGTCTACTGTAGTTATAATGTCAGGATATGCGCGAAACAGGAGTCTAGGGCAAGACTGTCCCTTTGCACTCACCATAGCTGTTAGTGTTACTCACCATACCTCCCTCATCGGCGGATCCATGCGTTGTTTATTTGGCTATAATGAAAGTTCTACATACCAGCTTTACAAACGTACAATCTTAAACACATTTTGAACAAATTCATCAAGAATAGGTATGTGAAGTAGTTTGTCAGTGCATTTGTTATTTTTTAGCTGTACTACATTTGTATTAGCCAGCTAGCATAACAAATAGCATATTCCTTGACTAAAACTGTCAGCAACACACGTGGTGTGCATTTTATTGAATGACGTGGTTTTGGGCCAATAAGGTTTTAGTTTTGTACTCCTCACGAACATCTGCAGCCAATAATATTTTTGGGGCGAGTTACTGTAAACGTAGGCGGGACTCTCTACTTAGCACAACTGTAAGCTGAGCCTTGATAAGTCATCATTTTACGTCTATTGTTGTCATTCCAACTAATGTCGGCTCTGAGGTGAATTGTATTTGACCTTTCAGACCAGATTAGCTAACAAGCCTATCGGTTAAAATATAATACAGTTTTTCACGATTGCTTAAGCACGATTTTGAAAACGGGGCTCATTTTGTCAAAACACTACACACAATTCACACAACCATACACACAAGTAGCAGAACACTTCAGACCTTTTGCTAAATGAAACAGTTCATTCAAAATTATACAATAATGGACAACTTTTGTTTCTACTTTTGTCACCGAATAGCAAACACATGGTTCAAACGATTTAATTCTGTTTGAACCAGTTACACACTGCAGTGCTCAATCTAAGACACTTTTAACATTTCTACTTTTCTAATGTTATTATCTGGGTTTGATTTGTTCAGAAATATTGTTAGAATAAAGTACATGAATATACTAACCAAACACAACACCGGTACTCTAAACTGATAAAAATATGTATTTATTTATTTCTCCCCACAGTAAAATCAGTCAATACATCCTCCTATTTCCAAAGGTTGCATTTTGCACTGAAAATTCGAACAGAACAAATTTGACTGTAAACTTGGTCCTCGTCTTCTTCGTCCACCTCTTCCTCCAGGTCTACTTCTACCTCTTCCTCTGCAGGTTCCCCCTCTCTCCTCACTCTCCCTCACCCTCTTTCTCTTCCTCGTCCTCTTCCTGCAACGTTGTCTTCCATTTTTGTTGGTACACTCACCTATTGCCTTTTTAATTGTGCTTTTGCTTAATTGGTGAGTTTACGATTAAGCATCTAAGCGTCCATACACCTGATGACCGTGTTTGAACAATTGGTCCATATGTGTGGTATTTTGAAAAGCAGTGCTTTGCAAGGAGGTAACATCATGTTAGGTTTCTGTGTCTAATGTGGAGAAGTGTGTTAAGTGTTTTGCAAAACACTGTGCAGTGTTTTGCAAAAAGTGTGAGGCTGAGAATGTGCTTATAGTTGTGCAGATCGGGATTGAGGTTTTGCTCCTTGAGTGTTAGGTTTCACTAAACGTGTGTTATTTTTGATCTTAGTGTTTAAGCAATCGTACAAAACTGTAACATTAAGGCCAGTCACCACCCGCCCGGACAACCACATCAGAACCAGCTAAAATGGCACCTCTTGGTATTCAATCAAAGGTAGTACGTTCCCAAAGATACTATAGAAAACATCAAAGCAACGTGCAGGCTCTGCAGTAAGGAAATATCTCACTCAAGGCACTCTCCAACTTGCACATGAAAGTAAGTCACTGATTTAGAAAAACAATAGACATGTCAGTCCAAGCTCCCAGCATTTCTGGATGTGACCGTGTTGTTTTGTCATTTCTGTGAAGCAGCATTGCACCATTTGGTTTGTACTGTGTAATTAGAAAGGGATGAACAATATAACACAAAGTATAGTAGTTTGCTACTGCATAGTTATTGACTTATTTCTTTCTTTTCAGAGACTACGTCCCACTTCGGCCATAGAATCATTCTCAAATAAAGAATAGTAGTTCTATAGGCTCCAGTTCACTCAACAACAGTAGTGTCTTGGCCAATGCAATTGCAAAGAGATCTTTACCCCAAGCTTTTTGGAGAGTTCATTGTTCGAGATGTTCTGTGAATAAATTGAGCAAACTTCTCGCAAGACTAAGTCAAACATTGTTTGATGTGGGTCAATTGATTGTGTTTCAACAAAGCCTTAAGTCGTGGTAGCAGCATACCTGTTGTCTAAGCCCAGTGAAAGTGAAAGTGCTTTATGGGGTACTGCAAAGTGAGAATTTCATTACTTTTGGAGAAAATATACAGTAGGCCAGATTTCCACAGAAAATGCGAATGCTGTCTGGAACTAACCTTTCAATGCAGGATTACATTTCAAAAAGGGAATGACATTTAAATAGGCTCGTGTCCTGTCAGTACAAAAACCTTTTATTTCACCACCGCACTTTCCTGCAGACTACATCCTCTGTTCTACTTTCTTGCCTCCACAGAAGACATGTCTGACCAGCCCCCTTCATTGGCGATGGAGTCTGTGCTGAAACAGAGCACGTCCCTGGCCGAGGACGTGCCGCGGGTCCGTGGCTATGACTTCAACCAGGGCGTGGACCACCGGGCCCTGCTGCAGACCTACCTCACCACAGGCTTCCAGGCCACCAACATGGGCCTGGCCATTCAAGAGATCAACCAGATGGTGAGTGTCATACTGCTCAGAAGGGAATGGAAGACATATCCCACAATCCTCTTGACTTCTCTCAGTCTAATATATAATATCTAATATCCAGCGGTAGTGTTTTGTGGCAAGAACGGCAACAGATTTACTGTGCCCTGTCCATCTCTCAGTGGTTGGACTGACTGTGTTATAAGCCTCACTTGGGGAATTCCCGGGACATTGGTGGAGTAGTCACAACAAACCTAACATTGTTCCTCCGTTCTGCGCACAGATAGAAAAGAGACTGGAGCCGGTGAAGGATGAGGAAGGGAGTGACCAGACCGCGGCCTCCTCACTGTCTCCACAGGGCTGCACCATCTTCCTGGGCTACACCTCCAACCTCATCAGCTCTGGGGTCAGGGAGAGCATCCGTTACCTGGCTCAGCACAAAATGGTATGAACCACCCAACGCTGGCACATTGAGGCCAAGTGGTGTCAAAGAAATAAACATGGATGGATCAGATTAAGGAGCTTTCCCTATTGAAGTTTATGTTGCCTATGACCTTATGCTGTGTCCGGGTCCCCCTAGGTAGACGTGATTGTGACCACAGCCGGCGGAATAGAGGAGGACCTCATCAAGTGTCTGGCCCACACCTACATCGGAGACTTCAGCCTGTCTGGCAAGGATCTGCGGCAGAGGGGCATCAATAGGTCGGGGGAGCCTCTGGCATGGGAGGGTCCAAAAAAAACACGTTTATTTGGTCCCACCTATGGTGTTATTTTAACATGGCTGTCTTTGCAGCCATCACCCATGTGCAGCCTTAAATACATAGAAAGTTGACATTGAAAACATCTTTACGCCAACCTCCCTTTTTTACCTATTACATGATACTTTCCTCAGTCTTTGTCACTGCAGAATCCTTTGCTATGGCACTCAGACACTGAGCATATCTGCTTTCTCCCTTCTCCCTTCTGTCTGCCTTGTCCTCTACTTTCTGTGTGTAGGATAGGGAACCTCCTGGTGCCTAATGACAACTACTGCAAGTTTGAGGACTGGCTGATGCCCATCCTGGACCAGATGGTGCTGGAGCAGACCACCGAGGTGGGGAGCTCCATCAGGCACCACATGCTGTGCTGCTCTGCGTTGTGTTGGGTTGCTTAGGCCTGCGACGTGCGTTTTATGTTTGCCCCCCTTGCCCCTGCAGGGCACACACTGGACCCCGTCCAAGATGATCCACAGGCTGGGCAAGGAGATCAACGACCCTGAATCCGTCTACTACTGGGCCTACAAGGTCAGCCTTACCGGAATAGAATAGGTGCTTGCCATAGCCCTCTGCTATCTCCTGGAGTCTTGTCCATTTCAACAACTGGATATTTTGAGTTTGGGCTTGCACTGATCAAACTGGGTTTGTGCAAACCAAATCCTTCCGTGCCGTAAGGTTATAGGAGTTGTTGTTGTCAACTTCAAGGAGTATATTCTATTTCCCCATCCAAATCACAGAATGATAATTTGACCCTAACCCCATTAGGACACTGACATCACGCTGTAGTTAACAGACCAGGTTCTGGATTTGACCTTTGACCCTGGTGTGGTTCCAGAATGACATCCCGGTGTTCAGCCCGGCGCTGACAGACGGCTCCCTGGGAGATATGATCTACTTCCACTCCTACAAGAACCCCGGTCTGGTGCTGGACATAGTGGAGGGTAAGGTCTCATTGGGACCCGGGAGAGGAAGGAACCACGGAGTCCTGGTTCTTGGTTTATCTCCGTCATCATGGTTGTTTTCCCCGCAGATTAATGCCATTTTCTTTGTAGTTCCTCACAGCAGAAAAATAACAGCGGCCACTGGGTCGAGTATTGGTTTGCGGTGCTGTTCCAAAAAGAAGGAATTTATATGTAGGCTGAGAAAGCAAACGTAGGAAAGTTTATATTTTTTTATGCTTTAACCTTATTTATTGGACCGAGTCAGTAAGAGCTAGTGTTGAAACATTTGGTGTTTCTGCTGTCAAAAAGCATGCAATGTTCTTTTATTTTCTTTCCCAGCCTGTATCTTACAGTTTTTGCTGATTGCCTACACAGTTGCTGCGGAATTTGGCTCATTGTGTCAAAACTCTACACCGAAGTCAAATAAGACTGATTAACATCTCACTTCTATGTCAAAATGAAACTCTGCAATCTAAAGTTCAAAATCGAACAATCCTTTTTCAAAAAAGCATTTTTACCACAAAATGATGCACACATGCACCATCTGAATTATTCTTTCAATGCAAAAGTGTGTGTGGCGGAATTGCAAACAAAGTTCAAAGTAGGAAATTAGTGTGTACTTTTGGTGCCTTTGTTTAGGGCATGATTACAAAAGTTTGATGCTTTTGTCTGACCATTCACTTTCAGTGTGTAAGCAACTGGGAAAACTGTAAATGCCCCTAATTCCTGTGCTTCGTCCACATAAAGGAAGATGTACAAAAAGTGAATGAATTCACTTCATACACATAAATTATATATATGAGGCAATACTTTAATGGTGTAATTTCATTTGAGGTTGTTATGGTTTGGGTTTACTTCATTTGTATCCATAGGTAGATTTGTTTTGCAGAGAAATTTAAAGACATCCCTTTTAAAATATATTTTTACACAGCACAGCACAGACAAAGACAAACATGATAAAAGTGCTCAAGGCTTCGTAATCAGGATCAGAAAAATAAGAACACAAAGATACATGGGCAATATAATAAGGGTCAAATAAATAAAAAAGAAATACAACTGAGTAAAAGGTAAGTGAAAAGGTACTAATAAAGAAGATAAGACAAAGTGTGCAATATTGCTAGGTGTTATTCATCTGAATGATGGCTGCTGGAACAAAGCTGTTTTTATAGGACTTTTATATTTGTCCAGAGGAAAGAAGTTGGAGGGTGAGAGTCATCATTTAAAACCGAGCTAGTTATCCGCTGTAGCTATCTGGTATAGAGGGACCTTGGATTCAGCTGTGACTCACCTATGAGCCTACTGGCCCATTTGACAATCTGATACAGAGAGTTTCTGTTCTTCAAGGATAGGTTACCTAACCATGACACCACAGAAAAAGATCAAATTGTTATAATAAAAGCATAATAAAATAAGGTCATGATGGATTTGTCGATGTTAAAAGAAGACAGTTTCCTCAAACAAAACAAACGCTGATTCCTCTTTTTGCACACGGCTTCACAATTTTCCATAAAGTTCCGTTTTGAGTCAATAATTGTCCCCAGGTATTTGTAGGATTGCACACATTCCACTCTGACCTTTAATGGATGTGACTTCATGGTTGGGGGCATGCGTTCTAAAATCAATTACCATGTCTTTGGTTTTAGATATGCTTATTTGAAGATAGGACTCCTCACACCACGTGACAACGTTGTCAATAACCGGGCCGTGGCTGGACCCATTTTCCTGGAGCCCACTAATAATAACAGAGTCATCTGCATATTTCAAAATAGTCCAATGCTCACATTACGCTATTTAGTTATTTTCAGTGCTTTGGCAGAAGGTTGGATCAGAAGATTTGTAATGTGTGTGTGCATGCAATCCTTTCCCCAAAATGTTGATGAGAGGGCGTGTGTCGGTCCAGACATCCGCAGGTTAAACAGCAGGGCGGTGTTTGCCAAGCGGACGGGCATGATCATCCTGGGAGGCGGGCTGGTTAAGCACCACATCTCCAACGCCAACCTCATGGTAACTCCCCTTTCCCACTGCAGCACCTCAGTGCTACCGGTGTGGTTTATTTCACTGATACTCACAACGTCCTTACGGGTTCTGTTTCGCTCACAACACCCCCCCCCCCCTGCAGAGGAACGGGGCAGACTACTCGGTGTTCGTCAACACGGGCCAGGAGTTTGACGGCTCCGACTCCGGTGCTCGGCCCGACGAGGCCGTGTCCTGGGGAAAGATCCGCGCCGACGCCAAGCCCGTCAAGGTACGCCCTCCCCCCAGGTCCCCACGCCGTGACGTCACACCGCCTCAACCTCCCTGTGGTGCTTTCATCAGCCATCGCTGCCAGGCTGAAAGAGTTTAGTGCTCTGCTAGTGCTTTTCCATCCCTTTTTTGATTGTGTGACTGTCTGAATAATTACACTAGGATGTAAACTGCTCCCTTCCCCAGGTGTATGCCGACGCCTCCCTAGTCTTCCCCCTCCTGGTGGCCGAGACGTTTGCGCTCAATGCGGACAGGCTGACAGCAGGCATCATAAATAAGGAATGACGGCAAGACAACCCCCCCCCCCCCCCCCCCCCAAATATCACTTTTCTGGTTTCACTGGCTTGCACACGAAAATATTTTCTCTCTCCACTTGTTTGCGCCTTCTTCAAAATATATATTTCCCCCGCTGTATTTAATGTTTAAACATGTAATTTATGGTTAAAGGCATATGGTTTGCACTGTGTGTAACCAAATAGTTGGTTCTTTTGTTGTTGAAATGGAAGATGTGGGAGATGGGAGGTTGAACGTGGGCGAGCTTGGCGTCGGGAGTACTTTGTCGGTTTACTTGAGTTCTTCTCAAGGTATTTAATTATTCGTCGTCAAATGCCATGGCAGTAGGAAGCGTACATGCTACAGCATGTACCAAAGAGGTGGAATGTAATCACTTTCAGCAAGCTGTGGAGCAGTAATGTGTACATGTACTCTATCTGGGTGCACCTTGGAGAGACCGTGCACAGGGAGAAGAGATGAGTATTTGTTTTCTCCTGGAAAAAAGTATGTGCTTTCATTTTGTAACAAGCCTCAAAACATGAGACCACTCTCAGAGAATATTATTTATTTTTATTTTGAAGTGTTCTCATCAGAGAACATATTTGTTTAATGCGTGTTCTGTGTGTACCATCGCCCTGAGGAATGTATTAAACCTAAGGCCTTTCTCCCTGCCAAACCAGTCTACCCCTGTATAAAGATCAAAGTGCTGTTTAGCTCACTCTTGGTTGAGGCTCAATAAATAATGTGGGAATGAGAACTGATTTTATTGTACCTGGCTTGTTCAATGAATACTAACCAAGTAATAATAGTTCTCTGTTTTATCCACAAGGGGTCCCTTTATGTCATGAAAACAAAAATAAAGTCAGCCCTCGCGAATGGGTGTAAAACCACTTTTCTACATTTACGATACAGCATCACGAACATGTTTAGCCCATCAGCTTTCCTCAGCGTTAACTATGTCACGTCAATGTATTCTGCTGAATTAATGTCATGCTTAAAGCGACACATCAGATAATAGTACTCATATATCACAGCTGTTGCAGAATGTGCAGTCATCATATTAGCCAGGTAAGAAGAGGCTTTGTGCAATTGTTTTGTTGTATAGATTGATATCTTATATTTGTCCCAGCAGGCACTCTAGTTGCTGTCCTTAGCTGTCTGTCGGGTGTGAGAGTTTTAAACCAATCAAATTGGTGGGTAACCAGCAATAAGTGGGCTGAATAAGTCTCAGGTTGGGTTAATTTCCTCTAATAACATTTGTTTTCATGGTGTGGTGCAGTGACTATTTTATTTGTTCGTACATCCACCATCAACTGTCTGTACTAAACACATTAGAAGATCTTTACGAAAACAGTAAGCGTCTTGTATGTGAATAAATACAAGAAGGATGCTGGTTTGCTGTGTGACCAACTGCACGGTTCTGGAGCTCTTTAAAAAAAAAAAAAAAAAGTAACAGAAACACCAGGCCTGAATGTTTCTCCATATTAGAGTAAAGATAACAACATTGACCTGAGTGTCCTTTGTTATTGTGATGATACTCCTCCTTCTCTTCTCTACCGCAATTCCCTAAAAGAGTCAGTGACAAACTAGTTACGTATGTTGGCATCCATGGAAGTGGGTGAGTTCTTGTGGGCTGTAAGGAATGCTGCCCCAGATCCAGGGTCATGTCAGGTGAGGATTCCTCCAACTACCGTGCTGTGGTGGTCTGCAAGGGTCCGCCCCCTCACGTTTACTGAGGGTGCTCACGGGTCCATCAGAAGTCGCATGTTAGAGGGGTTCTCTGTGGCAATATGCTTGCACACACACACAAACACACAGTTCTCTGTTGTCTGTGTCATTGGAAAGATGTCCAGCCATTCTTTCAGAAACACAGCCATGTTCTGTTACGGGAAAGTATAATTTCCATGCCTAAGCTTGAGCAGTCTGTGTCATATTCACCATCCAGTTGTATTGGCAGCCCTTGCAATGGAAATAAGGGATGGACCAAGTGTTTTTATCCCAGTTGAAACCATGGGGATGTGGGGATCTTTAATATTAAGTACATTTTATGTTTCGAACTGCGGGATCGAGTGGAATAGAACTGGGAAAATGTCAACTTTCCCAAAACCACAGGCCAATGTGTCCCAGCCACACTACACACGCGCGCACGCGCACACACATGCTCACATACACACACAACGCTAGGCGTTCCTCTTTCTGTACATACTGCCTTTTCCATTCAACCTTCCTTTCATTTCCTACGTTGGCTGAGTGGCTGGTGGCACTCTGTGTGATGTGGAGTGTGTGTGTGTAATTGTGTGTTTATCCAGGGCTTGACGTGAGATTGGCAGCACAAAGGAAGCGCTGTATGGATTTTCCATCCCATATACTGTAGAAGCCTGTGTTTGTTTTGTGCTTTATGCAATGATGACAAGGAGGCCTGCGAGACGGACAAAAAGCAGACAGACATTTTGGTTGTATGTGTTTCCCTGAGAAAGAGTGTGCTGGGTCGATTCTGTGAATGTCATTTGAATGGAATCACTGTGTGTGTGTGTGTGTGTGTGTGGGGATGGGTCGCAGTCACGCTATGATAATGTTGTGTGGCGTCTGCAAGGAGCAGACAGTGTGTGCCCCCGCTCCTGGTGAACAATCAGCTGTCTGTGTGATGTGCCGGCCAACAGCCGTCATGATGGCAATTACGCCTGTGGTGCAGTCCAACTGGCAGCTTTCTGCTGTGAGAACAGAGGAACAGAGAGGGACAGATAGGAGAATAGAGATGCAGACAGTGGGAGAGAGGGAGAAAAGGAGCTAGTTGATTGGCTGCGCAGCTATAGAGTGAGTTGAACTTGGTCATTCTTTTGGGAAGGTTTTCCTCGGTTTGTGTGTGTGTGTGTGAGTGTGTGAGAGAGTTTGTGTGCTTGCAGGTGTACGTGCATGTGTAGATGTTCATTTCAAACTTTGCATTTGACCTGAAGAGCAATCTCTCCGCGTGGCGATGTGTCAACTTCCTCTGTCCTTATCTGTCCCATTGTTTACCTGTTATGTTCCCATGGTGATTCCCGCCTTGGAAGGGGGCTGTGCTGACCTGTGGAGATGGCAGCAGGTGAGGGTGTTCGTGTGTGTGTGTGTGTGTGTGTGTGTGTGTGAGAGTGTGAGTGAGAGAGTGTGAGTGAGAGTGAAAGTGAGAGTGAGAGAGAGAGAGAGAGAGGAACGAGACTAAAGTTGACGAGGGATGAGAGAGAGATTCAGATGATATGTATTCATATTCAAAGGTGTATGCTTATTTTTTGCTAGAACAGTATTGTTTGCCATTTACCATGAGGCTTTTTTTTACCATGTGTTGACATTTAAATATAATATTTTGGTGGGCAAGGTTACTAGTAACTACAGATAAGGCAAAATGACTCTCAAGATGACTCCTAAGAGAGAGAGATAGATAGAGAGAGAGAGAGAGAGAGAAAGAGAGAGAGAGAGAGAGAGAGAGAGGTGACAGGGGGAGGGTCTTAGCTCTACTCTTTCTCTGAAACAGGAAGTTGTCAGTCAAACTGTTTCCCTCCCCTCTGACGCAGTTTGCAATTGCTGCTGACGGACGTGTCTCAGTTGCCTGGCGACGGGAGGGGAAGTTCAAACATCCGCACGGCGTCATGTTATCTCCAAACTTATCATCGTTGTCATAACCGTGGCCCGTATCACTATGGGTACCACCGATTACCTGCCAGCAGGTGCAGGGGGGTGGAGAGAGAGCGAGATATGGGCAGAGGAGGCCGTAGAAGAGAAGATGATGTCCCTCGTTGAACTGTGTGTGCTCTGAAGGCTGGCGTAGCTCCAAGGAACATATTAGAAATATCCTTCCCATGTTATTTCATAGATGTTATTACTAGTTGTAATAACTATTACTTGTGAAGTTTGTCTATAGTTTGTCTTGTCTTAAAAGTCTTAAAACTTTTACTATCCCTGTTTTGTGAATCTCTGTCTCTGTCACACGACGGTATCATTAAAGAGGATGTTTAGTTCATGGGGCAGCCTCTACAGAGATCCAATAAATAAACAATAATGTCGTGCAACCTTTTATTTGAACCTAACCTGTCATTAATCAGAACAGTGATAGGGATGTGTATGTCTTTCCAATTGGATGTACAGGCCCATGCATCATGCTTTGGATTTGGTTCAAGCTAACAAATTAATTAGTTCAACACCCTTGCATTAATGAGTTGTGCGGTTGTGTGGTTGATTTGCTAGTTTTCGGGTCTAAGATGATGTGATTTTTAATGATTCAAAAGAGCTTATCATTTCAGTCATGTTGCCTTAGCATTTCCACATGAAGGTGGGCTGCACTGTACTCGGTCTCTCTCTTACTGTGGATATAATGATGTTTGTTGTAGATAGGCTACAAGTCACGCACAAAAAGAAAGCTAGTTCAAAGTGAGTTGCACAACTGAACGGCTGGTTGGAGACTCAGCATGGACTTTATAACTGTTTTCACCTTTTGTTCGAGTTGTTAAAGATTTCACCGCCCATACAATAACATCATAAACAGTTAAGAGGGTGAAATACTAGATATTGGAGGAGAGATGCAGAGATAAACAGAAAGAAAGATTGATGAAGTGTCCAGAAGAATATATTGTAACTTGAAGTCATGTGTCAAAACTATGCGTAAAGTGTACTCTAAAAATACAAATACATTGCTCACAAAAACATTCAACACAAAGTCACAGTATAAATGTAAGCTTGTTTATTGACGCCACATATATACATTTAATATACATTTACTCATTCTGCAATATTTTTTATTTCAATCAATATAGAATTGTGGCCATTTGCTGCATGTCATCCCCTCACTTTCTCTCCTGCCTTTTTTTTTTATTTTTACATCAATCAATATAAAAACAAACTCAAAGGGTGACACTGCACATTGCATGCAGATAAATACATCTATATTATTCTTCATCAACTTCAAAACATCATTCTCGTTTGTTTTGTATAGAGGTGGAACAGAAGACTAAACCGAGTCTTTAAGCCTCCACTGCAGTGGAAACTTACCATCAGAAGGTCTGCTTTAGACACTGCAGACATTTCCTGCCAGTCATTCTTTCTGCTCTATCTCTGTAGTGACTAAAGTGTGTGTGTGTGTGTGTGTGTGTGTGAGGGGCGGGAGGGGGGGGGGTCCAGGAAGATGCCCCCCATCTGCCGGTCAGACCTCCTGAGCTGGACCAGCTAAGGTGATGGATATGATGGATATGAAGGACGGGAATGGGGCTGGTGTCTCGGATGTATGTGCCCATCTTCCCCCTGTTGTCCTGGGGCTTGGAGTGTGGGGGAGCCAGGCCCCTGTTCCTGCTGAACTGAGCCAGCAGACATCATACACTGATTATCAGCACAGCAGGCACGGGAGACCAGCCCAGCGGGACACACAGAGAGAGCGAGAGCGAGAGCGAGAGCGAGAGAGAGAGCGAGAGAGAGAGAGAGAGAGAGGCCCACACTTACCTGTATAGACAGAAACACACACTCACAAGCAGATACAGCGTGCAGTCTAGAACAAACACACATGCAGAGATACAAAGCCACCAGGACAGAGCCATCCATATTCTAGTAGAAACTGAAACGTCAGTGATGGAGAGAGACAGAGAGAGAGAACGTCTTCAGAAGAACCCAACAGCGCATGCAATAACTTCTAATTCATTCCTGGGCGGGGTATGGGTAACAAAACGGCCTGTGTCATTAGAGCACCGCAATGACGGCCGTGGCACCCCTATCGGTCTGAAACGTAGACTTCTACCAAGCGACAACTTCAAACCAAAAAAGTTACACTGTCGATGACTTTTAGCAGGGACCACTCTTTGATTTCACACCTCTAACAAACACTCATCAGTACCACCACGTACAGAGCAGTGCACCCTTTATGCTCTATGTATTTCGATGTCGGTTCTTCAATGTTTCTCGGCAGACCCAAATGGAGGTCTTGGCTCTCCCGAATGAGCAAAAGAGAACGTGACCGGACAAGACTTTCTAAGGGGAGGAGGTTGGAACCTTGATGCCCTGGGAAATCTTTCAAAGACCGTTAAAACCACCTGGGTACACACGTAGACTCCCCTCTCACGGCCTTTTGTCGTCAAACACAAAGCTGCCCATCAACCGTCAGCACTGTCTATAGGGTCCTTACCTCAAGCTTCAAAGGGGAAGACAGATCTAAACGTACGACAAAGAGACAAAAAGCAGTGTCAGGAGTTCAGTGTCATCAATGAAACGCTTCAAAGTAAGCCATGCCATAATGTGACCGCGTCCTTCACCTTGCGGACGAGGGTGTGATGTTTAGGTTTGCGATGCGACGCTCAGGTTGGTACGATGTTAAGGGTTAAGATGGTGGTTGAGCGTGCCCACGCGCAGAACACCATTGTGGCCAGGGTGTTGCATAAGTTTGATTCCCCGAGAAAAAAAACAAAAACTCAATTGCACGCCATGTATCCCTGTTAATCCCAGTTCCTCGAAATAATTCACTCTGCTTCCTTTGAATCCGCCTCCCTCCATTGTTCCTTTAAACCAGGTAAAGTCTTCAGGAGGCCGAATGGCTGTTCCCTGGCACCAAGAACCAGAGCAGCAGTCCTGTCCTCACCTGCCCCCGCCCCCCGCCCTCTCCCAGGAGGGCCCCAGCAGGCAGAGGGCCCCATGGCGGCAGAACTTAACCACTGTGAACATGGAGGCGACATACAATGTTCACATGTGGGCTAAGCCCTGCTGCCACGCAACCAATTGTGTGGGTGAGTGTGTTTCAGAGGAAGTTGGCCTACTTCATACCAGCCATTGGAAATCCCTGGCAATGTGATTCAGTCTTTAGTCTCAAAAATCACTCTACCAGGAATTCCCATGGACAGCAGCATTGAGGAGCAGACAGTCCACTGGCTACCAGTCCGTAAATATGGATGCTGGTCTTACCAAACCAAGATGTCAGGCAGCAATGTCCGACTTCATCTTCGGCAACCTTCCCTGTTTCTCACCTTTCCTTCTAACAAGTCAAACTCCAACGTGTGTGTGTGTGTGTGTGTGTGTGTGTGTGTGTGTGTGTGTGTGTGTGTGTGTGTGTGTGTGTGTGTTTGCGTGTCTGTGTGTGTGTGTGTGTGCTCTCCCAGGAGAAGAGTAAGTGCATTTGGCTTTTTTACTTGCCATGTCTCCTCTGTCATACACAGGTCGTTGTTGATGACCTTCTCGAGCGGTGTGTGTGTGTGTGTGTGTGTGTGTGTGTGTGTGTGTGTGTGTGTGTGTGTGTGTGGGTGTGTGTGTGTGCGCACCCACATGCGCTTCTTGGAGACGAGACTTCCTGTGGCCTCTTATAAAAATAGCTTTTCAATGACAGCATGGAGAATCAGGTCAGAAGGAAGTCCAGATAAGTGGCCCTCCCATTAAGACTGGAGCTGTAGCTCCACTCTGTCCCTCACTGTGCCCCTCTCTGCCCCTCTCTGTAGCTCCACTCTGTCCCTCTCTGTCTCTCTCTCTGGCCCTCTCTGTCTCTCTCTCTGGCCCTCTCTCTGCCCCACTGTGGCTCCACTGTCCCTCTCTCTGTCCCTCTCTCTGTCCCTCTCTCTGCCCCTCTGATGGAGTAAAGGTCCCACAGAAGAGTGCCACAGTTCTTCAACACGCCTTTAACTGAAACCGTGCTAAAACAATCCACTATAAAATCATTAGACAAGCAAGATCTTTCACGTGGGTACTCAAGGCAATACATAAGCCAGAAAAGCTTGCTCACTGGTTAAATATCAAATTAATTAAAAACATAATCAGCTTACATAAATAACAGTACATTTTTACATCCACAGAAACTCTCCGGGCCTACAGGTGTTTTACTGAAACGTTGACCATATTTGGCGTCTTAGACGCTATTTATGCATCGCTTAAAGTTGAAAACGAGACAGGAAGGTTGTTCCACTGTAGTGTTTACAGGGGATGAGTCACTTTGGGGGAATTCCAGCCTCTAAATGAGACCTGTCTGGTGTGTGATCAAATGGCTTGGTGTGTGGCATGCTACTATGAACCTGGCTGAGCTTAGCTATTGCAAACTTTGTTGTTTCTGCCTCGTCAGTGAAGCTTTTTATTCCAACCGGCTATACTGAACCACTTACACTTTGATGTTGAAAAGTAGAATGTAGTCTGGTCAGTTTGGTAAGTTAGCTCTAACACAGCATATTACGAGTGCAGCTACCAGTCAAACTACAAGCCTGTGTTGGACCCCCTAATTAACCAATCACGTTGCTTCTACAACTCTGAACCCGTTTTGACTCTGCTGCTCAGACAGAAGGCCAAATATTATCTGCCATTCTTTTTCATCCCCTTTTTTTCCCTCATAAGCTACTGCATCAAATTACTTTTTATAGCAAAAACGTGTTGTTAGGTCTGATTGGATATCACAACTTGTTCTATATCTGGGCTGCACTTTTGGGCCACACATCTTAGCACAAAATAGATGTTCGTTTTATTTTCCCTCTTAATGTCTTTGTTTATTTTTTCCAGAATTTCCATGGATGCAGCATGGTTTTTATAACATTTTTGTTTAGGTCATCTGACGCCCTATAGCAGCTATTCCAGACTAAATCCACTAATCCTGCCCGTCTTTCATCTCCGCGGCCACGCTCTACGTTCTACGTCGCGTGTTATTTTCTGTCCGTGTCATCTTTTCCGTTGGCGCTCGGCTCGCTCCCTCGTTTTACCCCAATCGAACCTGCAGCCGTTAATACTCATGAACTCACTCCTTCCCTTTGCCTCTTAATGACAGTATTCCGCGTGACGCACGCCGCCTCACCTCAAACAGACATTTAGTGAGCCCGCCCACGACATCTCTCCGTTCAGCGTTTTGCCCTGCGCCGTGATGAATGAGCCCATTAGCTCCATGCATTTTTACTGTACTCTCCTGCTATGTTTTTATAGTCAATAATTACATGGGGCCACTTTGTGCAATTGTGCTCATTTTCAGCTCATAAAATGTGCAAGTGGGTTGCCTCCTGAGCTTGGTGTGGAGTAGGAAAATGGTGATCAGTGAGTGATGTTCGGGAGCAGATGTACCCTGGGAACGCCAAAATGTTTCGAGAGCGGCGAGGGTACATGACCAGTGGCCTTGTGTGTGTATTTTATTTGTGTATTTAAGTCATTAAGTATGTATATGAACGAGTAATTTGTGTGCATGTGTGTGTGTGTGTGTGTGTGTGTGTGTGTTGGTCCATGTGTAGACGTGGCCACACTCTCCTCTTTTTCTCTTGTAGACATTCTCCCTGCTCTGCGGTGTGAGTTTAACACTAGTATCGACATAGCTGTTGACACAGGGGCATACCATGAAGTGGAAAACACTGTTGAGACAGCTGGAGTTCAAAGTGTGTTGTCTCACAACATATCTTGTCTTTGTCACACACACACACACACACACACACACACACACACACAGTGGCCACTATCAATAAATAAACCCCGTTATGTCAATGTGCTGCCCAGCAAAATAGGCATTTGCGTTGGCAAGGCGTTGACCTCTGTTTCATAAACCAGTAATAGTGCAAATACACAGACTGACATCATTCACACCTCAAGGAGGGGGATTGGCTTCTAAGGGCAAGTCTCATATCTATCTCGACACTATCTTTATGCACTTCATCACAGCAGGCGATTTGCTGCTAATATGCTGTTTGGTACTGCATTATAAAACGTAACAGAAATACTATGACCTCTGTGATATGTCAGAAAATTGTTTTTCAAATAATTGTCTCAGTCGACGTAAGACAAAGGTTCTACAAAATCTGCCATTATGTGGTGTGTTTTTATGAACGGTAAAGTTCGAGACAAAGTTTATTACTCTCAGACCTTGTGTCGACCCAACAAACAGGACTTTTCACTGGAACACCTGAGTCTATAAAGTGATGGCGTCAAAGATTAGAGGTGAGCTCCCTGACACAGCAGAAACGTAGCAAACGCGTCTGGTCGACTTTCACCCGGATCCCTGAACCCATGCACCCTCTGCAACACCACACCCTGTTCCTACAGTGAACACTGTCGCCACGTGTGTGTGTGTGTGTGTGTGTGTGTGAGAGAGAGAGAGAGAGGGAAAAGAGAGAGAGAGAGGAGGTGGAGAGCTTGTGCGTCTTTCCGTGTTTGTTTCGCGTCGCGTGTGAGTGAACAATTATCACGGAGCCTACGACATTCTGTGACCTTCAGAGCTGAGCTTCGAACAAATCTTTTTTGTTGAGACACTCTCTCTTTCCTTTGAAGGGCGAGGTCACTGCTTATGGAATCAATGGAACGCACCACATGTGGGACATTCGCCAAAGAATAAAATGTATTTCCAGCCCCGGTTAAAAAAGCTCAAAGGCTCTTTGGCCCTGGACCCAGCCCAGACCAGGACACAGCACGGCCCAGCCCAGCCCAGCCCAGCCCAGCCCAGCCCAGCCCAGCCCAGCCAAGCCCAGGCCGCGGTCTTCTCCCCTCGGCCCAGCACGTGTAACCCTAGCTGGGCCTGATTCCATGCCAAACCGCCTAACCACCACCAACCCTCTACTTAGACCTAGGCCGCCGGGTGCCACCTCACCACACACACACACTGGAGCGCCTTCTCTCCCTTTCATTCCACTACGCCACCGTTTCCTGAGCCAAGGCCCGCCTGGACAGGGGACTCTAATAGCGGACACACCCAGCTAAGTCACCCCGCTGGCCAGCCATCAAGACAGGTCTACTCCTGCATCTCCCACCTTGGTCGGTTCCTTCCTTCCTCCCCCCTTTCTTCATCTCGATCTCTGCTCACTTCCCCAGAGATCAGTTGGAAGTTCATCTTAATAAGTGCTTTGTGAGCTGGAAAATACTATATATATATATATTTTTTTTTTTCAGAAACAGTAGCGTACCCATGTTGTGATGGTGCTTTATCACCCCTTAGCCCCAGTCTAACCCGACTGTTCCCCTGGTTCAGACCGAGGCAGAGATGGGCACTCCAAGCTGCCTTGTGGCCTGCTAGCTGAGACCAGGATGTCTCCTTGGATTCCCTTCCTTTCATGGTGGTTTGGGAGCTCCCAGGGCTCTTTTTGCCGACTGACAGGGCCTCAGAACAATGAGAGGAATGTTTGAGTAGCCCAGACGCCACGGCTGTCTTTTAAAGCACGTTTTTATGACCCACCGCCTCTGCCTAAGCCTCATGCGATTCTGCCTGACAGACATGGACAGAGAGACTGGTGGAAAAAGACCGGGAGAGACTGAGAAACAGACCACAACACATAAAGCCCACAATCAGACATCCAGACAGACGGACAAACAGATAGGATCATTGAATGGAACTATTTACAGATAACATTTGTCTAGTGCTGAACTCGGCCAGACATCAACCCTCTATTGGTCTAATATTTCCCAAATGGAAACGTCCGTTATTTTAAACAGCTCCAAATAACGTGTTAAAGCCTTATTCTGAAGTTTGAATAGTTCTGGAACAGTTCATGTTCGCAACTAGTTCAAAATGGTAGTCCGGGAAAAAGTTAATCAAGGACTCAAACTTGTGGTTCCGACTGAGGCACTTAAACACTTTTGCCTGTGACTAGAAACTTGCCTAGTGACAGAAAGCTATACGTACCTGAGAGGAAAACACTTTGTTGCTCTTTATTCCTTCTTTCCTGCCTTATTTCTTTCTTTCTCCCTCTTTTCCGCTCCTTGTTCCCGGCGATCCCAGCTCTCCAGTGTCAGCCTGAGTTGAACCTCAAGGTTGAAGTCCTTTCTCTTTCTCCGTCTGTCTGTCTCTCTCTCTCTTTCTCCCTCTCTCTCTCTCTCTCTCTATCTCTGTCTGCCTCTCCCTCTCTCTGTCGCACCTTCAGCCGCGCAGACAGTGTGAGTATGTGCCAGGGCGCCAGACGGGGTGAGAGTGAGGCAGCAAGCAGACCCAGACCAGCAAGGGGATTCCTTTTTGTCGACGTCAGAGAGGCCTGGGTCCTCCTCCTCCTTTCCTCTCCTCCTCCCTTCCCCTCCTTCTCTTCTCTTTCCTTCCCCCCCTCTCTCCCTCTCTTCCACTGAGCACGGCTGTCGCAGGAACACAGGAAAGGGGGCAGGGGATAATTAGCCACACAGCTGCTAATAAAAGAGCAAAGGCTGTTTTGCCTCAACAGAGGACAAAGCTAGCAATGTTTGCGCCGTCTCACCGTGCAGCCTGTGGGACAGAACAGACTTTTGAGTGGAGTTCTGCATGTTAGAATGGCGTGCTAGAATGTGTGTGTTCATCCCGTGTTGGCAACGTTTGTGACAATGGAACACAATCAAGTCTGAGGAACAAGACTTATTCCAGTTGTTTAATATAGGCCTTACTTTTTGGTTGATTAGTGGTGATTCTGGAAATACAGAGTGCTCAGTACAATCTCTCTGTATTGGTTGTTGTTGTTGTTTTACTTGTCAATGTGAACTGTTTGTCAACTTTCTGGAGCGCCATTACAACACCATTCTGCAAGTCCCGGTTGCCTCTTGATCTGCAATGTGTGCGTGTGCTTGTGGAGGGGTGGGGGTGGGGGGTCTCCAAGGCTTATGATCTGCACCTGTCCAGTGTTGAAACAGACCCCCACCCTCCTTTCCCCAACGGGGGTAAGACGAAACTAGGATAGGGGGCTATTAGAGGCTATACGACTTCCCTTCCTATCTCTCTCCCTCCCTCCCTCCCTCCCTCCCTCCCTCCCTCCCTCCCTCCCTCCCTCCCTCCCTCCCTCCCTCCCTCCCTCCCTCCCTCCCTCCCTCCCTCCCTCCCTCCCTCCCACCCTCCCTCCCTCCCTTTCTCCTTCACCCGTCCATCCTTAATGCTCTCTTCCTCCCCTGTTTGCCTCAAGCCACTGGGTGTGTGAGAAAGAGTGAACTTAGACGACCACGCCCCTCATACACACACACAGACGTCACACATTCCTCATACACACATACGCACACACTGTAGGCAGTCTCTTAGCAACACACACATATACACACGTAATGAGTGTGCCAGTAAGCCACATGACAAAACCACAGACACATTGCTAGTGTAGACATGGGATTCTGTAGGCCAATTGTTATATAGTTTGTATCGTTTTTATCGTGAAAAGTACAACTTTTGTTGCCATGGAGGAGTAACACAACAAAAAGTCTAATTACATTAAGCCATTACTGATTCATTGCATACAATGAATTGTTATCATGTAAAAGCGTAGCATTTAAGTAGCCTTAGATATGTTTGTGAGGAAATCCTGTACCTCCAGTGTATTCACTAGCTGCCATACTACTTTACTTTGAATATGTATGTTAAGAGATCGAACGAGAACTTGAGTGGACCAGTCTTTATTGGCCACGACTTCACAACAACAACAACAACACTGAAGCTATAAAGTGTCGCTTCACATTGACCGAGCATGTATTCTAGTTTAACTGTTGTGATCCAAAAATGTATCTTCACTGTGAACGTTTGCCCACTTTATGTAAAACCTTGTCGGATGAGAAGAATTTAGGTTGTGCACCTGAATGTGTTATAATGTAGAATTTGTCTGTGATATCTACCAATGAACAGAGTGTGTGAGCAGAGTGTGTGAGAAAGCTGTTGGGTCACATAGCCACAGGTCTCATAGAGAAACATGAGACCGGTTTAAGCTGTTACATGACAGGTAACATGAAAACGATGATATATGTAGCTGTAATGGGTAACTTATTGCACAGTGTGTGTGTGTGTGTGGTGTGACTGTGTTTGTGTGTGTGAGGTGTGACTGTATGTGTGTGTGTGTGTGTGGTGTGACTGTGTGTATGTGTGTGTGTGTGTGGTGTGACTGTATGTTTGTGTGTGTGTGGTGTGACTGTGTGCGTGTGTGTGTGTGTGTCGTGTGACTGTGTGTGTCGTGTGACTGTGTGTATGTGTGTGTGTCGTGTGACTGTGTGTGTGTGTGCCAGCGTTTGTGGCAGTGACTCACAGAACTGTAAGTGACTTTATTCTCCACCCCTTGGGCCCAGAGGATTGGATAAAAACGGGTTTTGTTGTCATGACGGCGGTCTCCAGTTTTATGAGCGGAGGGAGGAAATAGGTCTTCCCCTGGGCTGGCCGGACAACAGCTCCCTGTACGGTCACCAAATGCACTGTGGGAAACTGAACCGAGTCCCACATCATGTGACGTTATCAGGCTAAGCTCTAGATGCAGAGTCATCGTGACATTGAAAAGCCACGTCTAGACGCAGCCTCCGTCTGATCCCAACCCAGTTCCAGGTTAAGCTCAGGTCCAGCCTTCTTCATGTCCCCATTGAAAGGCATCGTTTAAGCCTTGGCTCGACCCCAACACCGAGCACTCCATAGCAGGCCCCAGAGCCAGGCTGGACCACGTCAACAGATCAGATTCAGAGCCTCAGTCAATATGGAGTCACACTCAGCTAGCTCAACCCAGAGAAAGAAGGCACAGACCAAGCCCACTCATGGACTACCTCTCTCTCTCTCTCTTTCTCTCTATCTCTCTTCCTCTCTCTCTCTCTCTCTCTCTCTTTCTTCTTCCTCTCTCTCTTCCTCTCTCTCTTGCTCTCTTTATTTATGTTGTTCTATATTAGCCTTTATTTAATCTCTATCTTTCTTCTTGTTCCTACCCCTCCTTTCCCGCTCTTTCTCGTGTATATGTGTCAGCAGTTGCCACAGCAACACGACACACAAACAGTGCGGGAGCAGACAGGAAGTGCCTTGGAACCACAATGGCGTCACTGCGGCTGTGCGCTCGCTCCCTCCTTCTCCCCCGGTCAGCGCAAACGCTATTATCCCCTACTGCTCGACAGACTGCACTCCCCCTCGGTCTCTCTCTCTCTTTACTATTCTCTCTCTCTCTACTCCCATACTCTCTCTCTCTCTCTCTCTCTCTATACTCCGCTATCATTATTATTATTTTTTTATTCTAAGCGTTGCTTTCTCAGCTGTGCTCGTGCGTCTCTATCATTTCTGCCACGTTAGCGGGGCTGCTGGAAAATGCCCGAGCAGTGAGTAGCGCAGCAGGCTGTCTGGTGTCAGCACACTGCCCTCTCCAGATGGCGGCCGCTGTCTGCCTCCAGAAGCTGTCGGCTCGCTTTCAGTGGAAAGTTGCTACTAGTCAAGACCTGTGCTGGGCTTTCCTTTGTGTACGTCGAAAAGTGGGCCGTGAATGTGTGTCAGTGTGTTTGTGGGTATGTGTCCTTGTGTCTACGTGTGCAAGAGAGAAATAGATCTATGTGTGTGTGTGTGTGTGTGTGTGTGTGGCCTCTATTGCAGTGTGTTACATCAGACGGGGCCATTACTCTACAGTGTACACATCCCTCTCATTCTTCCCCTTTTCTTTTTCTACACTGCCCGACATCTAAATATACCCTGCTGGAAAAACCCCTGGAGAGGAACCCCCCCCACACACACAAACACACACTAAATATATCCAACCAGGACCACCTTTCCACGGCCCTCCTCTCCTGCCTTTTTCCTCGACCTCGTCCCCCTCCCCCTCCCTTTCCCTCTGCGTCTCCCACTGGCTCCCCCCCCTCCTCTGCCCCACCCCCCCCCCCCAACCCATGTCTCTACTCCCTTCTCGTGTTATCTATCTCTGTCTCTCTCTCTCATAACATAATGACCCCCCCCCCCCCGCTCTGTTGTTCTTTTTCCTGTCCCATCCATTAGATGACACTGAATCCACCCCCTCCTACCCACCATACGCACACACGCACACACACACACACACACGCACGTACTAAAACACTTTGATAGTGGCGCCTCCACCCCATCCCCTGAGACTCAGTACAGAACAGCACAGAACTACAATGAAGGACAGCATAGGCCAGTCTAGGCCAGGCAGGCGGCACCAGACGGACGGCCTGGGTCAGGTTCAGGTGCACTGGACACAGCCGAGGCCCTGTCGCCCCCGGGAGAAGCAGAGGCTCCACTGCAGCTTCCCACAGAGAGACAGGCCGGAGCCTGGGAGGGGGGGGGATCCTCCCAGGGTGAGGTCACGGCGGGTGAGGGGGGAGACAAGTGTCAGGCTGGGAAGGACAGAGAGCCGCAAGCAGGACAAGAGATAACGTGACGGAGTACAGGAGGGAGAGAATTTTAAAGACCTTTTATTTTAGCGCTCAAGCGAATCAATATATATTTCAATAACGGCTCGCTTTTAAAATAAAAGCTGACACAAAGGCTAAGCCGTGGGTCTTTTAAACACAATGAATAGCCGCTGAATAGAGACAGAGAGAGAGAAGGGTTGGCAAGGGTGGAAAAGACGATGGCTGGGCTGCACGCCATAATGTTGATGGATAGAGTGGCGAGACAAGGTAATATCCTGGAGATAAATCACCGAATGTTATCAGGCTGAGTCACTGTGACCATGGTGGGGATGATGATGGCTAGTATGGGGATGACAAAAGTAAAGAGGAAGCAGACATCAGGAGGATAAAGAAGGGGCTATGCTGGTAGTTGTGAGAGTCAACGAGTGTTCAAGTGGATTGTTTCATTTAAGGGAAATGGCACTAGGTCATGTATTTTCTCACAGTGGGAATGTTTTGGTGTGTGTATGAGAGCGAGAGAGACATATTGTGTGTCTGGGTTCCTTCCTAAATTTGCGGGCTGACCTCATCACAAACTGGTGACTTCCCGTTAGGTCATTAATGAGAGCTTGTGTCTCCCCTGCAAATACACACACACACCCACACGACAACGAAGACAAACATACGCAAACAAACAAATGCTCACTCATTCTGGCACAGGGACCCTGTACCCCCACTGGCCCCTATGTTTTTCCTCTAGGAATTCTGCTGCCGTCAACACTTCATGACCCCGGACCCTTGCCACTATGACCTTTAGCAGTGTGCAAGGGTCGGCCTCTAACGACCCCGCCTTCTACACCTGTCTGCGATGTTTCACCCGCTGAAACAATCCCTCACACCTGTTGGGGAAAAATATCATAATACCTATATTGAATATCAACCCGGATGTTGTTGTTTTTTTGGCCTCCACAACACAATTTTATTAATTTCTCTAATCAGCAACAACGAAATGGTTGTGTAGTCTTCAGCCTTCAAACAGTTGAGGTTATCCACACATTGTAATGCCAAAACAAGAAAACAGAGTACTACCCTGCTACATGCTCCCTTAATAGTGTGAGGTGAAGGGGCCAGCCACTGGAGGCCTGTCAGCTTTATGAAATGGAGTGTTGAGAGCTGGGATGATACTGCTAAAAGGAAGATGAGCGCGAAGGGGAAAAGAGAGAGTAGAGAGAGGCGGTTCTCATTTTTGCTCCTCCACTCCCATTCTCCAGAATGTCAAAGGCACTCTCCTCTCTCACTGAGATTTGTATACAACACAAACATTCACACCCGACCACACACACAAATACACGCAGGACGCGCAGACAGACACAGACACACGTGAAAGGAGAACAAGGACACACTCCCACCCACACAGCCAGTTTGTCAGGGCTGGATCCAGCCAAAACATACATTAACCCTCAGCGATGAGCTCTGTTAAGTATGTGTGTGTGTGTGTGCGCGTGTATCTGCACACCCCAGGTCGCGCACACATAAACCTCCAGGCCCTGAGTGTAAATAAAACCTGTCTTGTTCATTATCTAACGAGCTGTTCTTCTTGAACAATGTGCCGTGGGAAAATAAAAGCAGTGGAAGATGAGGATTGATGACAGAGAGGCCAAATGTGAAGCCTCCATTCCGAAGGATCGAGTAGCTGGTTTCAAAGAACCCAAAAGCTACCCCAACTGTTTTCAGGGGGATTCTTTTTGAGCTGGCCCACCTCTAGACATATTTACTTCCGTCTTAACTTAGTAGTACTTACGTAGTACTTAACTTTGAAAGTGTTTTTGTTACAAATGTATTCAAATTTTGAATTGAGGTCATCTTCACTTTTCAAAGATTAATTTGGGTGTTAATCGACAAAGGTAAATAGCGTTGCGCTTTTCCTGTGAGATGTGTAAGCGTTGGACAAGGCCTGGGGAAAACGGTGAGTTAGTCAGTTAAGCCAAGGTGTGCATAAGCTGGGTGTGTTTGTGTGTTTCCGTTCCCCCCGCCCATAACGAGGGCGCTCTTGGGATTGGGTATGTGCGCGTGCACTTTTCCCCGCTTCCTCCCTCAATTTTGTCTACTCCCTACACGCTTGCCTTTTCCCTCTCTAACTTTCCTCCCTTCTATTTTCTCTCTCTCCTCTCTTCCTTCTTCTGGGTTTGTAATCTCCCGCCTTTCCCTCTTCCTTATCTGCCTTCATCTCCTTTCTTTCCCCTTGTTCTATTCTGCCCGCTCTGCCTCTCTCTGTGCAGGGTAGTGTCCTTATTTGGCTCCCTTCGAGTAAGTGTGAGTGTGTCTGTGTGAGTCTGTGTGTGTGTGTGTGTGTGTGTGTGTTTCCTCCTGACTGTGACTCATGCTTGTCTGACTCACACATGCTAACAAAAACACCACCGTCTCCATGGAGACGCAGAGCCCCCCCCTCCCATGCCTCTGTCTGTGTGTTCCTGTAGCAGGACTCTGCGTTCTCCTGGCAGGCTCCAAGGGGTTGGCCACCCCTGGCACTGGCAAAAGGGTGGCACTCCAAACTGGGCGGATGAAAACGGAGAACTAGAACTAGGGGGGGGGGGGGGGTTGTGGTAAATTGAGAAATAGGGAGAGAGAGAAAAAGAGAAAGTATGAGACCTCTTGAAAGTGACAAATGAAACACAAGACATGCAAAAAGAGGGAGACAATAGAGAGACAAACGGACTGGAGAAATGGAGCCCGTCCCCTCTTTGAAAAAGAAGAACAGGACGGCCTGAAAGGACAGGAGTGCGTCAGTCCCAAAAGCCCACCTGCGGCTCCAGTCTCCATTGTCCCGGCCGTTTTTACTGCCCTGAAATTGTGGGCTGCTCGAAAGTGTGTCCTTTGATGTGCTGCCGCCACCTTGCCCATGGGGAGGAGACCACGTGGGGCCTGATTTGCACAAAGGAGCAGGTAGGGCACGCGATGTAGCCAACCCGCTGTGTCCTCACACTGACTGGCTGCTTTGGCCCACTCCCTGGTTGGTGCCCTGATGTTGACGGTGCGCCCCCTGGCGAACGTAGGGCGTATTATCTGTTTCTGCTCTTTCTTTCTTGCTTCCTTCCTTCCGTCTTTCTTTCTTTCTGTCTGTCTGTTTGTTTTTCTTTCTTTCTTTCTTTCTGTGTGTCTGTTTGTATTTCTTTCTTTCTGTGTGTCTGTGTCTTTCTTTCTTTCTTTACTTTCCTGCTTTATTTCTTACCTTCCCTCTCTGCAAGACAGAGGTCGATGTTGACTTTGGGATGGTGTGTTTAACCGGCTGTCACACCGACTATAATGCGTACATGACTGTGACCTCACTTCCCAGACACACCAGACCTCAAGCATGACACAACAGGTAGGGAACGCTGCTATCAGCACATTCTAACCGCTGACCCTGAGTGGTGCAGCCACTAACATTTGCATGGCTGCTGTGTGGGGGTATGAAAACAGAGGATAACCTGGACTGAGAAAACACACTCTGGCACTGTCCAGTCAACCATTCTTAGAGGTAATGACAAATTCGCACCAACTCATAAGTGACCAGTCGACTGGACATTTCTCAGACAGGCATACAAACATATTCAGACACAGACACACGAATGCCCACACACCTAAACGGTCTCTTTTGACCTCTGCAGGACCTCAGGCGAGAATGACAACTCCCAACAGCTGGTTGGTGGAGAATTCTGGGGATGGGTTGATACCATACGCTGCCACTTCCATAATCCTTAGACGTGAAGAGAAACTATGAGAGACAGAGAACAAAGTAAGAGGAGAAGGAGAGAGACAACAGATGACAAGATAGCAAGAATACAAAAAGAAAGAGTGGGAAAAATTGAAGAGAAAACACAAGACAAGGCCAAGACCAGTTCAGCAAAATGGCAAAATGAATTGCTGCATCATGCCCCCGTAAATGTTTAAGACAAAGGTTTGAAATCAAATCCGTAGTATTATGTATTTACGCTAAAATGGCAGGCTATCTGTTATAGGTAGCGAACCATGTTTGTTGCTAGCTAACAGCTCATGTGCACACAATGGCTACAGTGAATGCCAACTTGCTAAGTTATTTGTCTGTAACTAACTCAGGAGAAAAAGCAGCCCCATATATGCATGAATATATAGTCTATCATATTAAAACCCACTCTCTTGTTACACAACCGTGTTCTCTTGAATCCAGTTGACACAAATAGGCGTATGTCATCCAATACACATAGGACCTATTGAGTTTTTAGGTCCGCCACACAGATGAGTAACAATATCTCCGTTGATCTCCACCCATGCTTAGCTTGCAAGTACATTTTAATGAGGCCAAATTGTCGAACTGTGCCCCCTCAAAACCATCGGGTGCATGGCGCCTCTGAGCCCAGATGTGGGAAGATTAGCTCGCTGAACAGATGACGGAGGGAGGAGGGGAAAGGAGAAAAGGACGAGTGCATCAAAGACAGACTCGAATCAGAGAGGACAGTAGACATGACATCATCTATTCGAGAAAGGAATCGTCAAACTTTATTGAAAAAAATGCAACCTGTTATATATCGTTGTACATACATGAGCCATTACGTGCTCTGCGTTGACCAGGGTCATATGTAGCTAATAACAAAAGGAACTATTGCACACACATTGATGCCAGTCCCCAAAATATTGAAAAGGAGTTATCAAAACAAGGTACTATTATGAAGGGTTATAGGAATTATTTGAAAAGACAGTACACCCGCCTGCCTCAAGTATGGAGTAGGCGCCCACAGCACATGTGACCCGGTCTGAACCAACCACAGACTATAAGAGCCACACAACCTACAATGTGGGAACAGGCCATGAATTCAAACATCAGGGGAGGGAACAGACGTAGCATTGTATACCTTCCTTTTAGTTCCCTTCAAATGTGCCAGAGGCCTGTTCCATGCCTTTTGGAGTCTTTACGTTTCTCTGGCAGTAAGCGTGTGTGGGTGCATGTGTGTGACAGCTGTCTCTTTGCTTGTTGTAATCCACCATAAGCCCCGTGGCTCCCCTGGTCTGGTACGGTCTAACCCCCAAAGCCTCGCTGACCCTCGGGCCTCTCTCTTCCTCACACGCCCTCGGGCGCCGCTCACGCTGCAGAGCAAACCCCCTACCACGCCGGCCCCTTATCATTCATTTTGTTCACATGGCAGTCCCCATCTCCATTCAGACCGTGCTGGCCTATCCGCATTAACACCACGTTTACAACGAAGTGGTCCGCCAAGTTCACTTTGCTAATGCAGGGTGAACATTCTTGTGAACACAAGTGCCCCCCCCCCCTTGGCTAGTTTCAGCAGTTCGAAAGTTTTAAGACCTACGTCCCCTTGAAAAGCCCATACTAAATCAACTACTGCTTCACCATGACTCGCTCCATATCCGTGAAGTACACACAATCTGCATGCGTTCAGAACACAGCCAATCGTCAGAATATTTACACTTGAAACATTTTTTTGTATTGTTTTTCTTGATCTTAATATTTTAAGCCAACTACTGTAGATATGCGTTATCTAAAAATGCTGTTTGAGTAGATGCTGAAAAAGAAGTGACGAGATGGTAGGGTTAATTTTTCATTCATAATTCGAATATGCATATTCTGTATTGACCAAATCTTTACTTTCTTCTCACTTTCCCACCAACTTGAATTTCACAAACATTCATGACCACAATGGAGTCCTAGTTGTCATAGCTACGTAGCAGTTCAATTGCATTGCTTCGTCCCATTCCGTTGATTTTCACCATATCAATCTTAACCATAACACCATAAAACCTCTCTAAGACGCTGTATCGTTTTTGGAGCCCATTTAAGTCATACTTCTCTGTGGGTCTAGCGTAGTACAGAGGGTTTAGTCTTGAAGCTGCGTCCCAAATCGCAAGTGTACTGCAGCTGCCCTTACGAATTATGTACTGTTCCATGCAGAAAGACAATTGGGACATACTAAATCTTTTGCTGGCATACTGAATAGGTTGGTAGTGTGGGGTTTGAGACGCAGGCTGAATGTTCGCTCTCTTTTCTTCTCTACATGAAACCTCTTCATTTCAACCACTGTATTTTTAGCTGAGTTAGAGCTCCCTCTGGCGGCCATTACAAGTACAGTCATAATAACAGAGTCTCATACCATTGCTTTTTTAAGGATGACAGCTAAAATGATATGTAGTCTGACTCCAACACATGATTATTATTATCTAAAGTACTATATTTGACATCAGTGATCTATGTATCCTGAAAGGAGGGTTACATCAATAAACTTGAAAACAGTGGTTAGTTGTTATAATACACTTTCTTAAAGAAAAAATCACAATTTGAGAAATTGTTGAACTGTACAAAAACATTAACGATTAGGGCTGTCTAATACCTGGAGAATTATCTTTGCATTAAAAACAAGATCGAGAAAAATAAAGAAATCACAAAACAAAGAAAGAAATTGTGGTGTTTTACAATATTTCCAGGTCAGCAAAAGCTTTCAGTCCGAGTCCACATCAATGCAAAATAAGGGGGAAAACAACTTATTCAGGATTTGTAGAAAATGCGTCAGTCATCTTTATAATTCCCTTTGACATACTCCAAAGTCTCAACATTTCACAGTTATCTGTCACAGTGTTCGTAAAGCTCATTATTAAACATGTACATATTCCATAACACCTCTTTATGCTTGCTATATTTAAAATGATAAATACAAAAATAATTGCCTCCTTCTCTTTGTCCAAAGCAGTCTTAAGAGAAAGGGTCTTTAGTGGTAAATGGAATGGGACAAAATGACTAAAGGATTGAGTCATAGATGATCATGTCTTCAGAAGCTTTGAAAAGAGAGTCTAGCTCTTTCACAACTACGGACCTTGCCGTACGCAAGCGATTGACAGTAATAAAGCTCATAACCAGGGTCGTTTTCTTAGCAGAGGCTCTATCACAGACGTAGAGGGGTAGGGAGCAGGCAAACAATGATCCAGTCGCTCTGTACTTTGTGGTTTTGCTGATCAGCCCAGGAGGAGGGGGCGGGCGGGCAGTGAGCAGGCCGGGCCTCAGAAGTTGCTGAAGAGCTCGTGCTTCTTGCTCCAGTCCATCTGTGGCGCCTTCTTCTTGGCCCGCTTGGCGTGCGCCTTCTGCTTGGCCTCCGCCGCCGTGGGGCTCAGGCGCAGGCCGATCTCGGCGAACGGGTCCAGCAGCCGGCCGCCCTCGTCCTCCGCCAGCTAGAGGGAGCCATGCAGACAAGAGGCATCGTTAGTGTGTAGCAGTGGAGGGCGCTGTTGTGGCATTTATACAGGGGCTCGGGGGGGGCTACTGTAGGCCAGCATTTGACACAATGTTGAATGGTGTGGGAACAGATTGGGGTGGAAACCCCTCGCAATGATGTTACAGACACACTCCTGCCCGTGCGGGCACACACGCACACACACACACACACACACACACACACTCACTCACTCACTCACTCACTCACTCACTCACTCACTCACTCACACACACACACACACACACACACACACACACACACACACACACACACACACGCCCAGGGACAGGACGGACCTGCGTGCTGTTGCCCTGGCTGCTGAGGTCGGAGTGTGTGGACCTGATGGACTGAGTGGTAGAGCTGCCGTTGGTCTGGGGGCTGGGGGAGCCGTTGGAGTAGGACGGCCCGTCGTAGTCTGACAGACACACACGCACACGCACACGCACACACACACGCACACGCACACATGGAACTGAGTTAGAGTTTCATCATTTAATTAGACATGAAACTACTCGTTCAATAACCTATAATTAATTATGAACAATACAAACAGATAATTTGCATTCTCCTTTCCCTCATTAAACTTTTTATGCTATTTCATGCTAGTAGTAAAAATGAATGCATATTACATTATATTATTAAACATATTTTTTCTAAAATAATCGAAATATACAGGCTTAATTGTAATGATCAGTTGTGTGAACCGTGCTGTCCGTAGCGCAGCACAGCAGTGCCTTGTGGGTAGTGTAGTCCTACCTCTCAGGTGGCAGACGGCTGGGGTGACGGCCATCTTCTTGAAGTGTTGGTCTGTGTCCGGGTCCACCACCAGCAGGCTGCTCTCGTCCCCCCCACTCTTGATGAAGGCCACCACCTCGGCGTGGCGCATGCCCTCGATGTTCACCCCGTTCACCTAGACCAGCGATGGAGAGACCGAAAAAAGGAGGGAGACGAGAGAGACACAGAGAGGGAAGGAAAGAGACAGAGGAAGTGAGAAAGAGGAGAGAGGAAGGTGGACACAGTGGGATGTGTGAGAAAGGCTGCCATTGCAAAGTACAAGAATGTGTTCAATATTTTATGTATGTTGGACAATATTTTCTGTGACAAAATCTAGTCACTGGCAAAACTATAGCACATTAAATGGTTTTAGAAAATTATTAATATCATAGATAATTGTCACATACTGTATAAAATACCTGTACACAAATAGATTTGTGATTCCCCCCCCCTATATTGTCTAATATCTGTCATCCAAAGCTAAGTATTGACAAGGTCTGCAGTAACACATCCAACCAGCCACTAGGAAGCAGTATGAGCCAATGGGATCCTGATTCATCGTTTTACCTCCCTGCTTCAGGTCTCCCCCACTATAATGAAGAAAATGGTGACCGTAACAAACAGTAAGATTGATAGGTAGTAATACATAATATATTATAATATATATTTCCTCTGCCTCTAACCGCCAATCATGAATCCTTGCTCATAAAATTGCAGAAAGCAGGGAAACGTGCGTCTGTTACAGAAAACCTTACGGTGCAACTGTGAAAAAGTGGTTGCGTGTGTTTGTGCGAGGGAGCATGAAAACACCTCTCCCCTACACCAGACAAACACAAAGCTACCCATTCTTTCTCTTGATCTAGATACCTGTGGAGTCAGACGGGGCCCGTGACCCTCTGCAGCAGGGAGCTGCAGCTAGCTGGGCGCAACGCTAATGTTGGTCCGCCATCAAATATTGATGGTAAGCCTGTGGCGCGGCCTACGGTGTGGGGTATCGGGTGTCCCTGTCCTGGAAGGGGAATGTGTTTAAAATTCACTGGCCTTATGACAGGACGGAGACGGGGAGGAGGGGGACACTGTCTGGCAAGGCCACGGAGGACAAGTGTCCTACTTTCAGAACGAGGGGAAAGGAAAGGGGAAGAACTGAAATGGATGGACAGAGAGATAGAGGGAGACAGACGGGGGTGGAAAAGGAGAGGAAGCATAAAAAAAGGAGACGATGAAGAAAGAAGGAGTATGCTCAAAGCCACCTGTCGACCCTTTCTTTTTCTCTGTCTCTCTGGCTGTCTGTCTCTGTCTGTCTGTCTGTCTGTCTGTCTGTCTGTCTGTCTGTCTGTCTGTCTGTCCGTCCGTCCGTCCGTCCGTCCGTCCGTCCGTCCGTCCGTCCGTCCGTCCGTCTGTCTCTCTCTCTCTGTGGCTCTGTCTCTGTCTCTCTCTCTCTCTCTCTCTCTCTCTCTCTCTCTCTCTCTCTCTCTCTCTCTCTCTGACCACAGTTCCATCCCTCCATTAAGGGAGGTGTCAGAAGGAGACCGGCCAGCCAGACGGTCCCTCTTCCCTCCCGGGTGTCCATGCGGGGAAAGCGGGCCACGCTTTGTGTCTGGGCGGCATGCGAGCAGGTGCCGCTTCATGTGTCAGTCACCCGGCCCTCTCAGCTAATTAACCGGCCGGCCTGGGAAAACCCCGTTCTCCATACGCGAGGGAGCCTTGGTGTGAGCGGCCAGGGGTGAGTGTGAGTTGAGTGTGAGGTGAGTGTGAGTTGAGTGTGAGCCGAGAAGAGGAACCTGGGCTGGGCTGGGTGGAAAACGTTGATGTGGTGTGCGTTTGCATTCTTGTCTGCAACGTTCCCAGACCTAGTTGAGCTTTGCATTGAACTTTTAAGGAGACAAAAGAGGTGCTCTAATTTTAGCTCACTAACAAACCCGCGTACTGTACGGTACAACACACACATACTGTTACGCTCTCTGAATCTGTCCCTCAGCTCAGGTGTTATGTACAGAACACTGAGTCCTAGACTGATCGAGACGATAGCATGGGTGTGTGTGTGTGTGTGTGTGTGTGTGTGTTCTGTGTGTGTGTGTGTGTGTGTGTGTGTGTGTGTGTGTGTGCATGCTATCAGGCTGACAGACACATGTGGGAGGTGTGGAGGACAGCTCCAGCTGATTATCTGTCTGATATGACATCATTGCTCATTGTTTCTGCTCATCTTCAAACAGAACGCTGCTCTGACAGCACCACTGGAGAGGGAGACTAGAGAGGGCACGTGTGTGTGTGTGTGTGTGTGTGTGTGTGTGTGTGTGTGTGTGTGTGTGTGTGGGCGTGCTTTTGCGCTTACTGAGTAAATACATGTATGCAAGTTTGTGGAAGGCTTACGTCCATGCAAGCTCTTTGTGTGCACAAGACAGAGACAGTTGGTGGAAGTTATTCCATCCTGTGTTCCCACTGTTAAACGACTGGACTGTTTACAACCTGCACCTCCATACGGAAGTGGAGCCTGAATGTGTCTGAGAGGTCTGAGAAGCTGACGAGGGGTCAGGCAGCACGCAACAGGAGCAGGGGGAAGCCAGCCATAGCAGCCCCCTGGCAGCGCTGCCCGGTCTATCTGCCAACCCCCCACACATACCCTCTCAGCACCCATCATAGCCTGCAGGACGCACCGACGCGAGAGATACTACACAGATAGCAGCCAGGGGGTAATGGAGCATGGAGAGAGAGGGAGGGGGGAGAAAGAGGGAGTAGGAGAGAGAGAGAGAGAGAGAGAGAGAGAGAGAGAGAGAGAGAGAGAGAGAGAGAGAGAGAGAGAGAGAGAGAGAGAGAGAGAGAGAGAGAGAGAGAGAGAGAGAGAGAGAGATAGAGAGAGAGACAGAGAGAGAGAGAGAGAGAGAGAGAGAGATAGAGAGAGAGAGAGAGAGAGAGAGAGAGAGAGAGAGAGAGAGAGAGAGAGAGAGAGAAAGATGGATGGAGAGAGAGAGAGAGCTAGGCCAGTCATGGGTTTCCACCTTCCTAACAATCTGTTGAAAGATGACACAAGCATTGTCGCTTGGTCGGAGACAGACCCAATTAACTATCCATAATACGCACACACACACGCGCACACACACACACACACACACACACACACACACACACACACACACACACACACACACACTGCTTCGCTGACGAAGCTGATTGTACTCTTATCAACAAAGTCCTTGATAACTAGCCGTATGAAACCACTGATGTAATACAGATCGGACTGACTGACTGGCAAAGTAAGGGGTGTGTGTCTAACCACGCCCGACTGTAGTGGTATAGACAGTGTTACCGTGGTGAACACTAGCACATATCGGTAGGGTCTAGGGTCAGAGGCTTTCTTGTGTCCATGTCAAGGATTAAACCTCTGCTGTGATTCTCACAGAGTGTGTTTCAAGTGTCCGGGAGAGACTGAGTGAAAGGTTGGCTGACTTGCAGTGCATCAAGAAAGTAATATTCAATATTTACTGTCCTGAACTTGATAGGGGCATTGTGTGGGCGTACGTGCATAGTGCTTGAGTGTGTGTTTTTTTATGTCTGTGTGTGTGTGTGTGGGAACAAGATTTTCTCTCTGTCTGTAGTTGTCTTCAGCAGCCCTGGCAATCCTTCCCCACCCTCTGCACAATAAACATTCCACTTTTTTTTATTTACCTTACCTACCCTTTCATTTCATCTAAATGGAGCAATATAGGAAACAATCGAGCACACTGGTATTGTCTTAATGGAAACTACCAACGTTTCGGTCAACCGACCTTCTTCAGGGTCAATACGCTATATATACCCTGAAGAAGGTTGGTTGACGGAAACGTTGGTAGTTTCCACCTCAATTAAAGGGGAATTTAAAGAGAATACTGGTGTACTCAAGTGTTTCCTATATTGCTCAATACATCACCGACTCTGAGAATCTCGATTACATCATAGGTGTGCCATCTGTGATAATGAGTTGAGACGTCATCTAAATGGGAAACGGTAAGTATTGTTCCTCTTCCTTCTGACAGATTCAAGAATGAAAGAGCCCCTTGACGTCAGTCTTATCGGTCATGTGACATCACTGTTCATTGTGTCTTCACCTCTCACCTGTGAGTTCAAACAGTCAGCCTCCATCCAGGGAGGAGCCCAACCAGGGCACAGGTGTGGTGTTTTTTATCAGCTCGATCTCTAGTTGAGTCTCCTTCGTACGCCTTGGGGTTTAGGCATGGCTAGGAATGTGGCTGACACACAAACATTTAGCCCGAGAACACGGCTGATGTTTGCTGTCTGTCTGAGGTAGTCTTTAAGTCATTATTTTATGTCAGAATCTACGTGGTATGATGGATGAATGGTGTTCTACACCTCACTGTTAGTATAAGCAAAAGGTCATTGTTGATTTTAGAAAGTCAGCAGTAAACCAATAATCCAGATCAAAGAAAGGGAGATCAAATTGAAAGAGGGAATCCATATACATGGTGTTACTGTCAGCAAATACGATGGGAGGAGATTTTGAGTTTTTAAAATAAGTTCAGATAACATTTTACAAAGAAGCCTATCTCTTTTGATATTAATAGGTATAGGCCTCTCTTGTTCTATAAAGCTATACCACTAAGTGAGTGGGGTCATATTTCTAGGAGTATATTAACAGATAGTTAAGTTATTACACTCTGACCCCGTGTAATTGGTCAATTGATCATTGATCATTTGATCATTGATCACAGCTTCATTGATCACATGTTAAGGTGGTCGACCTCTTCCGCTCCTATTTGACCTCCGCAGGAGCCCGATCCCTGACCTCATATAGAGCCTCGCTGTGGGACCTCCTTGACCCTGCTGGGGCCCGCCTGTCCTAGGTCAGAGGTCGGAGGTCATGGGAACGGGCCTGATGGGTGTTGTAGTCCTGACGGAGGGGCTGCTACATTGACGCAGAGGCTCTGACACAGGGGGGAATCATGGCGGCTAGGTGTGTGTGATGAACGCTGGTGATCAGGCGAACGTGTGAGTGAGAGGGGGAGACAGAAAGCAGGGGTGGCTTGATGAGTTGACTTTGACTGCCTTCTTTTTCAACAGCTCTGTCCTCACACCAACCGGATTTGAATGTTTGCAGAACGCAAGAAGGGGTGGTTGAAGGGGTCAAAGGGCGCTCTCTTTACAAGTGGTCACATACACACACACACTTACATACACAACCCTGCCCCCTGTCTGCCCCCCCCCCCCCCCCCCCATTACCCTCTGTCTCTGGCCAACAGAATGATGTATAACTGTGTCTCTAACGTAGCTCCTCCTCAGTCCTCAGTCAAACACATACGTGACGGATGAGTCTGGGTCCGGGCTGTGTTATTATGAGGGCACACACACACACACACACACACACACACACACACACACACACACACACACACACACACACATACGTGTGGCCCTGCACACACTACCTCAGGGCGTGACGGAGAAAAAAGCATGCACTGCTGTGACGATGACGTTACGCCTGTGGCATGTTGCAGGCATATTATAATGTGTGTGTGTGTGTGTGTGTGTGTGTGTGTGTGTGTGTGTGTGTGTTGTTTTCAAAGTGAAACACACTGCCAAGGACAAATGCTCCACATGCATCTCATACGTCAGTATGGTTTATGGTAAATGTACTGAACACATTTATTAAGAATCACCTGGAAATATGTTCATAACAGAGGAATTTATGGAACAAGGTGATTCTTCATCTGCCAATAAGCCTCTCTCTCTCTCTCTTTCTCTCTCTCTCTCTCTCTCCCTCTCTCTCTCTCTCTTTTTTTTCTTGAATTTGAACAGTCCAAACCACACTGTATAAACGCATCTCAGTATTGAAGAGAGTGCCATGCAAAGCATCCAGCACACTCAGAGGTCCAATGAACTATCTAGAACACACACACATACACCCCCCCCCCACACACACACACACACACACACACACACACACACACACACACCGGCCCCCTCACCTCTATGAGCCTGTCCTGCGGCCTGAGTCCGGCCAGGTCGGCGGGCGAGCCCCGGTCCAGAGACCTGATGTACTGTCCTGGTCTGGACTTCTCACTGTGGAGGTTGAAGCCGTAGCCCATCTCCACCCGGGCCAGGTGGCAGAGGCGGGGGAAGAACTCGGACGGGTCTACCGGGGGATGGGCCTGGGCCTGGGCCTGGGCCTGGGCCTGGGCCTGGGCCTGGGTGTTCTGGAGCTGGGCAGCAGCCTCCTGGAAGACAGAGAGGAATGGCAGAGGGTAGACCGGGTCATGGGGGTGGTAAAGCCATCTAAAGGATGACGATTTATCCAGCAGGAGTTTTAGAGAGTAGGTCAGTCTTCATGCTACTACTCAATGTAGACTGGGGAACTCAACAGTAGACCCATACCCTGCAATACCGTCAAAGCACCTCTCATCTTTATCATTCACATTCAGTTTCTTTGGATGAGCCCTGCTATAACCACAATGCTGTCACCAAAAGGTCTTTCAATATACCATTTTATTTCATACTTTTAGATGATTCATGGGCAAACACTCGAGATGCATTCAAGCCTGGGAAAGCCGGTGCAGTGCATGTGCCTGTGTGTGCAGGTTATAGATGGTCAGGATTGTAACCTCCCTTCCCTGTGCCTACATTAGGGCCCCATTAGGACTGACTAGAGGAGGTGAAGGGTAACAGTGGATAGGGATGGGGTCTATTTCAGACCCCTGCTCTGTACGCACCACAGCTACCGGTTATGAAACAGCAGTCTTCAAACACCCACACGTTTCACTTCTCCTGTTGTTTCAAATGTTCATGTGAAAAAGATTCAGCCGGTACATGTGTGTGTGTGTGTGTGTGTGTGTGTGTGTGTGTGTGTGTGTGTGCGCGTGCCTGCGTGCGTGTACGTGTGCCTATGTGTGAGCCCACACACCAAAGCCAGCATGTGTCCACTAAAAATACACTTTGAGTGAGTGGGCAGTTAGTGAGAGAATGATGGAGGGATGGATAGAGGTGGGTTAGAGAAAGGAGAGACACCTCACTAGCTGATGAATTCCAAACAGGAAAAGGATGGCTCTCTCTTTATTTTTCACAGTCCATCTATCTTCCTGCTCCTGTATCCTGTCAACGGTTCAGCTACCAGAACAATCAACACTGGGAACCATTGTGGAACTAGAACCAACCAACCAACATGAGCTATATTTCATTTCATGCATCAGATTCCTTAAAATAACTGTGATTCAGGTATATGGCCTAGAGCAGTGGTTCCCAAACTTTTTCAGCTCGAGACCCAAAAGAGAAATTTGTTGTCTCCCCGGGACCCAAATTTACAAATATACATTATGAATTGCTATAACATGTACAATTATAAACAAATGAGAATAACAAAACAAACCATGAATTAAAAATGTACATGAAATGTATTTATTATTATTATAAAAGTATGTCAAAACAATAATCAAATTTGTTGAGAGCATTGTTTGATTTCTCAAAGTCTACCTCATAACGATCTTGCACTGAAAAATTTGGACATAGAAGCAATACAATTACACTCACTATGTCAGCTGGAGTGCAGTTAAGTATATACAGTACATCACATAAATAATACAATTGAGTGTAATGTTTAGTTTCTTACCACCTCAGAAAATATGTATAAACCATTTTGTAACACTTTTCAATGAACAAACAATTATCGAACATTTCTTACCCCCTGCCTTCGTCCCTCAGCCTTAAACCCTAACATTTAAAAACATTCTTATTATTTTTTACTTACTTATGTTAAAATTATGCTGACCTGATATGTTACAATGGGTATGGCTAATATTTAACATGGCACAGTAAAATCTAATGAGAAGTATGTGGCTGGTTGAAGTTTTCAACCAGAAGATCTATTCTGGGCTTGGTTTTTGAAAGTGCAATTCTGAGGTCAGGCTGAGGATTTAGTCTGTTCCTGTATTTGTTTTTCTCCCTTGAAGAGCCACCTCATCTCACAGTGAAAGAGCAGGTGCTCATGCTCTGCCCCCATTTCCTTGCATAACTCTGTGAAAAGCCTTGATTGTAGTGGTCGTTTTTTGATTAGATTCACTACTCTCACAACTACATCAAGAACCTCTCCTAGGTCACGCTGTAATACTTTGCTGGCCAAAGGTTCCCTGTGGATGATACAATGTGTGACCTTCACATTTGGGACCACTCTGCGAACATAAGCCACAAAACCAGACCTGCATCCAGTCATGCTCCTGGCGCCATCAGTGCAAATTCCAATACAGTTAATCCATTCTAATTTGAGGTCTTTCAAATTCGTGTCCAGCACTCTGAAAATGTCCTCTCCCCTTGTTGTTGTGTGCAGCCGCTCACAGAACAGGAACTCCTCCTTGATATCCTTCTCACTGATGTATCTGGCAAAGACCATTAACTGAGGGATCCCAGCAACATCAACAGACTCATCTAGCTGCAGTGAAAATATGTTGTGCTCCAATATTTCTCCTACAACTGACTTTTGAATATCCACTGCCATGTCCTTGATTCTTGCTGCAACGGTGTTATTTGAGAGTGGGACAGACAACTTTATTTGCAGCTTCCTCGCCCAGAACGGAGAGACACACATCTTTTAAGCATGGTTTTATCAGCTTTTCCCCAATGGAATGGGGCTTCTTTGCCTTGGCAATGTGGAGGCTGACATGGTATGAAGCCTTCAGTGCTGCTCTGTTACCTTTGAATGCCTGGTAGTGCAGAAGATGTAACCATTAAAAATCACCACCCGCACTTGTCACCATGAGACACACACATATAAACACACACACACACACACACACACACACACACACACACACACACACACACACACACTTTCTGTGACATGTCTGGTGTTACACCGAAATCTGTGACCCACCAAAATCTGTGACCACTTTGATTGCTCAGACTGTTTTTAATATGATACCCATGCGGGAGAAAACATTTAAATATGTATTAATATTGCATATTAAGTTTTGATAACTGCATTTTACTAAATGAAATTAGGAAATTAAACTTTGAACTAACATTTTCCAAAAATGTGGTTATTTGTGCATGCATTTGTGAGGGATATTTGCATGACCTAATCTGAATTATTTTGGATTAGGCCTGCATATCCTATTCCTGAAGGTAAAGGTCACAATTTTATGACAAGCATCACAACGAACAACATGTACATGCCACCGCGCCCCCTGGGGTCACCGAATTGGACGGGCACAGATTTTGTTGTTACACCTGCATGGAAACTGACACACATACAAACTAAGCTAATACAAGCGTAACAAACACTTTCCATTTTTTTGATGGTGGAAGAGTCAGTAGAGTAAATGTACTTTGCTGGATTATCAACATTAGGTAACGTTAACATTATATGTCTGCTAGTCTGGGACGAAAAAGTGCTTGTCAGTCTTAGCCGCGATTGCTGTCGCTGTCTTGCTAGCAATGATTAAGGCTAGCAAGACAGCGTCAGCAATCGCGGCTAACACTGACAAGTAATTTTTGCTAGCAACAAAATAGTCAGACACACGGAACAAAACAATTCAATTGCTACACCAATAAAAACAAATGACTGACTTACTTTTCCACTGTCAAAGCACATTTTCTTGAAAGTTTCTTCTTTGCACAGGAAAAAATCTTTTGACTGGCCCTCCTGCTGAGAATGCTTGGTTTGGAGATGTCTTTTCAATGTATTAATTTTAAAGCTCTCATTACTGAGCACCTTCCCACATAAAACACATTGAGGCCTCTCCTCTGCAGATCGAATTGCTTTGGTGAAGCCAACATTTATAAAGCAATCCTGATATTTACGTTTCGACATGACTGCGCGATCAAGAGTGAGGGAATCACAGAAGTCACACTGGACGTTAGCGAGAGAGCGCGAACATGATTTAGGTCCAGGCTCGCTCTAAAATAGAGAGAGATGGGTTTGTGTGTGTGTGTGTGTGGGGGGGGGGGGGGGGGGGTTGAACGAGGGGGGGATTAACAGTCCCGTACATCGCATCTGAACTGAGCAGCCCAGCACAGCAAAAAAAAAAAAAAAATCTATTTTAATTAAGAAAAGTATTCCACATATCATAGCATTATTGCACACTTTATTCTGTCAATTGGCGACCCAATAAAAACGAGTCTGCGACCCAATTTGGGTCGCGACCCTAAGTTTGGGAAACACTGGCCTAGAGAGAGAAAGAGAGTGGGCAAGGGAGAGAGAGAGAGTGTGTGTGTTTGTGTGTTCGTGTGTTTGTGTGTGTATGTGTCTGTGAGAGAGAGAGAGAGAGAGAGAGAGAGAGAGAGAGAGACAGAGACAGAGCCAGAGCCACAGAGAGAGAGAGAGAGACAGAGCAGAGCCAGAGCCGGAGACAGAGCCAGAGACAGAGACGGAGCCAGAGAGAAATACGCTAGGTTGGGAGCACAACAGGAGGATTCATACATATTTTCGCTCCCGATTAATCCAAGTCGCTCGCTGGGGAGGAAGTGGCCCACAGGCAAACAGGAAGGGGTGGGCCGTTGCTCAGAGAAGTGGACACAAAGCTATTAGCACCCGAGAGTGAGTCTTGAGGTGGAGAGGTGGATGAAGTGATTGAATGAGAAAATAAGAAGAGGGGGAGTGACAGAGAAAGGGAGGGAAAGAGAGAATTAGAAAGGGATGCAAAAAAAAAAAGAGAGAAGGAGAGACCTAAGGATACGAGTCCGGAACCAAGAGAGTGAGTGAAAGTGTTGGAAATGGAAGAACAATAATGAGTGACAAAAGACAAGATGGCTGTAGAGTGACTAAGAGAGGGGCACAGCAAGAGAGAGAGAGAAAGAGAGAGAAAGAGAGAGAGCAGGGCAGAGAGAGAAAGAGAGAGAGCAGGGCAGAGAGAGAAAGAGAGAGAGCAGGGCAGAGAGAGAGAAAGAGAGCAGGGGAGAGACAGAGAGAGAGAGAGAGAGAGAGAGGGAGAGAGCAGGGGAGAGAGAGAGAGAGAGAGAGAGAGAGAGAGAGAGAGAGAGAGAGAGAGAGAGAGAGAATGGAGAGAGAGAGAGAGAGAGAGAGAGAGAGAGAGAGAGAGAGAGAGAGAGAGAGAGAGAGAGAGCGAGAAAGAGAGAGACCAAACGTGTGCAGAATAATGAGCGTGTAGAGTGAAATAATGAACCCTTGAATCAGTGAGAGATTGAAAGAAAAGGAGGGCACAAGGTGAACACAGAAAGACAGAGAGAGACAAAGAGAGAGAGAGAGGAGAGAGAGAGAGAGAGAGAGAGAGAGAGAGAGAGAGAGAGAGAGAGAGAGAGAGAGAGAGAGAGAGAGAGAGAGAGAGAGAGAGAGAGAGAGAGAGAGAGAGAGAGAGAGAGAACGACATTGTTAACTAGAGAGAGAGCTGATGGATTGAGCGTTGGAAGGTTCCAGAAGGTCTTAGATAAACTCAAGGATCTGGCCCAGCTGGGAGACATTAGGGAAGGGGAGACAGTGGTCAGAGGTCTAACCTCTGACTGCCTTGGCATGCCTGCCTGCCTGCTCCCCTCCAATACAACCCCTCCCGAGCCTCTCTCTATATTTGTCTGTCTGTCTGTCTGTCTGTCTGTCTGTGTGTGTGTGCAGGGTGTGTGTGCAGGGTGCCACAGCTCACTCCAGCCACCTGTAGGCCAACCCCACCGCCTGGTGTCCCAGATGGAAGGAGGACCCCGAGCCCCGGATCAGCTGGGGCCGTACGGCCGGGAGAGTCTCAACGGCAACGGGACTCCATAACACGTGAGCTGGCCGAGGTGGAGCCAGCATGAGATAGTGGAAGAACTGAATAAATCACCAACACCTCGCCAAAAAACGCCCTGGGTATTTTCACCCTGCTGGCTAAGTGTCTCGGCTCGTGAGCTAACAGAGCCTAAATACAAAACTAAGAGTTGTTTCCCCGAATCCCGTCTGGATAGACTGACGGTTCGATTATTTGTGGAAACTCAGGATTTATGTACTAGACCTTCTGGGTGGTGTGAATGTGCACCCCTCTTTGTAAGTAAAACATGGAATGATCCACCACTAGAACTGAGTATGACTCCAGGACTTAACCATGTTGGATTGGATGTGGGTGTGTAGTGTTTAGATCACTTTTTACTAGGCCTCTGTCTTTTTCAAATTACATTTCGAAGGACAACCGAACAAAACAAGCACACATTTTTTCCACTACTGTCAGCCCACTGGCCTATAATCAGGAAATTCCTCACCGATGGAAAGAAAACCAGGGTTTTTCCAAAACAAAGTGTCCCAGAACGTTCACCAACATCAGACTGAGCGCACAGCAAAATTCCATTCCATTCCCGATTCCATTCCGCAGCGCTACTGTTTTGCTCCGGAACCTGGGCGGGAGGATTCCTATAGGAAACCTAGCATGGAAGACTGTTCCACTGTTCCACTGAGGAACACCCAGGATGGAACATGACATTTCAGGCCATCCAGCCCCCTGGAACCCCCAACAGCTACCCTGGAGCCCCCTGGAGCTCCCTGGAGCCCCCAACAGCTACCAAGGGGCCCCCCGGAGCCCCCAACAGCTACTAAGGAGCCCCCTGGAGCCCCCAACAGCTACCCTGGAGCCCCCTGGAGCTCCCTGGAGCCCCCAACAGCTACCAAGGGGCCCCCTGGAGCCCCCAACAGCTACCCTGGAGCCCCCTGGAGCCCCCAACAGCCACCCTGGATCCCTCTTTAGCTCCCCCGCCTCCCACAGCCACCCTGGAGCCCCCCACAGCCATCCCAGAGTCCCCTGGAGCCCCCCACAGCCACCCTAGAGCCCTCTTTAGCCCTCATGCTCACACCCCTAACCCATCCTGACACAATAATCATGTTTATGGGGATTGGATGGGCTGTCAGTGGAAGCGTGCCATTGCATGCATTCCTTCCATTTCCTGCCACAATCGGCCATTGTGCTGGTCTGTATATCTCTGTGTGGGTTTGGAACATGCATTTTAAGATGCTGTTTTCGGGGGTCTGTGTGTGTGTGTTTGTGTGTGAGTGTGTGTGGGGACAGGAATGCTCAAATATTCTATTTCGAATAGTGGAACTTTGTATGTGTATTCTTCTCATACCACTATGCTTGTATGTGTGTGTGTGTGTGTGTGTGTGTCTGTGTGTGTGTGTACAGTATGCCGGGGTGCTGAATGGCAGGGTGGATGAGTTGAGAAGGTTGGCCTGGTGAATAATTGACCAGGGTGCTGCTGCCTGGCTATAGCCGGATGCTGACCACTGTTAACCCCTTCACAGCCTGGGATCACTGGCAATACCACCCGCACAATAGTTCTCACTGGGGCTCCGAGTGTTGTGTGTGTGCATGTTTGTGTTTGTTTTCCATGGTGTGGTGCGGGGGTGTTTGAACGGGTGTTTTTTTATCTACATGTATTATTCTTTGCCGGTAACCTTACTATTTGTACAATTGTTAATTCATTTGTTTATTGTGCTCTGCTTTGTGGTGTGTATGAATAGTGTAATGTGTAATTTATAACCCGCAAATGTGTGTGTGTGTTTGTGTGTTCTGCTCTGTTCAAATCGTACAGTGTGTGTGTGTGTGTGTGTACAGGCCATGCTCCATCCTTCGTCTCCTAATCCGGTTCATATGGACCGTGTGTCGACATCAATGCATTCATTGATATATTTTCCATAGGGGATTAAGCCAAACTTAATATCCCTCCTGTTCCTCTGAGGAGGCTCAGGTTTCTTATTACTGTATGAGCTCCCAGGCTTGTCCTGCAACCCAGAACAGTCGGCTACCACAGGAGGTTCAAGATCCCCTTGGAGAGACTTTCCAGCAAGCTGGTAACAGTTACACATGTTGGGTTGGAAAACACTCCTGCAAGTTGACAGCATGAAGTAATAGATTTATAGGTCGTATGATATAGAGCTTATTTTTAATATACCACGCCATCAACTTTTTTTCAATGTTTGCACACCTATTATGTAATCTGGAGTTCTAAGAGTCTGCAATATCTTGAGCAATAAAGTACACACTCAAGCACACTGGTATTCTTTTATCTTCCCCTTTGATTTCAAGTGGAAACCAACCAACGTTAATGTACCAGGCAATGCAAAAAAACAACAAAAAGAATTTTGGCATCATGTCATGGTTGGTGATGTCACGCTGTTGCCGTGGAGGACTGCAAAGACTATTATGGGAGAGCTATGGCCTGCTAGGCCAGTTATTGGCTGTGTGAGTTATTGTCATATGGCCTAGCTGTCACAGACATGCATGACTTCTGTTTCACTTGCGTGATGAACAGGTCACACGGGGTTCAGCCAATCAAAACCTTATCATAATTAGGGTATATTAACTACATACAATTACTGTGAGTCAGACATTGTATACATAACCACCCTGGTTTCAAACTGAGTATGGGAGTGTGTGTGGATTTCTGTCACCTAAGTGTTGGGGCAGGCTGGGCCGAGAGAGAGAGAGAGAGAGAGAGAGAGAGAGAGAGAGAGAGAGAGAGAGAGAGAGAGAGAGAGAGAGAGAGAGAGAGAGAGAGAGAGAGAGAGAGAGAGAGATTCCTCTCTGTTTCCACTCCTGTTAGGGTATGCTGGTTGATGGGACCTACAGGGCTCTCTGACTGTGACCCTCCTTGGCCCGACACGCTCGCGCCACCGCCCAGAGGAGAGGCCCTTCAAAGCTCCGAGATGGACGGACATGATGGAGGGAAATAACAGAGGAGAGAGAGCGAGGGAGGGGTGACATCCCGTGGCGTGGGCAGGGAGATTAAAAGGGGGATGAGACAGGGGATCTCGGAGAGACCCAGAGACACAGATAAACAGAGATGAGACATCCGAAGATATGCGCCCATCTAAAGCCGTCGAGATAGGAGGATGACTGATCCAAGAGAAAGATAAACGGGGACTGGATGAACATCGTGAGAGCGTGTGCCCTCTGGGTGAGCGTTGAGATGAAAGGTTGTGTGGAGCCTTGCTCCAAGGGACTGGGCGTGGTGGACCTCTGTCTCACCCCCTTATCATCCTGCCTGGTGGGGGGGACAGGGGAACGGAATGGGGACGGGACAGGGCTAGGACCACAGAACGATGTCCTTTCCAAACTCCTGTTATTATTTTTAAAAGGCTTACGTTATGCATACATCATGTGTTCAAGCGTCTTTGGGTTTCAGAAAAGCGCTATTCGAATAAAACAAGTTATCATGATTATGATACTAACACAAACTAGACTCCTCAGGATAAGCTCTGACAAGGCAGCCGGAATAATTCTCCATTCCCAGCGGCATCACGCTTCCAAATCCCTGATTTCCTGCCATCTGTTCTCTGTCCGACACCATCTTTCGTTTGTGGCAGCGTTGAGTCGTGGAGCTGGCGGCCGTGTTCCTGGCACCGGCACCACGGTAGGTTGTCTCCGTCGCCACGGTTCCGTGTCTGACCTCTGAACCCTCTGTGGGAGCGGGCCCAGGGTCCTCTCTATGAGAGCCTTCCGGGCGGTTCCAGGGGCTCCATTGCCAGACGGGTGTTCGGCCGCCATGGAAGCTGAGCTCGGCCTGACGGAGGATTCCCGCACGTTGTGGTGATGAAAAGCGTAAACGCCACACTCTGCTCTCTCGCTCTTTCTCCCTGCACGTTTCTCTCTCTGTGGCTGTCTCTGTCTATTCCCAACAAGTGGCCCTGGAGTGGTAGAAAAACTGATTGAAGTCGGAGCAGCTGTGCGCAGGGTTGTGAAGTGGACTATTTCCCCTTGTGTTCTCACAAGGTCCTTGGGGGAAAACGATTTCAACCAGCCCACCTTCGGAAAAGTCAACGTGTTGGAATATGACGCCGCCAAAAGAGCAGACCTGGAAGCATTTCGGTTGACACCCAGCTCGTTCTTCACCATAGCACATATGGCTAATATGCCAATGGCTGATTGAACGGTTTCATACGTCGGAAATCCAACCGGCTCCTCTCTCACATGCCTGTCGGCTAGCTGGTGTGATCCCACTGGAACACTCCAGGGCAATACTCACGCTTCTCAATGCAATCAGCGGGAGGAAACCTGAAACTGCCCCGGTGGTGCGCCGCCTACCAAGGCTCCAGGCTAAAGCGGCACCCGGCTCCACCGCAAAACAAGGGTCAGTCAAATGTCATGGTGTAGAATCCATCCCATAGGACAAATAGAGTTAGAATGGGATGGCCAGGCAGGAGAGAAAGTGTGTTGCACGCACGCACGCACGCACGCACACAACCCCGGCAACGCACATACAAGCCAGCATCAAGCAGCCCTGCAAGCAGCTGTGCTCAGATGCATGCATTGATCCTCATCAAAATCCATCAACGGGACAGTACCTCACAAACGAGAACATCAAACCCAACCACATAATACCATCCACACATATACAAATAGTAGTTCTGCAAGTCTTGGGGCCATTTTATGTTAAGTTAGGACGCAAGGAAAAGTATATACAGCCAGAGAGAGTTGCCTGCCGTATTTATGCATGTCTTGTTCAATGGTTCCAAACCTCTACAGGTCTGTAAATCAGTCTGTTTTTCTGGGTACAACCTAAGCACTGTCCCGTGTTGCTGATGAGAGAACACTGTGTACCAAATACTTCTTGATACACTGTTAAAGAGTAGTTCTGTAATACACACACACACACACACACACACGGACATGACACCCAGACACACACACAGGCATAACAGTAACACCCACACACAGGCATACCACCCAGACACAGACGTAACACCTAGACACACAGACATAACACCCCCCCCCCCCCCCCACACACACACACACGGTAAACACAAACGTAAACAGAGATACAGGCATCTCTCGGCTGTCTGGAACTAGTTCCAACTCTTGTCTCTCTCCACCCCTCATCCTCTTTCCCTCCTTCCCTCAGGTGCCTACGCAGATCATCTGGTGTGTGTTACCGTAACAGGCTCCCTGTGTGTTGAACACAGACCAGGAAGTCTTGGCCCAGGCTGTGACCAATCACCACCAGGTGGAACTACCACTCCCACAGTGCACTAGCGCAATCAAACTGTAGACTCAAACGAAAGCACATTTCTATCACAGCCCTTAGCCACAGTGATAAAAGAACACAAAAAAAATGTATATATACTGCAAATGTCATTGTTAGCTATCTAACGTCAATTTTAAACATTACATCTACAGTATACTGTTTGTCAACTCCACATGTACTTGGCAACAATGCAACATCATTACCAGTAATGGCATTCGTAAGTCTAAGAGCCAACTCAATTTTCCCACGAAGTTGAGTTGACTTCGAGACTTGAGAATTTAATTACTGGCAATGATGTTGTATTATGACGTACATGACATGACGTACATGACAATAAACAGTAAGCAAAACCCCCAAACTGAACAGTCAAGTTAGCCACCGACCAAAGGGAGTTTAAACTTATTTAAAATGTAAACCCGCAAAAATTGACTTCAAACCCATCCCTGGGTCCACACACACACCTCAGAGTACGAAGAGGACACACAGCCTCAGTTTCCATGAGCACGCCTATGTCCTTCACGTGAGCACATCCACCCCACACATGCTTCGACTCAAGACACCTGCTGTAAATGTTTTGTCATGCTCACTGTGATGGAAGAATATGGAAGACATGGCTTTTCCAATGCAGACCAACCATAACAGAGACAGGCTAAGTACACAATAATTTTATCATGACGAGCAGATGTGGAGAAAATGGCAGATAACTAGAAACTACATGCACTTCTCATTTAGTTCCCACAGACAAAAAAAAGGAGGCAAGATGACAGAGACAGAGACAGAGAGAGAGAGCAAAGACCTAACAGCTGGCAAAGACCTAGCATTCTCTCCAACCGTCTACTTATCTGCCTGTGTCAGGGTTCGGTGAAGGATGGACCCAAACGCAGGTTGCAGGAGCCAAAAGCATTTATTAACCAAAATAACCCAGGAGCACAGGGAGACAGGAATCACGCAAAACCACACGCAAACACAATGAGAACACAAAGACCTAAACTGGGGAAGGGCTTAAATACAAAACAAGGGCATACTAGAAACCAATGAAAACTAGGGAAACCTAAACGAGACAACAGGGCGCAGGTGCAAACACTCAATCAATCAGGCCCAAAGGGCCAGGCCGTGACAGCCTGTCTGTCTATTTATCTATCCATCCATCCATCTAAGCATATGGATCAACTTTACCAACAAATGTTTTCTCTTTTCTTTAAGTGTGTGTGTGTGTGTGTGTATGTGAGTGTGTGTACCAGTAGTGCAGTAATGATGACATGGGTTGGACCCCGCCCCTGTTATCAGTGTCAAACAGACAACGCCTCACTAAGCCCTGTTAGTTCAGAATTAAGTGTGTGTGTTTGAGCAAAAGAAAAAGAGAGGGAGAGAGAGCATAGCATATCGTATGCTCTGTGTGTTGGAGGGATTAGTTTGTTGACAGCGTGCACAGTGTGTGTGTGTGTGTGTGTGTGTGTGTGTGTGTGTGTGTGTGTGTGTGTGTGTTTATGTGTGTAGGTATGTGTGTGTGCGTGTCTGTGTGTGTGTGTTTATGTGTGTTTGTGTGTGTAGGTATGTGGGTGTGTGTGTGTGTGTGTGTGTCTGTGTGTGTAGGCATTAGTTTGCATCTATGTGTGTGTGTGTGTGTGTGTAGGTATGTGTGTGTGTGTCTGTGTGTGTGTTTATGTGTGTAGGTATGTGTGTTTGTATCTATGTGTGTGTGTGTGTGTGTGTGTGTGTGTTTGTACAGACAGAGGGGCCAGTCCACTTCCCTTGTGGGCCCGAGAAGGTTGAGGGGGTAAATGTGACACAGATGCACTCTGGGAGGTCCCAGTTGACGACACTGGCTAAAAGGTTTACATACTGGAAACCTGTGTGTGTGTGTGTGTGTGTGTCCCATACCCCCTGCCGGGACACAAGAGAACACCCACAGGATGTACGGTGGAGGGAGCTGAGAGGGAAACGGAGAGAGAGAAAAAAAAGAGCTACAGATAATAGACTGAGAGAAAGATAGCGAGTGAATCCACCAACTCCTCCACCTCCTCCTACTCTTCCTCCACCACCTCCTCCTCCTCCTCCACCTACTCTTCCTCCACCACCTCCTCCCCCTCCTCCTCTTCCACCTCCTCCCCCTCCTCCTTCACCACCTCCTCCTCCTACTCTTCCTCCACCACTTCCTCCCCCTCCTCCTCCTCCTACTCCTCCTCCTCCTTCACCACCTCCTCCTCCTCCTCCTCCACCTCTTCCACCTCCTCCTCCTCCTCACACCCTAGAGCATTGCTAGCCTCCCTTAACTCAGCATGCTGGATCAGTTCTATCCCATTCCTCTCTGTCAACGCCCTGCGCTCTCCTAACCAGGTTATGGATAAGAAATGCACGCACAGCACTTTCCGGCTCCCGCACACGCACATCATTGGGGGTCCACATCCCGAGTTTGGGAGACAGCATGAGGGTTCCCAGCATTCCAAACGGATCCAAAGTGTCCCTCCCAGCCGACCCGCTTCACTGTTGAGACCGTGGCAGGGACGGTCGGAATGTCACGGATCTATCAGGTCCCTATGTGGAATGACGGTAGTAATGTGATCCACGATCAGAAATGAAAAGAGCTTCCAGAGCTATGGACGGGGGTGAGTAGTTGTGGGCGTGAGCGTGAGAACTTTGAGAAAAGACATCTTGAGAGAGAAGGTGAAAGAGAGGAGAAAGAACTGAGGAAGGCTGAAGGGTTAATGGGACGGACGGATGGAGGGAGGGCAGCAGGTGGAGGTGGAGAGGGACATGGGGACGGGATTGATTTCACTTCAAATGTCCAAAGAGAAACCGAGACCGACAGAACATCTGATGAACTACTAGCATAACAAGTGCAACTGTTTTGTGTATCAGAGAGTCCAACCCACAGACCTCTGTTAGGGTGGGTGGTGGAGAGATGCTTGTGCATGCGTATTCGGTGTGTGTGTGTGTGTGTGTGTGTGTGTGTGTGTGTGTGTGTGTGTGTGTGTGTGAGGGCATGTGTGGGCAGTATCGATCCGTTGTCTCTCCTGCTCTCTCCAGCCTACGCTGGGTCGCGCCAACCAACCAGCAGCGATGACGACTCACTCGGTCGACAAAAACAAAGCAAAGAAGAGGAATTCAGAAACTCCAGTGGAGTTTTCTCCACCCAGCGTGAGCCCGCTCTGCAGCAACATCCCTTTGGAGGTCCGTTCCATTTTCTCCACACCAGGGGGCTACAGAAGTGTCGAGTTGCCCCGCTTTCCATATCTCCTCTCTGGGGTAGGGCCAGTGCCAGAGACCCATAGAACTGGAGCAGAGGAGTCGTTTTGGAGTTGTTCGGCTGCCCAGAGAGCAGAGACCGAAGCCCTGCTCTATATCTCCCCTTGACCTGGCCCAATATTTAGA
>CM030183.1:13857417-14049917 GCA_017639675.1 Aplochiton taeniatus | reverse complement strand
GTCAGCTCAGATCGGTGCAGACTACATGATGGTGGTCAGCTCAGATCGGTGCAGACTACATGATGGTGGTCAGCTCAGATCTGTCCAGACTACATGATGGTGGTCAGCTCAGATCTGTGCAGGCTACATGACGGTGGTCAGCTCAGATCTGTCCAGTTACATGATGGTGGTCAGCTCAGATCTGTGCAGACTACATGATGGTGGTCAGCTCAGATCTTTCCAGGGTACATGATGGTGGTCAGCTCAGATCTGTCCAGGCTACATGATGGTGGTCAGCTCAGATCTGTGCAGGCTACATGACGGTGGTCAGCTCAGATCTGTCCAGGCTACATGATGGCCGACAGTTAACCTCTGGGCATTAAAGCTAGCACGCGTCACAGAGCAGTAGACGTCTGTGTCTCACTTTACAGGAACCCCCTGCTCTCTGCAGTCACTAACGACAACCCCTCCCCCCACACACACACACACACACACACACACCCACGCACGCACGCACGCACGCACGCACGCACGCACGCACGCACGCACACACACACACACACACACACACACATATAACACACACTAACACCTACTAACAGAAATATTTTTATAGCTGCATCTCGCCACCTCATAGAGACAACACATTCATGTTATCTGCTTATTTTTCTATTTTTATTTATTTTATTTTATTCATGTTTGTTTGGTTCTTGTAAATTATTTATTTATTTTTTCTGCCTTTAACAGGGTACTGCTGGAAAAGAGACCTAGTCTCAGTCGGTTACCCTGTACAAATAAATAATAGTAAGAAGAATACAAACAAAGCACATGCACACGCACACGCACACACACACACGCGCACACACACAGTAAATCATAAGACTTCCCTCCCTCAGTCTGGCTGCCTCTCTGTTCTCTGTCCACGTTCTCTCTTACCAGACTGAAGGGGGAGAGAGAGAGATCCTGCTGACTTCAGCAGTATGCGACGTGCAACCCGGACCAGACAAAGACCCGGCATCAGGGCAGAAGTATCCATCGGGGTTTACCCAACACAGCCCAGGGTGTATCTACAGTCTGCGTTCAAGTGACTGCATGAGTTCAACATGGTCCTCATCCATCCATCCCGTTGTTCCTTCTCCTCTGGCCTTCACAAACCAGAATTCATCCAGATCCCGTTTTGGCTACGGTACTTTGGGTAATCATAAAATATACATGGATGACGGATGAGGCAGTTCTGTTTAGCTTGGCTCTGCAGTGCAGAAAGTCCATTCTGGGGTGGGGGTTGACAGAACCACCTTATGCAGACCTGAACCAGAGCGGGCCAGATCTTTCATCCTGGTTGGTTTGAGAGGTGCTTATTAAGCCTTAGTGGATGAGTCATGAACGTTTTAAGAGGCCATTCTGTGTCGCCATTTGGAGAGCCACTCGACTTTTCTCCTCCCCTCTCCTGTTTTACTTCCACCGCCATCACACAATTGTATTCGTTTCTTTTTACGAGTGAACAGAAAGGCAGAAAGACAGAAAAAAAGAAAGAAAGAAAGAAAGAAAGAAAGAAAGAAAGAAAGAAAGAAAGAAAGAAAGAAATTAAGAAAGAAAGAAAGAAAGTAAGAAAGAAAGAAATTAAGAAAGAAAGAGAGAAAGTGAGAGAAAGAAAGAGAGAAAGAAAGAAAGAAAGAAAGAAAGAAAGAAAGAAAGAAAGAAAGAAAGAATTAATGAAAGAATGAAAGAATGAAAGAATGAAAGAATGAAAGATCCAGACAGACTGAGAGAGAAGGTGGAGGCAGAGGAGAAAGGGGAATGAGATCCAAACATTTCCTGAGCTTAGCTTGCAGCCAGGGCCTCCTGACCCCACGGGCTGCTGGGATTTCTCTTCACGGCTCACAAAGCCATCGTAGCTGAGCAAGGTCTCTGCAAACACACCAACACACGCGCACGCACGCACACACACACACACACACACACAACCTTGGGTGCTCTGGAGCTATTGGGCCTCGTCAGTGTTGATGTGGAAACTGAGCTGGACAGAGCACACTGGCAAGGCGAGCCTTAAGTGAAAGCACATGTGGCCGTGTGGAAGCAAGAGGGAGAGAGAGAAGGGGAGGCTCACCCTGCAGATGGGGACAGAGGGGACCGGGACAGAGCCAACGGAAATGCATCCTGTCTTCCAAATCAACACGGAACACCAAAGCAAAGGGAGCGGCCATGAAGGATCCTCCTATGGGTCCATTCCCGTTTCCCAGTCCAGAACAAGTCTTGTGAGGACAGGAATCCGTGGAGCGGTGGGAGGTGGGATGAGAGGAGGTGTGATACTGATTTAGCTGTCCTTATCAGATTCCTCAGCAGAATTCAAATGAACCTCAAACATTTAAAGGATCTGTCCAAAATTGCGAGTGTGCGTCAACAGATAAAGTGTGATCTTATAAACTGAAATGTGGACTACCCACTTTTTATTATTATTATTATTATTATTAGTAGTAGTAGTAGTAGTAGTAGTATGTTATTATTTAAACATATTTAACCAGTTAAGTTGACAAGTTGATTTGTTTATGAACTGAATCACTCCATTGTTTTCTGTGCAGGATCCTGACTTCTTAGAGTTCATGCCCTCTGACCTTTCAGAACCCTTTTGACCCCCATCACAAAGTCTGGAATCCATTTACTAATAGGCAACACCACAGGGAACACACACACAAAAACACACACCCACGCAAATACAGACCACAACCATGCAACAGGCAGGGAATAGTGAGTGTTGACAGACACCGCGACATCACAGAGCACAGCCTTAAATCTGATCTCCACCCTCAGATCAGCTTTGGGTCTCTGTCCTTCTTAAACTTTCTCTCTTTTTTTTTTCTCTCTTTCTCTCTCTCTCTCTCTCTCTCTCTCTCTCTCTCTCTCTCTCTCTCTCTCTCTCTCTCTCTCTCTCTCTCTCTTGCTCTCGCTCTCTTCCTGTCTTTCCCAGGAAGATATTTGTAATACCTGATCCCATCTAACATAGGCCAAGCTCTGCTGAGCTAAGGAGGGTGTCCTTACTTACAGGCGGTTTAAGAGTGATCTTATCACCTCTCTTTGTCAGGTTTGAAGCCATGGGAAGATGTGAGGTAATGGATCGGAGACAACTTAAGGACGCATGTGCAGATGGTCTTTCTTTTGACGGGGATACTAGATAAAAGCCTTGGTGTTCTATGGATGCTAAGTTCAACAGTCATTCAAGCTCATTGACCCACTTACAGGGCTGCAGCTAACGAAAATGACGAAATGGACAACCTTGTTGCAGGTCCTCAGCTAAACAGCTCTTTGTTCCGTAAAACAACAACAGCTTTAATTTAGCATGATGTTTGTGGATAGGTAAACTCTTGGACTGAGACACTGAGACTCCGGGCCGACATTGAAATACCCGCCGACAGTGAGATAGAGATCCCGAGGCAGAGCACGGATGTGCCCAGAGTCCTCTGAAAGCAGCTTTGTGTGGCGCACTAAGAGGTGCCCCCGTTCAAGGTGGACAGGGAAACGCCTCCAGTGTGTTAAATTCACCGAACAGCGTCTCATCTGCATAGCTAAGAAAAGGGGACTTTGTCTCCCAGCACAGCGGCAGTTTTCCCTTCTACCACTAAACAAGCTCGGCGCCAATTTGAAATATGCACTAGTGTTGAAATGGCCAGGGCGAGTCGTTTGACGACAGGGGTGGTTCATGTTCAGTGTCTCCTTGGCACCCCTTTCCTGTCAACGCGGAAACGAGACCACTGAACGACCACTAATCCTGACCGTCATGCCCACATTGAAACCCAACGGCGGGGAGTTCTCCGCCGTTCTCCCGACGTTGCAATGGAACCATGCAGACCACTTTGCTTCCACCACAAACCCAGCCCCGTTGTGCATCCTGACGGCATGGCCTAAAAGGGGCGTGGGCCGGCGGCGAGAATGAAAGGGCTGTGTAATATGGAGCCACGGAATTGTAGGTGGCAGCAGGAGCCTCCCCAGGTGGGCCCAGTACCAGCACCTACCTTCTTGGTGGCCCGGGACGGGGACCTGCGGGTGGGCTTGGCCACCGGGCCGCTCGGGGCCGCGGGCTGCTTGGCCACGGAGCCGTTCTCCCTCTTCCGGTGGGGCGTGGAGGGGGCGGAGGAGGAGGAGGGGGCGGGGGAGGGTGTGGCCGGGGGCGAGGAGGCGGGGCCCGAGGCGTGCACGGCCATCTCCGGCGTGCAGGTGAGGCGCAGGCTGCGCAGGTACTCGTCCGTCTCCCGATCCACCACCAGGAGCTGGGTCTCCTCCTCCCGGGCCTTGATGCGCTGCACCACCTAGGGGGGAGGACGGGGGGAAGGAGGGAGGGAGGGAATCAGAAAGGTGGCTGGAGTAGGGGTTGAGATTTTTGTTCCGAGACGAAAAACTGGATAAACTAACCAGCTAAGTCAGCTGAGAAAAAATTCTCTTTTACAGTGACAGCCTGGCCAAGTTGGTACAACACAGAGGTTATAAATATCTGGTTATGTTTCCTGACCCTCCCCATCTTTATGAGTGTGGTTCTATGAGAGGTGCCCCTCCATTGGAACTAAGAGCTGTAACAGCTTGCCCTGCTTAGCTTGCAGTAGCCTACTGCAGGCAACAATAACATCCACAGGCCTGTCTGTCTGGCCCTAGCATGGCGTCCTAACCTGGGGCTTCAGGTCAGTCAACTGATCGCTTGAAACCTGAACAAAAGAGGTTACTGGGCAGGGCGTCTGCGATGAGCTGCAGCAATGGAAATCATAACACGGCCTCCTGCACTACAATGGCCGTTTTGATCCCGGACACCCTGATCTAATGTCCCAGTGACCAGCTCCATATCCACGGCCACTGGCACGCCACCAAACAGACATAACTCTGGCTGACAACGGCCTCCACCAGCGGCACAAAATGGCTGACCCTATGGCTGCACTTTCAAACGCATCTGACCACAGATCTCAAACGGGTCCTCTGAAATGGCGAGGGACTGGTAGAAATAAATGAATCATCAGTTTAAAAAAATTATAATCTCAGCGTTACTAACATCGGTGGAAGACACTTCTCAAGACTCAAACGTCAGGGGCCAATCTCTTCACTTCATCATTTATGGAGAGTTTTATAAATGAATCAAAATCGGCATGGCAACTCTTACAGCGCCCGCCCGATCTGTTGCTTATCAGACATGGCTCTGCATTCAATAACTTACAGCATGGGTGTCAATTATGACTGAATGGCAAAATTCTGGTCAGTGAGGTGAAAGTGGACAGTCCCAGATTACCTCTGTTCACAAGGTCCATTCCTGCACAGTCATTTGAGCTTTGGGGATGTGGGTGGCTGTTCACACAAGCACCAACTGCTCTGTTCACTTCACTTCAGTTTAGTTGTTTTTTGTTCAAAACCATATGAAACCACAACAAGTTGGCTCTTTAACTTTGCCACCGGTATGCCTACAGTGCCCTCCACAATTATTGGCACCCCTGGTAAAGATGAGTAAAATGGGTTGTACAAAATTCACCTTTTGGTGAATTAGCTTAATCTCACACTGAAAAAATGAGAAAAATCTAACCTTTAATTGAAGTAAATGTATTCTATAAAAAAATCCCTCATCAAGTAATAATTCTTTTCAACAAAACCACGTTTTGGCAACTACCAATCAAGGTGGGTTTGGCATAAAAAGAAGGATGGCCATACTGAAAATAACCTCATCCCCACTGTTAAGTATGGTGGAAGTTCCCTTCCGAAATTTTAAATCTGAATCTGGCTACCTTTGCCAGGAAACTAAAAGGCTGGGTCATCGTTGAATCTTCCAGCAGGACAATGATCCAAAACATACATCCAAATCAACACAAAAATGGTTAACTGAACACAAAATCAAGCTCCTGCCATGGCCATCTCAGTCCCCTGACCTAAACCCCATTGAAAACCTGTGGGATGAGCTGAATAGGAGAGTGCACAAGAGAGGACCTAGGACCCTGGATGATCTGGAGAGATTCTGTTAAGAGGAATGGTCTCAAATTCCTTGCTCTGTATTCTCCAACCTTATTAGATGTTACAGAAGACTCAGTGCTGTTTTATTGGCAAAGGAAGGTTGTATAAAGTATTAAATGCAGGGGTGCCAATAATTGTGGCACACATGGTTTTATTAAAAATAATTATTTATTGATGACAGATTAGATTTTTTCAAAATAAATTTACTTCAATTAAAGGTTGGATTTTTCTAATTTTTTCAGTGTGAGATTAAGCTAATTCACCAAAAGGTGGATTTTTTATAACCCATTTTACACATCTTTACCAGGGGTGCCAATAATTGTGGAGGGCACTGTAAGCTGTGAAACAGCCTGGTGTGTTCCTCCAGGCTTATGAGTGAGAAATAATTGTTGGATATTTATCTGAGCCTCCTGGCTGGGACTAACTGCCAACAGGCTGAGCTCTTAGATATACAACTGACATCTTTGAAAATGAAACACTGCACACAATTGACCCAGGTCAGGCAGGGTTAGGTGGATACAGTTAGACTATGTGACATGATGTATTGTCAAGCAATGTTGCCTGTCTATTATCTAATAGATGGAGTCAGCTTTTAAGATTGGTGTCACTAGACCAATGAAGTCAACACCGTAAGTTTAGCATAGATGGGTTAGGAGTCGTGATGTCTACCAATATACTTTTAGCTGGCGTTCATTGGATTTCCAATCAGTCTGCTTACACTTCGAAGTACTTTCTAGAGAATGGTACAATTAACTTGACGTAACCTATTGAAGAGCGTGCACGTGCAAACACACACCCACCTACGACCTACCAGACACACACGCACACAACTCACTTGGTGGTGAGTCTCTTTCTCCACATTTTCGCCGTTCACTTCTACGACGCGGTCCCCAGCACGGAGCCCCGATGCCTCTGCGGGCGACGCTGGCTCCACTTTCCTAATGTACTGTCCGCTCTTCCCTTTCTCGCCGTGCAAGTGAAACCCATACCCATTCTCTCCTTTTGCCATGAAACAAAGACGTGGTTTTAAATCGCTGGTCATTTCCCCGTTCAGCCTGAAATGTCCCACAGCTTGTCAGAAAATGGTATTCCAAAACAAGCCCGGGATGGTTTAGATTATGCTGCGCAACAAATGGGCACACACAACTATAATTTCACTGAGTTAAAACCACCATCTAACCCCTTTGCTCCAAGTTTCTCCCATTGCTATTGACATTTAGAAACAACTCCAAATAGTCTTAGTAGGCAAAGTTCCCGCAGAGGAACATACTTGTAAAAAGACAAAAACTCAAATTAAGCAGAAACCCCCACGATCATGTGTCACGGCGACCACACTCAAGCGCTCCACGGTCCTTTAGCGTCTCCAAAATGTATCACTTCTACCGTGCATGGAATTCAGAGTCTCCAAAAGACCATATTGAAGTCGAAAACAACAAACCCTAATACAACTTTGTGCAGCAAGAGAAATCCACTGGTGTTCGATCATCTAAGGACCTTCATTCGCAATAACTGGTTGTGGAATAAGGATTGGATTACACCAGTTTCCAGTAATAATCTAGGACGCTTGTGAGTAATAGCACCACCCTCTGCATCAACAGAAAAGCAACCGCTTGCTGTCAATTTCGAAGGGTGTGTAGTCTACCGGTAGAAATGATACAATGACGCCTCCAGGCGGTTGAGGTTTATCAGAGGGGGTGATTGTCAAATGGGATGCGGTACAGGAAACATTCCACAAAACCATCCATTATTTTGGTAAGCAGACAATAAGGAATATTGGTCAACTTAAAGCTCAGACAATAATTATGTTTGCCCTGTCTGTTTGGAAGAATAAAGAATATGTAGACTATTTCTGCTCCCCAGAGCCTTTGTTTATGATTATTCCATGCATTTAAAGAATAGAGTTGGGCTTCACTTTATCAAGCCGTATTTTATGCCTAACGTAAAGAATACTTCGAGAGAGAGAGAGGGGGGAGGGGGGGGGGCGCTTGGACGACGACGATACTTATATGCATTTAATAGGGAAAGCCTGTGATGATGTAGCATTTGTCTTGCCCCTACTGTGGAAACACAGTACATGCCTAGCCTATACTTCATTGCGGAACCTAATGTAATCCTTGTGTTGCCACAGTAGGTGGCAGCAGAGTGCTAGGGCACCACATGTCACAGTGTAGTGGAGCACTGTGGGTTATTTTGAAGAGACATGACATTAAGAGTGTTTTATTTTGGTGAAGGCTCCAAGAAAACGAAGGCGTATCAAAAGGATGAGACACGACGGCCTGTGCAGCTACTCGGTTTTTGGGCCCTCGCTCAGCCCAGGACAACCTCAGTCCTATCCCGTTCACCCCCATGAACTGCTTTCCGGCTACATTCAGTGGGCAGCTGTTCCCTATGGAGATGAGGTACTTCACTGAAGTACAGAGTATGTTGTGGTACGGGAGGTCACGGCTGTTCTCTTTCTAGCACTCAATTTCCTGCAAGGCCAACGGACGAAGAAACAACTTTAGTCGTCCTCTGCAGATATTTCGCGGCTGAGGTCATTGCTGGGCAGCGAAGGCTTTGCATTATTCAAATCCTGTGTAACTATGAGAAGACATAATTGTTATTATTTTGTACTCCCCCATTGGGATGGTTTATCAAGAGAACGACAGGAAACTCGGGAGAGAAGTTGCAACAGCATAGCATGAGCCCTGGCCCAAACAGCTAGCAGCCCCCCTGCCTGGCAAAGCTCCCAGACCACTGGAGAATGGAGCTATCCAGGCGAGAGGACAGTCTATTCCATGCTCTGGTAAGAACCCTAGGGGCAGCTATCGGCCCCCCCCCCCCCCCCCCCCCCCCAGGGCTTTTCCTCCCTTGGCCCAGGGAGACCCGCTTCCTTCCAAATCCCATAATTCCCAGCCCTCACATTCAATCCCAGTTACTCATTCAATGACAGTTGCTCAACCACCTCCATGACGACCATGAGGTCAAGGACCAGCCAATTTCCTTTTTGATCATCTTTTATCTTAAAAAAAAAAATGTTTGCGCTTGATTTCACTGGTCCCCACCGCTGGCCTTAAAGGGAGGATGACTCAGGGGGCCCTGAACTGGAAGAAGGCTCTCAAAGTGTGGTCCTCGTCATCCTTTCACAGGCCTCGGGATACCTACTCCTCCCTCCTCACAGCCCGGTCTGAAAATAGAAAAGCCACCTCCTGTCCTTGTCTCCCGTGTTTGTGGAATCAAAGCTTAGTTTGGGTGAGACTAAACTGGGCTTCTCGCCTCCAGGGGAACCCCCTCTCCGCACTGTCAGTTTTAACACCGCCACAGGACAGCCAAACAACTTAGTCACTTCCTTGCTAATCAGTGCCCGTGGTCTGTTTATGTGTGTACATTTTTGTGTTTGTCCAGAGGGTGTGTACAATGGATTGGTTTGTGTGTATGTCTTGTACACGTGTCAATGTTCTATGGATATGTCAATGTGTTTGGACTGTATTTTTATTCTGAACTTTTATTTTGTTTGTGTATGGTTGGGTTATATTCTGCGTGTTTGTGTGTGTGGGTGAATGTCGGAGGGTCCATCCATATCCTCTGCCAGGTAATGATGAGTGTGGCATGAAAGAGCATGACGACAATCTCTTCCCCTCTCTGGCTGCCTCTATGATTACGAAATCAACTACTTAAAGGTAGGAAGCGACATTTTCTAGCAAAAACAAACAAAAAAAATTCGAAACAGGCCTACGGTTATTACCTACCTCCAGGGGCAGATAACAATGCATCTCCGAGAGAAGATGCACTTTCTATGAGCGCCCTCGGCCCTGTAACCCCCGTATCGGGGCATTTTGATCTAGTTACTCAAGCTCACTCAAGTCAGGGAGCATGCAGGAACATGTAAACACCTTTTGAAGGGAGGAGCTTAGGAGGTGGACAGGAGGGATCAGAGACTCAGAAGGTTGGCTTTTTGGGTTGTTGTCATTCAGATTCTTGCAAATTTTTTGCCCAATTTTCTAGACTTACCTATTGTACGGGTAAGGGTTGAAGCAAAAAAAGAGAGTGCAGGAAAGAGAGAGTGAGAGAGCTTGCTAGGTCGATAAAGCAGGCGTCCGGGAAAGAATGAGAGAACACAGATGTTACAAGTGAATGATTTTAGGAAGGCTCGAGGCCACACGTTCGGCCTCTCTGCTCTCTCACCAGAGTGCTCCGCCGTCTACGGGAGAGCTCCCCTCGGGGGGCTCCCAGTTCAAAATGGACATGCAATATGCAGGATGTAAGAAATGTGATGCATTATACAAGCTTAACGTACTTTGCTAGAGTGCTGTATAGGGTGTGCGTCTTTGTGCAGTCGTGTTTCTTTTCCCGAAAGTAAAGGCAGCAGTTGGTGATTGGACGCTGTGTGTGCTTTGATATCGAACCCGTTTCATGTCACCGCCACCTCGCCGGGCCAACGATAAACATGAAAAAAGGGGATTTCATGGCCGCCCTGATTTAGCTGTGGAGCAGCGCCTTCCAAAATGCCAAGCTGCCACTTTGATTTGTCTTAACTTGTCTTACACACTGGGGTGAAGACACCACACCTCCCCCACCCCTAACTGTCTTTGTTTACTCCCCAACCATTTCTGCATTGGGTTGATAACTATCCCAGGAGCTAGAGGAGACCGAAAAGTCAACAAACTTAGCTAATCAAGTTGTTGTAATGTTAGCACGCAGCGATGAAACTGTGGCTAGGCGGTGTTGCGGGAACGAGGGAGAGATTTGTCGTAAAGTGTAACGAATGGAGCATTGGGAGAGGAAAAGTCAAATGAGGATAGTGTGGTTATACATACACTCTTCTTCCACCCCTCCTCTCGATGCATTACCCTATACACTTTACTGCCCCCTCCTGGAGGAACTCATTCATTATGCAAAATCCTACAAGTTAATGGCGTGAGGAAGCAGAAAGCCGGGGGACATTGTTAGTATCAGGAGAAAGAAGTACAAAAGAGCATAATAATGAAAGGTCAATAACAAAATCTTACTCTATCCTTGAATTTTCATTTGTATTTCTCCATTTCTCTTTCCCAAATAAACTGTGTTTTATTGGCTTTTCCAGGAAATGACCAAAGCTTCCAAAGCAATATAATAACATATAAAACGTTAACCACACTCTCCCTTGCTCTCTCTCTCTTCCCTTTTATCAGCCATAAGTCTGATTTACTCTGCCAACTTCTCCTTTCCTGCCCACGTCCACCCAACCCTGCCCGTAGTGTCAGTCAGCCCCCTTTCTTGTTTCAAAAGCACCATACCTTAATAGGATCAGCGCGACACATACACACTGCAGGTTTATTGTTCTCATTAAACGACTCTACCAGTTGCCTGCTATATATGGCAGTCTGGAACTCATTGGTTTACAAGGGTGAGGCAGACAAACCTCTTTCTCTCTCTCTCTCTCTCTCTCTCTCTCTCTCTCTCTCTCTCTCTCTCTCTCTCTGTATCTCTCTCTGTATCTCTCTCTGTCCTCTCTCTCATGTCATCTTCACGTCTTACTTTTACGCTCTCTGTGTTCTTTCTCCTGCACCCTGTAACTTTTCGTAATGCCTACAAAGCGTGTGTGCGTGTGTTCACGTGTGCGTGTGCGTATGAAAAGGTGTGGAGGCCTCTCACAGGCCGTTCTGTGTGAGCAGGTTGTGTTTGCGTGTGAGATCGTGTGCCTTTGATACTTGATTCGACAAAAAGCACACACACACACACACACACTCGCACACACACACTTTCGGTGACCAGAGGAGGAAAGTGACAGACGTGGTGGGATGGAGAAGGGCACTGCCATCAGGTTTAATTAGCCACTCAGGACGCGACTCGCTCTCTCGCTTCTCTCTTGCCTCCCACCTCTTCCCTTTCGAACCTCTCTACTCCTCCATCTCCTGTGACCTTCCTCTCTCGCTCGCCAGCCGCAACCCTTCCGGCGACACCCTTCTCTCCATCCTCCTCTTCTTTTTCCATCCTCTCCTGTCATCTAGTCTCCTGTCTTCCTCCTGTCGCTCTCGTTTTCCCGTATAGAGGAGTAGATGACGCAGCAGGTATCTGTACTCACCCCCCAACAGTGTGACAGAAGAGGCCGTGAACGTACAATTTTTCCTCAATTGATTACACTCTATACAGTTTTTCACAGTTGGTTGCACACTAAAATTGGAACTTGAAACGCAGTCACTGAAACCTGAAACTCATGTACCAAAACCCTAAACCAAGTCTGCAAAACTGCACAATTACTGCTTTACACTCAGTTTTCAGTTCAAAATCACACTTTTTGCACTTCACACAGTTCTCTACTGTAGGCACATCATTCAAAGTTAAAATCTCTTGTGTTCTTTTGGAAAGCAACACCAATCACAATACCAAACTTTATTTACCAGTGGCAACACCCACTCTTCACAGGTGTAAACACTGGTGGCTTAATTGTTCACCTAGAAATCTGAGCTTTAGCACCATGTAAAGGCCACATATGAGCTCTCCTGTTTTGGAGGAAAATGAAAGTCAACGGTGAAGCAAGAGCGAGAGGTCAAGGAGTGAGAGTAAGAGGAGGATGAGGATGAGGACGGAGGACGAGGAAGGACAGTTGTCTCAAATGAGATCAGGGCCACATTGGATGACCATGTGCTCATCCATGGATTGAGTCTGAGGAAGGCTGGGCAGAGAGTTCAGCCCAACCTAAGCCACTTCACGGTTGCATCTATCATCCGTACATTCAGAATTGAGAACCGGTGAGTTACCTACTATCTACACTATGTAACTGCTCTTTATGTATGTATAGTGTAGTATACTGCAGTCTGACAAATCAGTAGTCCTATGTTACTCAGTGATCGTTGGCCAAAGTAGTAATGTAATTTCATATTGGAAAAAAAAGAAATTATTTTAGCTTACTTAGACCAATTATATCATATTTTTGGATCTTCTGCAGAAATGAGAGACAACCAGGCCATGGTGGAAAACACCAGAACAGGAGACCGCTATTGTGAACATGGTGGTGGCAAACAATATCATTAGACTACGAGAAATCCAGAACCCCATAATTGCAGACAACACATTATTCAATACATTCACCAGGTGGGCTTGTCTACGTTGGACCGTTTATTACGGCGCAACCAATTCCAGATGAAACAGGTCTACAGGGAGCCATTTGAGCCAAACTCCGAGGGTTAAAGAACAGCCCTATGAATATGTGCAAGTAAGTACTAGACTGTGATTTACTATCATGTCAGCACTATATACACACATTACAGGACTGTAATCTGGTGTGTTGTGCTTCACCATACTGACTGTTCTAGGTCTATTTGTCATATTGTCTGTTTCAGAGTCTTGGAGATGGATGTTGCTGCAGTTCAGCACGTTTATATATGTATTGATGAGGCTGGCTTTAACCTAGCCAAAAGAAGGGGACGGAACATTATTGGCCATTGTGAACTACATAGCATCCTTATTCCAGCTGAGTAGAGGGGTGGACCAGAGCAGCCCAGGTATGTTGTCATCTGGGACAACATGACTTTCCACCGGGCTGCTCTGGTTCATCGACCACCCACCATTTATTGTCCTATACCTCCTACCATATTCCTCATTCCTAAACCCAATTGAGGATTTTTTATTTTTTTTGTCGGATGGCGATGGAAGGTGTATGACCGCCATCCCCTTGCGCGCATGCCTCTTCTCCAGGTAATGGCGGATGCATGTGGTGAAGTTGATGTGGGGGCTTTCGGTGTCTGGATCCGTCATTCCAGAAGATTCTTTCCCCGCTGTTTAGCCAGAGAGAACATAGCTTGTCACATAGATGAGATGCTGTGGCCAGATCAAAATAGGAGGCAGGATGCAGCCCAATTTTGTTTCTTACATTTTGCATTTCTTTTTCTGTTTAGAGACCCAAACACAAAACCCTTTCTCACTGAATGTTTTTCCTGGTTTTGTCCTGTTGAGTATGTAAAATGTTACATACAAAAACAAATGTTCCAAAATACTGCATTTTTTTGTTATTTATGTGTGTGTGTATTTTTATATATTTGAGTAGATATACATCACTGTAACAACGTTTTACAACCAGCCACAGTGCAACACTGAAATGCAAAAGGCATAACCCTACTGACAAGATATTCATAGTAGTGTTTTGTGTTGAGAGCATCAGTGTGTTGTTGGTTGGTAGAGAGTTCTATTAATAGGATGGTATGTCAGTGTTTGTCATTTTGATGCAAAAAACAATTTGAAAGAGATAAAACAGTTCTAAATGCAGTGTTTGCTTTTGCAGGGCTGTACCATGTGCACATTTATAAAGCACAGCATTCAATATCATTCACTCTAGTCATCACCGCTGGAACCCAAGTAACACACAGTTCCGCGGGTGGAAACACTGAGGTAAAAATGGTTCACACACCCATCAGAACCTCAGGCATGGCTAGGGTTATGTAATATTGCCTGTGATGTTGATGAGAATCTCTGTCCTGACCCAGACTAGATATGGGATGCTGAGGCAGAATAAATGATTTATGTCTGTACGTACAGCCTGTTTTTTCTTTATTGGTTTGTTTATATTGGTACATGGATTTTCTTTGCTGTACTGTATTCTAGGTTTGTTGTCATTGACATATTTTTTCACTCAATGACAGTTTTTTTTACATTGTATGTGGAACATTGAGGAATGAATTTCTTTGAATATATATATATATATATATATATATATATATATACACATGTGTTGTGTCTTTATTGTGTTCATCTTGTAAAGAGGTTGTATAAGCACCATTAGCCATCGCAGTAACAGGTTTTCACTGTAGTGTTTTGAATTGATCACACCAGTGTGTAATGGCTACTTGATTGTGTATGTGTATTTGATGGCTTGTGTGTGATGTCTGAAGGCAAAGTGTGGTTTCGATGTAAGATTACATGGTTTTGAGTGGAGAGTTTGGTTCCAACGTTTAAGTTTGAAGTTTGTGAAAATGAGTGTGCAGTTACGTATTTGTGTTCAGAGTCTGGGGAAATTGAGCAACATTTCAAGAAATGTGAGTAAGCAATCGAGAAAAACTAAAGAGCTGCTCCACGCTGGTGGGCCAGATCATTAAAAAGGGACCAGACTTGGGTTGTGTGCGGTCCGACGACAGTTTTACAACTGCCAACTCCATCAAAAGATAGCACTCTAGGCCCTGGGCATAAACACATCGTTTTATGGGTTATGTAGCCTACCGGCAACGTCTTGACGTGACTCTAAGGGTATCTCCCACAAGGGAACAGTGTGGACCGAATACACTGATAACAATAGCAGCCTCTTCCTTATCACACGCCATAACAGCGCGCCGACCATCTACAGCGACCTATCGGGTCCACACTACCGTGACCCAACACAAGGCTGCAAGATCGCTGCTCTCGCCCTGTCTGGTGGGCCAGTCGTCAACGGCGGCGTGGTGGAGGAGCGGGTCCCTTAGCTCCGTGGCGTCTCAGTGGAGAGGCGCACGTTGCAGGGCTGTCAGGCCGCCAGTGAGGAACACGGCCATGGTTAGCGGGGGGTGACAGTCAGCAGGTGGCTGCCAGCGTCCGTCAGCGTGGTAATAGGACGTGGCACGGCCTTGTTGTTCCCTTCATGCTGCCGAGTGATTTGTCTTGTCTGGTCACCGTCTGCCTGTCCGCAGCTCCCACTTGCTCCTTGTGACTCGGGTCTCTCTCTCTCTTTCTCTCTCTCTCTCTCTCTTTCTCTCTTTCTCTCTCTCTCTTTCTCTCTCTCTCTCGATCACCTGGCTTTTCCTCACTCTCTTTTTCCAAGCATCTTGCCCTCCATCATTATTATCTGATCATCCCTCATTTAATTGAGTGTGAGTGCCTATTCCTTTTCTAAATGGGGGTGTTTGGTTTTTCCTCCCCCGCCGCCCTGCGAGTGAAGCCAGTATGGGGTCAGACCAGACCAACTCCTGCAGGGTGTGTCAGACTCCCATGAATCTCTTGGCGTCACTTGAATCCTTCCTCCTCCACACTCTGCTCCAAAACCCCTTTCTGTCTCTCTCTCTCTGACACACACACACACACACACTTACACAAACACAGGCTCTCACACAAACACACATGCACACACAGTCCTACCAAAGCGCACACACACACACACACACACACACACACACACACACAAATACAAACACACAGATCATGGCACACCCAGTTGCCTGCAAGCGGGGTTCAAGGTGGCAGGCAATGGTTAGTGTGCGTGCATCCAGCTTAGCTATAAATATTAACTCCACGTGCAAAACTAATAAACAGACGTCTGGAATACAAATATGGGAGCCTATCCAGGCTATTCTATCTAGGCAGCGCAGCCACGATACTACTAGATTCTAGGCTTAATGGGTCATTTTCCTGTAGGTTTCCTTGACATAGAAAGCTAAGATGAAAATAAATCAGTTTATTTTCCCCCATTGACAGCATCTTTCAGCATTTTCTAAGTTGAAGGCTTACAGCAATATGTGCCTTTATGTCTTATGCATGAAGAGGCCAAGCACAGCCTATATATTCATAATTCATGTTTAGGACAATGGCACAGTTGGCCTTTAAATATGAAACTAGATTATATCTTTATTGATGTCTGTTTGTGCCGAAATTTGATTTGCGGTGCAGACAATACAAATCTCGTTAACTGTGTTCTACATGAGGACCAGTAACTCACAGAGGCACAGACAGGCAGGCAGGCACACAGAACCCCCCCCTTCACACACACACACACACACACACACACACACACACACACACACACACACACACACACACACACACACACACACACACACGCCAGGAGCGTACTGCCGGCTGTTTGTCACTCCCTCCATTTATTCATCCCCCACATCTCTCTCTGTCTCCTGTCTCCTTTACTTGACACTTATCACCTTCATCATCTGTTTTCTTAACCCCCCCCCCTCATAATTTTATTAAAAAAGAAGATTAATGACTATTTGGTGCTCTTCCACCTTTGGTGAACTGTAGACTGCTTCCAAATAGAAATAGGTTCAAAGCGCATCATACAGGTTCATGTCAAAGCAGAAATGTATGCTTTAAGCACAATGATGGACTGATGTTGTGGTTTAAAGCTCTATCAGTATTTTGTTAACTGTTATTATAATTATTGTTGTTTTTACTATTATTCTTGTTGTTGTTACAGGGTCAACACAGTGTTGCATGAGACATCATCATCATCATGAAGACGTGTCAAGCTAGCAAAGCCTCTGAATCATTTCTGACTGGTAGAACAGCACAGTAGGGTCTGGTGGCACAGTGTTCCAAAGAGGAAAACCGACACATTGTAATATAGCTGATAAATAGAACATACCAATTGTGCGGATCAAGGCTGCACGTTTTGTATTCAGAACATCCCTGCCCAAATTGTCAGGCACCACAATCTGGTGCTCAATTGAAATGCCTTGGCCTTTTGTTTCCTTTCTGCAAAACACATTACATCTAGTGGAATTGAATTTCCAAACAATCATCCATTCATCAACTTTTGTCCAGAATTCCTGGAAATATTGACAAATCTTGGCAGATCACTGGGTCATACACATTACTCAAGTTGTCAACCAGCCGCACACCTTCACACTCACACCTCCAATACGAATCACTGGGGCAAGGAAGGTTGGAAATGGGACAATGGAAGGTTGCTGGATGGATAAAATGGATGAAATTGGGCTCTTTTTTCCTCGCTGTCTCCCCTGTAATCCTTTGCTTTTCTCTTTTTGTGCTGGCCACTAATGACAACCTACTTTTCCCTCTGCCTTTCCTTTTTCAAGGGGCAACGGCATACATCCCTTCTCGTTCCATATCTCACCCCTGGCTTTTAGTCACATTGGAAGCTCTGCTCAAAAACCTTACTCCCTCATTTTAATATTTCCGTTACACAATGATTTAGAGAGTCCTGGACAAAACGTTAAAAGCACAATGTATGTTTTACAGGGAGGCCTTCGCTTTCTGAACTTTTCAAGAAGCCTTTACCTCAGAGCAGCTTAAGCTCTATGTCCTCCACAGAGACAGAATGCTAACTGGGCAGTATGCGCTAACCTTTGGGCCAGCGGGCGCCAAAAGGAGAGGGCAACCATGGACATCCACGGGGTCTCTCGCTTTGTTATCGGTCTCTGACAGAAGCACCATTCCTTGAGAACTGGACCTTGAGAAATGCGCCTGGAGCACGGGAGCAATATGTGTACATAACACCCGCCCACCCCCCTTCCCTGTAGATAGATCGGCAGGGGGTTTGAACAGATGTCTCGATGGGACAGAAACCAGATGATAGGGACGACACGGTGTTATGTGAGCTTTGAGGTTTATCAAGGGCATAAGAATCCATTCGTTTCCATTTCTATACCCCCCCCCCCCCCCAGAAGGAACAAAAGGAAAAAATGTCAGATGGAAAAAAAGGTCTCCCTGCTTGTTATTTGTTGCTGCTGCTGAAGGACGATAGCATTTCAAGCACATTGACCTTCACTACGAAAACAAAGAGTACTAGCCTGTCACATTGGGCATTTTCTTGGGAAAGTGTCAACTGTCTTGAGTGCTTTGAGATGATTATCGTATCAATCCTGCCGCCCATATTACAAAGGTGCATGGGACAACACAGATTGAGTGTGCCAAGTGTTGTCCTCGACTTCTCTGCGCCAACTCATTTAGACTGATATGACTTACTGATATGATGTTGATTCATACTGTATGGGTCTCTCATTAAACCTCGGCTGTTTACCCATACATAGTGGCACATAGACTTCTCAGAAGTAGGAGAGGAGACCATCAAAAGCTAAAGGCTGTACTGAAAACACGTTCTGAGAAAAGGCAAGTGTGCCTAGAATTGACAGCACTACCGCCGAAAAAGAATAATGATCTTGTGCTGTGTCCTCATGTTTATGGATTAGGGACTTTTGATTGTGTGCGAGGCAAAATACCTTTCTTCATATGGAAGGCATTTGTCCGCAAAGGGATAAAAATTGAATCCTGATCATTTGGAGAGATTGTTGTTCCTGGCTTCAGACACTGCTCTTTTGTAAGCTTCTCCCCGATGTTGTGTAACTCCCGTGAAACGGCTAAATGTTTAATCCTAGGTGCAATAGGAAGATGGAGGGGACCGTGAGGGTGCTTGATCACAACAACAGGGGGCTGGGGCTTAGTGCTACAGCGTGCTCAAATGTAACAGCGGGCTTAGTTTAGAGAAAGCGGTCTCTCTTTCAATTTATGGTTTCAAAATGGTGCATGGTTTCATTTTGGACCTTCATAGGCAATGTGTACAGTTTTGTCCTCTGTTGTGACTTTGCTTTTGGACCAGTGGTGGGGAGAGGGCATCTCGTGTTTCCACCCGTAGGTCTAGGGCAGGCTGCCGTCAGGAGCGGGTTGTCAGTAAACAGAGACGGTAGGGGCCGAGGCCAGGACACACGAAACAACGCCATGGCCCGAGTCTTCACCACCGTGCATTTTGTATCAATAGCTCAACCCCTATTGCTCATTCCCATTCTTATTGAGAGTGAAACTACCAGCCCCTAAAAGGATGCCAAGTGACTTATGACCTCAACAAAGGAGTGGTGCAAGGTTCCTTTCCCCGCAAGGTTGGGATAATTTGTATCAATCCATCGATGAGTATTCATGGTTTATAGACTTGCAAGCAAAATGGAGGGAATACGGTGAACTCAAGCCTGGGAAGACAGAGAGGGAAGCTCCATGATAAGACCCCATAAGTCATGATCTTAAACCCTGTTGTGCTGGTAGAGGGTGTAAGACTGAACACCCAGAGTCACGTTGTCTGCCACACATCATACATTCACAAACGTTTTTTTCTTGCCCCCCTCTCGTATAAACGATTTTAGTTTAGATAATTGGAGTACTAGAAATGATTTAGTAACACATTTTATTTATACAATACTGAAAAAAAATTTTTTTTTTTACAAAACATATTCATTACAACACTTTACATGATAAATAGAAACTAGAAAGAACCATTTACATAACAAAGCATGATAATAAAACAGGCAGAGACAAGTATCAGAGACATACAGTACTGTACAACAGGATAGTCTTTATCAAAGCGTATCTCCTCCCCCAGGTTGTTCCAAAGCCTGTCCCTCACGACAAAGGCACAATCCATTTGACCCACAAGCAAAGACTGGAACAGACATGGAACCTGCTTTTTCTGTTTTATTATATTTTTGGGGGGTTGTGGCATGCCTCAGCCATGCCTAAAATATGTTGAAATATGTTCTAAAACTATTAGGTAACCAGTGGAGTAAGAAGACTAGAATTGAGGACACATTGTTCGTAAGGTCTGGCTTCGGCATATTTTGTAAGCAACAGAAAATTGGAGCAATTATACAATTATCTAAATGTAATATGTGGGAGCACTTGTAAGTAATGAATAAAAATTGTCTGATGTCTTTGCTAATTTATGAACTGGAAGAACAACCTTTTTTGATCTACTGCTAGTAGCCCAAAGTTAAACACAACCAAGGTCATAGATACACGCATCCAGGAGACCTCAGTATCTCAGATTAACTGACGTTCCCTAAGAGAGACCACGCCACATCTAGCTAAACAATCGTTGGTTGTGTGTGCAAGCTGCTGGAATCAATAGACTTAACAGAAACACACACAGCCAAGCGTTGTTGGAATTAAAATGAGTACGCGCTCATACTTTTGAGAGACCCCTCATTTTAATGCATAATCTTAAACATACATGCACACATTAAAACACAGAGGAACTGAACTTGAGCAAGAGCACACTGTTAGTAACATGAATAATCTTTTTTAAACTATTTTGTTCGCTCCCTCAGGCCAAATTGCCAGTCTGACCAAATGTGCATGAGTGCTCTTCACATATAGTGGCAATTAGAGCCGGAGAATAACCTGAGGTTGTTTCTCTGGTAATAGGTTGTGGCACAATTGTACAATTGAAAAAAAAAAAGATCAGCTTCTCTGTCTGTTGCCCATCGTTAACCAAACACATTACCACCATACTACATAGACTAAAGTGTAACTTAATATCTGAAATGTACATGAAAGTTGTGCTCACATCCTCAGTAACAATAATACTCTCCCTCTCTGTATGTAGATCTAAGGTAAAGTGTACAGGTTTACCCAGAGCAGTCTTTCAGAACCGTCTGTTCCAAGCTGACGCCTATTCCCGCTCTTAGTCAGATCTGCGTTCATGGTCCTCAATGACAAATGTGGCCAAGCTTGAAGTGCTTGTTGTTGAAGCGGACCGGAGAAACGATGTCCTGCTTGAAATGAACGTCGTTCCTCTTTCAGTTCACACGTCAGCGGAGGTCAATTCCCAAAGGTCAAAGTGCTGGGATTGCTAAGGGGTTGAAGGATCCACAGACTAACTTGATAGTCCCAACGGCAAGCGGAGCAGCCATGATGAATGCCTCACAGCGCTGATTGGTCAATCACTGGCGTTCCGGAGGGTAATAGTTCTGTCTTTACGTTGCCCTCTGCCTCTATTTGGATGCCCTGCAAAGACGTGGAGAGAGAAGTATTGTACAACACATTAGGACCTAAAGCCAACATCATGCAGTGAAGGAGGCCATGGCTGTGCTGGGCTACAGCTGCCATCCTGGATATGATCTTAGGGTAAATCTTTTTGGGCTGCGTTTACGTAGGTACTTAATGGAGCCCAGAGGGCCATAACTTTCCTAAATGTCATGCTGAGCTGGATAAACACTTGTGTGCACATAGAGTGCACACACGTTGAAAAGAGGCACATACTCAGAAACAAATGAACACACCAGCGGGGATTTGAATCAGGCAGTGGGATTCTGAGAGAGAGAGAGAGAGAGAGAGAGAGAGAGAGAGAGAGAGAGAGAGAGAGAGAGAGAGAGAGAGAGAGAGAGAGAGAGAGATAATGGCATTTGCCGACACTCCAAATTAATTGGCATCAATCACCAAACAATAAGACTCGTCCGAACCGAATTCCCAGGCACACACACACACACACACACACACACACACACACACACACACACACACACACACACACACACACACACACACACACACACACACACAGACGAGCACAATCACAGCAACACGTACAAAAGCACATGCAGTAATGTATTGCAGTGATATGATGTCTCGCCATGAAGCAAATTGCCAACAAATACTGAATGGCTGGTAGCTGGCTGGTAGTGTCCACTGTGGAGACACAGAGAATGGGTCCACTGCCTCACGCTCTCCCTGTGGGCCTAGCAAACAGATTGCGACCCCTGTGATGAACTCGATCATCTAATCAAGATAAGGATGGGCAACTCTCCCTCAGAGGTTTTATAGAGGACAGTAAAGCATCTTTTTTCTGGTACTTTTTATTCTTATCCCAGAGCATGTCAGCATTAGGGTATGTGGATTGCTTTACCTTCAAAAAATAGACAAAATAGACCCTTTTCAAATTTCGTGTGGCATACTTTTTTCCGTTCTCCCCTCCGCGTGACCTCACCTGGATGTTCTGCACGTGGCCGTTAGAGTTCATTTCCCCGGACGGGAAGGGCGGGTCCTGGGTCACCTCTCCTTTCTCCGAGCGCAGGGTCCGCCCGCCCGCTGGCTCCAAGGCCCCCACGCCGTTGGCCTTGTGGATGCACAGGACCTTCTGGAAGCTCTGCTTGAAGTTGTCGGACAGGAGCCCGTAGAGGAAGGGGTTGGCGCAGGAGTTGACGTAGGTGAGGATGACCAGGAAGAAGTAGATGCCCGCCATCAGGCTGTTCTCGGGGATGATGAAGACCTGGTTGACCATGTTGGTGATGTAGAAGGGCAGCCAGCAGAGGACGAAGACCAGCACGATGATCACCACCATCCGCGTCACCTTGCGCTCCGACCGGCGACGTTTCGTCAGCCCCGCTCGCGCGCCAGCGGTCCGCACCTGTCAGGGAGGTGTGATCAGAAAAGGTCACCACAAGCAGCAAAGGATCGATGATGAGGAAACCCTGGCTTATTAGCATTTAGTCGAGGGCAACACGAGGAACAATTGAAGGCCCTCTTTCATTTGGTCTCCGTTTAGTGTCTGTTGCCTTTGTGGACCGTGGAGTTTAACTGGAGCTAATATAACGTTAATGTGATATTTAAAGTCTATGGGGTTCTATCTACTTGAAGTAATCTTATGAGTTGAACTGTTTGGGATTACAGGCCTCCAAAATTGTCTTGCTAACACTCCTTATGTACCCCCAATAAAGGCCTTGGACAATAAGATGCTAATTAAACAGTCTGGTAAACACTAATAGACTAGCTGGCTCATTCAGGCGGATTTCACCATAACCTGCCAGAGCCAGCGAAGCAAGTGCCCCCCCCCCCCCATCTCCAAACACCAGGTCAACGAACACTCCGATAGAGGAATCAATGACTCGCAGACACAAGAAACACACCACACCACAAGGAGCACCAGCATGTCCTCTACCTTGATAATGATAAGGAGATAGCAGAGGCAGATGATGAGCAGTGGCACAAAGAAGCCCAGGATGACGGTGTAGAGGATGAAGGCGGTGGACCAGAAGTCATGGGGCTCGGGCCAGCTCATGTTGCAGGAGTTGAAGCCGTCCTGCACGTCCGAGTAGATGGTGACCGGCAGCACCACCAGGAGGGACACCACCCACACCACGCCGTTGACCACCTTGGCCACCCGCGGCCTCCGCCACTTGGCGCTGCGGATGGGGTGGACCACGGCCAGGTAGCGGTCCACGCTCATCACCGTGAGGCAGAAGGTGGAGGTGAACTGGTTCATGGTGTCGGCGGTCATGAAGACCCGACAGAGGAACTCGCCGAAAGGCCAATAGGAGAGGACGTTGTGGGTGGTTAGGAAGGGAAGGCCCAGGATGTAGAGTTCGTCAGCCAGAGCCAAGTTGAGGATGTAGATGTTGGTGACAGTTTTCATCTTGGCGTAGCGCAGGACCACGTAGATGGCCAGTGTGTTGCCCAGCAGACCGACCACAAAGACGATGATGTAGACCACGATGGTGACCACTGTGCTGCTACCGATGAAGGGGGCCTCGTCGTCAACGGGTTTTATTAGAGAGTCGTTGGTGACAAGAGACATGTTGATGTCCCAGGGGAACGGTGTCCAATTGTGGGCATTCATCTTGGAAGGACCGGGCGGACTGGAGTGGAGACTTCCGAGAATGCCACAGGTCAAAGCTCATATGACTGCAAAAACAAAGAACAAAAAAAATAATGTTATTGCAGCTGGAAACCTAAACATTGTGGTGGGTTTCATATCTCAGTGGGTAGGGTGTCCACTAGGTTGTAGTGGGTACATACATCAGGTTTAGGGATTGGTCATCCTTTAGGTTGGACCTTTCTGTATCTCCATTATGTTTGATTTATCCCATTATGAAAAAGTTGTTGGCATTTTTATGGAAATAAGAATTCCACTGGGTTTATTTACACAACTGCACCTTGTTAAAAATGGCCTTTCCTAGAATGTTTACCCCCCTAGAGCTGAGCAGATCTACATATTACAATTCTATTCTCAGAAATCTTTTGAAGGGTAATACATTAATACATAACAAATAGCCTTCACAGTGTTATACATTGATAGTGGGTTACATATTAATACAGTAATCATTTTCTGGAACTGTTTAAATTATATTTACACTACATAAAGTACTCAAACTAGACATGAAAGCAATTACTAATTGTCACAATTTTTCAACATTTTTTGTGTTAAACAATTCCAAAAAATTGGTAAGAACATTTATAAAGGTTCTTTTAACTACACCATGTAGTCTAACTCGTGACCTTCCACTGCCACAGTTATTGGCTTTCAGACAAAATCAGTTGAGGGACCTGCTGTACAAAATACGGTGTTCGGCTTTGAAAGCCATTGAACCGCAGTGAACAACACGGGGTTGACGTCCAGCCCTCATTCCCGTGTTAGGAGTACAAACACCTCATATACTGAACTCAGTGTATGGGCTTGGTTCCTACCCACCTGGTAATTCTTGTTATTTGACCTGACAATAACACCAATCAATATTCATAGCTTCTCGGGATTAAGCAGTCCATTCAAGAAAACAGGGACAACAGCAAGATACAGAAACATACGTTTCACTGCTACACTGTATGGTGTAATGTTTTGGTGTTCCATGCGATTACATTTGGTTTATTCTGAGATAAAAAAAAATAAGGACATTGATTTGTGAAAGGGATTTGATCAATCCATAGTGAAACTAAAATGATTTAGTTAAATTTCAACATAATGTGGTCAAAAGCTGGAGGGGGAATGCAGTTGTTAACAATCAAACATTACACGCCTTATTTCGTAAGTTCAGTGTCTGCTGGCACTATGCGCTGTTCTTTCTAGCAGGCTCCACGGCAGACAAGTATACTAAACAAACATGATCAGAGCTGCAATGGAACACGTCTAGTTGATTTACAGCCTTTACAATCTCGGACCCATGACAGTCTTATTGGCTGCTGACAGGCTCGTGAAGCTCTCAGACGAGTAGGTTTATAACTTCCTTAATCAAAGATACTTTAAGGGAATAAAATAAATTGCAAAATGAATACTGTAAATACTGTCCTGATTCCGTCAACAATATTATGTTTATTTGGCTAAAACTAATTTGAAAATTATCAGGGAACATACGTTTTCATACGCAGATATCTGTTTACAATATTACTATAAAGACAGTCAGTCTGGACAATTATCAAGCTTATTTGTTCCCCAATCTCTTGGAGCTTACATTAAAATGTGCAACAAAATAAGTTTAGGGCGCTATGTCTCATTTTTCTAAGATGTCGTCGGTAGGCTGCATAAAAAGTTATTTATTGTTTATATACATTTTAATCTACATGCGCACCTCAAACGCTGTCCATGGTGCTGGTCTGTTGACAAGGTGCGCGTCTCCAAGTATTTTGCCCGCGTCTCAGATGAAACAGCTCTGCCAAGCTCGACTGATGTCCAAAGAACGTTTTCTTTCGCAAAAAGGGAAGAATCATCTGGTTTTGTTTAAGGTATAATCAATTTGGATGTCAATAAGTTGCCTAAATGCACACTTCAGTTGTCCATACATCTTGCGACAGTTCCCAGTCCTCAAAAAACCATACAGTCCATAGTCGTGGTTTCAAATCTTAGTAATTAGGCCAACTAAGTTCAGAAGTTTTTGTTCATTCAAATCCCGTATTCTGGTTGAAGAACGTGCATAAGAAAATTCCTCGCAAGTTGCGCTAAGAGTGGCGTTCAGTGGATTTTTCAGTAGTGCAGGGTGAGTGAGTTGCTAGCGATAATGTTCAGTGTAAACGTCACCATAGGCGTTGCATTTGTTTTGAATGTCCCACCCAGTAAACTACCAGCTGAGTCCAGCAGCACCATGTAAACTCCAGACAGCTACTTTGGCGGGGGCATTTCAGGATGAGAATGGTTGCTTTTATTGATCCTAAAGGAATATCACCTGAACATAAATTGTATTTTACAACTCAGCGACGCCAATATAATTTTTTTTGACTTTCATGTAGAAACTTAAATTACAATGAGAAAAACATTTTTTATTGCATCCCAGTTGAATCAGAAGATAGATAGAACAATCTTGTCCAATGTCCTTGCTTATAGATTTGTGTTGCAGGGAAACCATTTGCCTTTGTCAAAGTCAAAGTTAAATATGCCTATGAGACATTCAGTGGCCTCTCACACGTGTAACTTTCCTTAGCATGGCATGCATGGTTGCTTGGTTGTTTTAATTTGTTTAACATTTTCATATGAGCTCATTCCACCCTGGGTTTGTGTCGGTAGTAAACTGCAGTGGATACACTTTTTACAGCTGTCAGATGTGTCAGAATCAGGAAGCCAGGAGGAAACAGAAAGTGGTTTGGATAAGAATTGTTTCCTTTGTATTCTCCAAAATTACCATGCATTAATTAGAAAAGCACGCAGTAACAAAAAAGGCATACCATAGGTCATTTCACACATCAAACCATCGGTACCAAACATCACTAAGAACAAGATACAATTCCAGGTGAGTCAATTCAATTGTCTCCCTACAACCTCTTAGCTAACAAAAACTCCTTTTGGTTTGTGATTGTGATAAGTGCTGAGAACACTATGTGACACCAAACGTACAAACCTAGAACATACTGCCTTATTCTTTCCTAGAGGAGCGTAGACATTTAAAGACAATTGCCGTATGATTAGAATGACTAAGGTCTCCAGTTGAACATTGCTTGCGTGTGTGCGTGTATGTTTGCCTACCAGCGTGCGTGTGGCTGTTGGTTTTGTCCATGCGTGGGACATGTTTCAAAGTGTTAATGATTACATTCACTTAGGAGGACTAAATGGTGCTGCAGAACTCTATCAAAGAGCTGGGGGGGGGGGGGGGGGGGGGGGGGGGGGGGGGGCACGGGAGGCAAATTGACAGAGGGCTGGGAAAGAACAAACAGAGGTGGACAACACGCACACAACACAGACAGGAGGAGGTTGCTCAGAGCCGCAAAGCCACATTAGATGGGGGGAAAGGTCAGAGCTGGTGTTAGGGAGACACCTGAGAAGGGGAGGAGGGTGGCCGGTGGTTTTGGGGGTATGGTGATTTAGTGGTTGTGGCGGTGATATTGACCCCACTGGTGGAACTAGCTGTGACAACAACATACTTCAGCCTACTGGACATCTGGGCGCCCCACGTGTGTGTGCTGGTGTGCATGTATTTCTGACCCTGTAGCTCTCCCCTGCGCTCAATTGGTCTTTCCCATAGCGGACATTTTGTCCGACATCTAACAACGTCGAAAGCTGCACTTTGGGTTCCAGCAGTTGTTCAGAAGCCCCGCCAAACAAGGACAACCGGAGGGGCAGGACGTGAAATTATCAGACCGTGTGTGTGTGTTCACCTCATGAATACGGCATATTGAACAATGAGTAACTAAGGCTTGGGAGGGTCTTCAGGTCAGCTGGCTCTGACGTGGGATCCTGTCTCGTCCTGCACCTACCTTCTACACTCAACCAGCTGACTGATTCAAAATAGAACATGCCACGTTAAGGAGGAGGTGGGTGTCCTGAAAAAGAGTACCGTTTGTTATCCTATCTATTTTTCACGAGACGGCTCGCTACCTTCCTGCTCCTCCGCCTCGCCACACCCAAAGAGAGCTTGAGTGGAAATATCACATTCAGTCATAAATCCCATTTATTCCTACGTGAATGTGTTTGGCATGAGTTGTATTGCAAGCATCATCAAGCAATTAGTGTAAAACCTGGTTGATTACACGACATTTTGCGCGAGGAATCTTTGGACTAGCAACAATGTATCTATGCATCACAGTAGGTTGTTCCATATTCAACTGTGCACTAGATTGGATAGGTTTGCACTTCTTTTATTTCAATGGATTACTATTTTGGCATGAATGAAACATTTTATAGATTATAAAAAATACTTCAGTGACATATTAATTGAAACATTTAAATTAAGAACCGAGCAAAAAACACACCCACAAAAAATAAAACATTTTAAATATGATAACAGATACTGTATAGCAATGAGCCGTACAGATAGTGTTAATCGCTGAAGTGGCATGCCCAATTCGAAAGTGGGATTTATGAATGATCTGTTCTAATCTATTGCTCTTCTAAAACCAACAATGACGTCGTTGGTTAGACTAACAGTCACCTCCAAACAGTTAGCCGAACACCATTCATCAAATGAATCATGACAATACTGGTACATTGGGTCCTCACCATCTGATGAACAGCTAAATATAGCCGTGTTACCAGAATTATTTGGCATATGGCTTCATTCTATGTTCTATGAGATATCGCTCCCGGACCTGTTACTTAGTGGGAGTCACAGTCAGGTTTGAGTTTCAGTTGTAGATAGACTTTCAAGTGGTTTCAGAATTTTGTGTGGGTTTCACAATTGAAATGAAAACTTCATGTTTGTTTTTTTTCAGCTCTGCAAATGTTCTGTCTGGATAGAGGGTGCCAAAGATATTATTATTGCTGTATAATTTGGACAGCTGTAAAATCTCAAGATTAGCTGTGGCCAGTAGAAGTCATTAAAAATCCAAAACACATCACTCATACGGTTTACTTTGTAAGATGTACATACATTACTCATGCTGTCTACTTTGTAAGATGTAAATACATTACTCAAACGGTCTACTTTGTAAGATGTAAATACATTACTCATACGGTTTACTTTGTAAGATGTAAGTACATTACTCATTCGGTCTACTTTGTAAGATGTAAATACATTACTCATACGGTCTACTTTGTAAGGTGTAAATACATTACCCTTATGGTTTACTTTGTAAGATGTAAATTCCAAATTCATTACTCATACGGTCTACTTTGTAAGATGTAAATACATTACTCATGCGGTCTACTTTGTAAGATGTACATACATTACTCATACGGTCTACTTTGTAAGATGTAAATACATTACTCTTACGGTCTACTTTGAAAGATGTAAATACATTACTCTTACGGTCTACTTTGTAAGATGTAAATACATTACGCTTACGGTTGTCTTTGTAAGATGTAAATTCTTCTTTCCAATAACAGATTCTCTGGCTGTTTGTGTATGACTGTCAGTGGATTAAATAGCGCAATCTGATTATGCTAATCATATCTATAACTGTATACCTATGGTATAATAGAGTAGATAGATAGATGACTTTATTAATCCCCTGGGGGAAATTAAGTTGTCATAGCAACCAGGTACATTAAGATGCAACAAACAAACAAGCAATAGTAGTATTGGTCTGGCTTCCAAGGAAATCATTTACACAAAGACAAGGTTTATAAAACTCCTCAGAGAGCATATTTAAATTTTTTTTTCTTTTGAGAAGCCTGCAAAAGGCTATTACATTGGTCATTTTGATTGTTGGTTGGTTTGACATGGGAGCGCCTAAAAACGGTCTCTTTATTATGACTTGGCACTTTGCTTGGCTATTGTCACCAATGTCAGCTTGCATTTAGCCCTGCTACCCTTACCTGGGGCAATATGCAGTGTGTACAGGAGACAAAGAAGGAAAACAAACTCAATATAGCCCCATACAAGGCAGCTTTATGTCTGTATGTTATTGTGAGAGAACACATGTGCAATACACTAAGTATATGTCAAATTATTTCTCTATTCTTCAAAGTTTTGAGTTGCAGCACAAAACTCATAGACACATGTACAACATGGACATATAGGTTTGTGGTGTGCGAGTGTTACAGATGCCCACCATTCTTCCACTAATCTGCGTCACAAATGGCCCAAATCGGAACCATCGGTCCCGGGACGCTGACGGATCCTGCCCTACCCCCACACACCAATGCTCCTCCGTTCTGTGTGCTCCAACTGCGCCACAGCCAACAGGCTGCATGAAGGAGTCAGTGCCCCAGGGGGTGGGAAACATCTGGTTTTGTTGGAGGAGCAGAGGAGAACGGATGGGCTCTGCTGGTGGCTCCAGCGTGCGGAGCCAGCGCTCACACAGTGCCTCCAGGAAAAGGAGGGCCTCGCGGGGTCGCGGGAGGACAGACATGCGCGGTGCTTCCCCGTGTCTGTCCGTGTCACTGTCCACGTGTTGCATGTTGCTCTGTGTGCGCGCGCGTTTCCTCGGACAGCGACGACGGCAGGGTAAAGACGCTCCTCAAAGGCAAAAGACAAACCTGCGTTGGCGGCTCTCTGGCTCCACATGCGCTCTGTCGCTCAAAAAACCCTCACCCCTCCACAAAAAAACGTATTTGATCATCGGTTATTTGTTTTTTTAAATCCCCAGCAATGGGGATTTTCCAGGCATGTTGTACTATTTTTGAGCAGAGGCCGCACATGATGTCTGAGCCAAATGGGAGGTGAGGCCTGAGAGGGTCTATCTCAAATACTTTCACTCGGCACACAGGCGAGGAATTCATATTTCCACTCCCATGCACTGTGGGTTTCCATTCCCAGCCCCATGAGCGCGGACACTCCCGCGCTCACACGCAAGCACGCACACACACACACACACACACCACTGATGTGCCCTGCGTCCAGTGAGCATCAGGGTTCCGATCTTCATTTTGCTGACAGGTGGCAGTAATGTGTCTTGGTCGACAACCCTCCAAGGAGAAGGTGACCTCTGTACACCTAGCCTCTCTATAGCACTAACCTCCTTGTACTGCTGCCCCACCCATACACACACACACACACACACACACACACACACACACACACACACACACACACACACACACACACACACACACACAAATAAATCAATGTTTGCAAGCATTCATGTACAATATAAGCAAGCAACTGCTCACCCAAGAAAACACACTCTCTCCCAGACTAACACACATTAGATCCACGTCACAGATTAAGATTCCATGACTCCTCCTCTCTCCTATCCTAATGAATTTCCACCGACTTGTTCCCTTTTGGGCAACCAGCTCTGACAGCTGTCGTGGTGATTCACCCTCCCCGGTCCACCATCTCATCATGTCAGGGAGGGTGGCCACTCTGGAAGAGGGGCGGGACATACAGATACACTTGCACACACCCACACACATACATGCACATGCGCACCAGCACACACGCGCACATGCACACACACACACACACGCACACACGCACGCACGCACGCACGCACGCACGCACGCACCCATGCATGCACACACACACACGTCTTTGTCCTTCTATACCTGGCAGTCTCTCATTATGTGTAATTAAGTCAAACAAGTCATAGACATAGGCTACGCACAAGCACACACATAAACCCACACACCCCCAGACACAAAGAATGAAAAACCACAAAGCGAATTCATTCACAAGCAAACACCTTAAGTATCCATTGTCTGCTGCCACCTCTTTGCTCTGCATAAAGGCCACTCAAAATGATGCCCTGTCAAAATGCATGACCAACAATAGGGACCGACCGAGTGGAGACAGGAGGGCTGTGAGAAAAAGGATCAGACGTCTCAAATGCCAACTAAATATCTTCATTATGAACGTCTGCTGGAAGTCTAATTGTGATCTGTGGGTCATGGAACCTCAGTCTCCATTTGCAGCCCAGTGTATTCCACATGCATTACCTGGCATCACTGTCAAAGGCCTTTCTCTTTCTTGCATTCTTTCTTGCGTTCTTTCTTGCGTTCTTTCTTTTTCTTTCTTTCTTTCTTTCTTTCTTTCTTTCTTTCTTTCTTTCTTTCTTTCTTTCTTTCTTTCTTTCTTTCTTTCTTTCTTTCTTTCTTTCTTTCTTTCTTTCTTTATTATTTTTTGTATCTGTTTTTGGTAAGGTAAGACAATTTTAGTTTGGCTCCAACATTGGAAGTAACAGGCTCCATAAGGTTTGTTTGCTTATTAAGGGGAAAAAGCAGAGACAGATGATTAATGAATAATTGATCCTTCAAAGAAAACTGCTCACCATACTGCTCACGAAACGTCTGCATACAATAAAGGCTAATCCTTACGGAGGTATTACCCCTTTGATGGTCACTGACTTTTACTTCTCTGTGGATCAATGACTTCTCCCTTTCTTCTAATTTTGAGCAGCAATGGGATCACTTGAGTGATTGAGGACTTTTCCTCGACTACTGAGGTTCCGGGTACTCAACACTTATGAGTCATGAGTTTATTTGTCTTCAGAACTAGTCAATTCCTTTCACTTTGCCTTTGCCATTTGTAACAGATCCCTGTAAGGTAATGGCTGACATTTACGTGGCCACATAATCACCATTATTCTTATCCACGTAAAGTGAGGTCTCAAATATTTTCCGCTGAAATGTCAGGAACTCTGCAAAAATCCTTTGAAGCGGAGTGCATTGGATTGAGGGTGAAATAAGTGGCATGGTTACACTTTAAAGGTTAGCACCAGCCCACACTTTAATGTAGCTCATGACAATGCCTAAGGAAAATGTATAGGCCTCTAAAGACTCCCTTCATAACACAAAGAGATATGTGCCGACATGCTAAACAAAAGAAGACTTTATGGACGTTTGTTCAATTTTTATTTATTTTCAATATCAATGATTTGCATGAGATCTTTCAGCTTTGATGTGTTGATGGGGCTCCCCAACAAAAAAGGAACTGTACAAAAGTCAAACCATGTACCTCAAGTTTGCGAGTGTAGTACAATTTCTTGGCCTCAGCCTTCAATAATGAATTCTTAAAAAGCATGCATGTGCGTTCCGAGTTGTCCTGTTGCGGTCCTATCTGAGTAGCAGACGTCCATTGGGTAAGAATCCCTCAAATGTCCTCTCCAATCTCCGTCTTATATTTCCTGTCCTGTTTCCTGTCCAAGGGGATGGCATGATAACAATGGCAATCTGAGCCTCCTGCTATGCAGATACCTTTGCAAGCAAAGTGAAATGCCATGCACTGACTGTCAGGAATAGATCACAGGGGAAGGACCTCATTACATTATTCTATACTTCACAGTATTTTTAGCATCTCATTTTCAAGACTAGAGTGTCAAGGGAGTTGGGTATGACATTTCAACTCTGAAATTGGCTCTCTGATGTTTGACTTTGGTTTGTGAATCTGCCATAGCCCTTTTGCTTCACCTGTCTCACCTCAACGCATTAAAAACTGCTCTCTAAACACGCTTCTGTCTGACTTGTGAAGTGAATGTCCTCTGCTCTGTCATGGTAATGGTGTGCCAGATATACTGTACAGATCTGGTGTCCTATTATTATTTCTGCCACGATAAATAAATTGTTAAATGACAGCTCATAGCCCTCTGTGTACTAAATAAGTATCCGGATCCAAAGTTTGATCATCAAGCCAATGACTGGATACTGTTAATCATTACCTTCACTTCTCCCTGTCAAATGAATAGTTGATTATATGCACAGTAGGTAAACAGAATGTTCTTGCTTGTGACTCCGTGTCATTAATGATTCTTGTGTCCAGCGCAAAGGAAAGGCACGCTCAAGCAAATGTTAATGAAACGGACACGGACACCTTGCATCCTGTTGCCACATTGTCAACCCTCTCGCCCTCCCAGTTCCAAACTTGAGGACTCTCTGATAAGAGTTCGCTTCACGGCCTCACTCTTCCTGAGAGAAGAAGACCAGGCGTATGGAATAGGCGGCGTCCAGGCTGTAGATGATGAGGTTGATGATGGTCATGAAGGTCACCACCACCAACAGGTTGTCCCAGGGGCAGGGCTCGGGGCTGGTGTTGGGCTGCCCGTTGCCCTGGAAGCTGTAGAGCGGCCACAGAACGGTGGCCGTCATGTACATCGCCACCGCCAGGATGTTGTAGGCCGTCACCAGCCTGTCAAAGGAGAAGGGGATGTAGGAGAGGAGGCGGCCGATGGTGAGGAGGATGATGACGAGGGCGAAGATGAAGCACAGCGAGTAGACGGCCACGCACCACTGGAGCGCCGGGTGGCTGGCGTAGCAGCTGGGGTCCAGCGAGGTGAAGATGATGCAGGCCACGAAGGTCTCCAGGATCTTCAGCAGGCCCGGCACGGTGGACAGGAAGCCGCTGACCTCGCCGGGCCGGAGGCGGGCCAGCACCACCTCGCCGGCGTAGGCGCCGAAGCAGAGCAGGGAGAGCAGGGTGGCGGCGATCTGGCGGTAGCAGGTGAGGCAGGTGTAGAAGGTGGGGTAGATGACGGACGCGGCCAGGCACATGAGCGTGGCCAGCATGGCGAAGGCGGTGGTGAAGTCGTCCCAGGAGATGGGCACCTTGTCGCTGAGGCGGGTGAACTCCATGAGCAGGATGAAGAGGGTGAAGAAGCAGCAGAAGCACCAGGTGAACATGCACCAGGCCCAGTAGGTGGAGCCCTGGTGGCCCACCGAGGCCACCAGGCTGAAGGAGATGCAGGTGAGGACCACGGCCAGCATGCGCACGATGCCCACCGGCAGGGTGAGGGATCTCAGGTTCAGGTCCACCATTTTGACGACCACCAACCCCGAGATGAACTGGACCTTTTTTCTAGGTTTAACCACAGGTCCGGTTGGATCCTCCAGGATTCGCTTTCTTTTCTCTAATGTATTATTCTCACCTCTAGTTTTAAAGTTCACATGTGTTACTCTTCATTTATTTACACAATTCTTTGTGTGTCACTTCCTTGGAGGAAAAAATTACATCCTCTTTTTTCACCTTGCTTCCTTTTTTTTCGATGTGCAGTGTTTCATCCGTAAAATTCTGTTGCAAACCAGAGAATTGAACAGGACGTTGGTATTCCTTTTCCTTGTTTTGTCGAAGAAGAAACTCAAGCAGGTGTGTTCTGTAGGTGAAACTCTCCATTGAGGGCACACATGTATTCAAACAAGGAGCATCGGGCGCACTTCAACCGGTTTATCTGCACAGTTTACGACCCAGCGTCAAGACGTCTGATTGGTTGCTGGGCGAGTTTTATCACATCCTCTCGCCATGCACGCTGGACTCTGGTCTCCTTCCTTAACCCACGCTCTGATCCTAATCTCCATCCAATCCACAAGATCTCACTATGAACCCATTCAAGAGAAGGAACTTTAATGAGATTCCTTTTCTTCCTTATTCCTTTGTTTATATTTGAGTACAATTGCTTGCCCATTTATGAGTTATTGATTACACTAATAGTGTGAACTTAAAAGAGATTGATAATCACATCAATGAGTGCCAAGGCATTGAAAAAGGCACTATAATTCTAAGATATGCACGTGCCAAATGCAACACGCACGTTTCTGGGTTAAAATGTCCTCCCTCCATTGCTGTCGCTCTCGGATCATGAAGTTTAAGTCGATCCATTTAGGCCGAAAGACCATTTAGGTCGATTTGTTGCATCGACAAAGCAATCAGGTTCCCACAGTCTCCCCCCTTCTTCCCCTAATATGTACCTCCCCTGTCTCCCCTCATGTTTTTCCCCTCTTCTGCTGTGAGTCTAGGCCCCTGGGAAGACTAACCCACTGACTGCACTGCTTTTGTCCTTTGAAGAGAGAAACATTGCTCCCTCAGAGGTTGCATAAGTCATAACAAAGTACCGGCAAGAAAATATGGAGGCAACATTACCGCGGCAGATCAAAGGCATTGCTCTGCCAGCTTTCAAAGAACAAACACTATTTCTGTGTTGAAACGTTCCGGGTCCCAGCCCCAGCCCAACGACCCTTGGTGCTAGGATAAATCCTCAGAATAGTGTATGAGGCAGCCATCCAAATGCTTTGGAGATGATGCCATCTACTGTAGGTAAAAGGGTGTGATGTTAAACAGTCCCTCTTACTCCCTCCCTTTCTCTCTTTTTTCCTTTCCTCTGTATCTCTATCTCTCTCTCTCTCTTTCTCTTTCTCTCTACAATGCACTCTCTCTCTTTCTCTGTCTCTCTGGACCCTGTTAAAACAGATATAAGGTGGAGGAGGCCATGTGCCAAAATACTTTGACACACCTTAGCTAGCATCGATCGAGGGTCAAGTGAAGGTGAGCCCATTGTAGGACAGGAATTCTGTTTTATTGCTCTGAAACAAGGTGCAGCTGCTACTGAAAGGTATGTACAGCTGGGACAAAAACAGAGAATAGGCCATTGCCTTTTTCAGTTTATTGTCATGTAACATAATCATTAGCTTGCCTGAGTAAATCTGAAAGTATTGATCCCAATGGTTTGTTTGTTCTCATTCATTTGCATTAAAACTGCGTTCTATGATGTCTGTTCTCTGTCAAAATGAGAGAACTATAAAGACAAAGACCATGAATAGAAAATAAATTAAACAAAGTAAAAAGACGGAACCCTCTGGCACCCTTTGTGCAAAATCTTGTTTTAGAATACATTTTTATTGTATTTTTGCATCTATCTATACTGTAGATTTTTTGAATTAGCTGTTGGGTATTTTCTGCTGTATCATGTTTTGTTTGACTCTCTGGACAGTCAGACCGTGATCTCAGTGATTACGGGTTGAAGACTAAAACCACACTGCTCAGCTTTGGTAACATTTTTGTGAAAAGCCTAGCTGGTGAAAAGTGCTCTGGCAAGCCCTCTGTGGAGTACCGTGAGCCTGCCTTCTCCTGTCTGTTTCTTCACCACTTCCACAAAGAATAACAGCAAAATTATACGCTGGCTCACATTTTCGCAGCAAGTTGGCTCGACATTGAAATGTCCGGTCATAAATCAGCAGGAGTCGACCTATATAGACAAACGACAACAGGGTTTGACCAGCACCAGTACGGGGTACAAACATGACAATTTTATTATTCAAAAACAAAAAACAAAAAGAAAGTCTCCCCTTTCGAAGGCCCACCGTGTTTGCATAGCACCAAGCTGAAGTAAACCCCCCAGGAAATCCTATGCGCGACTGACAAAGAACACCAGCCTGACTGAGTAGCATGTGTCCACGACGTAGACGACGAGGTTAAAGCAGGTCATGAAGGAGACCACTGCCAAGCTGTCCCAGTAGCAGTGGTTACACCCGCTTGGCCTGGGGTTCTTGTTGAAGCTGTAGAAGGGCCACACCACCACGGCCGTCATGTACATCAGAACGGCCAGCACGTTGTAGCCCGTCAGCACCTTGTCGAAGGAGAAGGGGAAGAGCGCCAGCAGGCGGCCGATGGTGAAGAGGATGATGAGCAAGGCGAAGATGAAGCACAGCGAGTAGACAGCCACGCACCACTGGAGCCCCGGGAACCTAGAGTAGTAGCTTGAGTCCAAGGAGATGAAGATGATGCAGGCCACGAAGGCCTCCAGGACCTTCAGCAGGCCCGGCACGGTGGACAGGAAGCCGCTGACCTCGCCGGGCTTGGCGCGGGTCAGCCCCACCTCCGTGGCGTACAGAATGAAGGCGAGCCAGGATGTGACGGTGGCACCAATCTGCTTGCCGCAAGTTGGGCAGGAGAAGAATGTCGGGTAGATGATGGAGGCAGTCAGCACCTACAAGAAACAGAACAGATAATTACTTCATTACACTTAGAAAACGGAATTTAACATACTGACACATTCAAAAGTTGTGTATAACTGATTAGAATGAATTTGGCTACATTCTAAGTAGGGTTAAAGGGGCAATTTAAATTTTAAAAAATGGAGAAAAAAAAATGGTAATTGGTTGACAACTAATTTGATAATTCAGGAGAATGTCTGTAGATCTCTACCACAGCAACAATTCCTTACATATCAAGTGCTGGCAGATTCATATAAATTTAATCAAATCCAACTTCTAGAGGCACATCTAGTTTTTCCAAACCCGATTTCTCCTTTTATTTACCAAAGGGACTAAATACAAATCATTTTGTGAATATTGGAGAAAAATGGGACGAAACACTTAATCATGCCCAGTAAGCTTGAATCTATGTGTCTCTAGTTTTAATGTATGCACCAAAATATCTTAGATGAGGCCAGACAAACAGAGTTGATAGCTGAAAAGCGAATTGTCTATCAGAGGTCCCAGTTTCTGATTGCCGTTATGCTAAATGTAGTTGTTAAACATATTGGAATTCTACTTCGTCTTTCTACCCCTAACTGCATAGTGAACTGACAGAGGGTAGGCGGGTCAGTAGACGTCAAAGCCCAAACCCAGCAGTGCCTCAAAGGTCATATGGGTGTGTTTTTGGACGCAGTTTAAAAGGTAGTTCCTGTTTATTTTCTATGGTCACACCTCTTTTGAACTGAAAACATTTACTACAGATATCAGATGACCTGCCGTGGCCAATAAAGAGACTATTAACAAAGTGTGTTCAGTGGTCTGGATAAAAAATAGTACTCTATTTATTGTTATTATTGTTAAAGATAGTAATATTAATAATAGGAAAAATATGAAAACAATAAAGATAGACATATTATCATTAATAGGAAGGCCTATACTTCCTACTTTGGCCTACTTTTTTTATTATTACTAGTTGTTATTAATGATGATTCATTCAAATATTGTGAATAATATTAAGATAATACGAAGAAAAGAAAGAAAGAAAGAAAAATATCAATACATAAACAAAAACATAAGTAAAGAAATAAAGAAAGTAAAGAAAAAGATGAATAAATAAACACATAATTAAATAAAATCACAATATTAAATGATATTGCTGTAATAATAATAATAATTATAATATTCATCAACATCAGCAGCATAATAATAATATTAATATTATTATGGTTGTTGTTGTTTTGTATTATTATTATCATTTAGGATTTTGATGTTATCAAAGTTTTCAAATTATTACCATAGTTCTGCCACTATAGAAAACTGGAAATACTGTGAGTGAATATCACCTTATAATGTATCACCCTTTGGTGCATAAACATTGCAAAGCGCCACTGTGATCAAATCGCCTGACCAACCCTAGCCGTTGGATGTAACCCACCATGAGCGTGGCCAGCATGGCGAAGGCGGTGGTGAAGTCGTCCCAGGAGATGGGCACCCTGGTGTTTAGACTGCAGAACTCCATGAGCAGGATGAAGAGGGTGAAGAAGCAGCAGAAGCACCAGGTGAACATGCACCAGGCCCAGTAGGAGGAGCTCGAGTGGCCCACCGAGGCCACCAGGCTGAAGGAGATGCAGGTGAGGACCACGGCCAGCATGCGCACGATGCCCACCGGCACGGTCAGCGTCTGTACGTTCAGCGTGACCATGGTAACGCCCTTCCAACGGTCAGTTTATGGCTGCCCTTTGCAGTCAATAGGACAGGTAGTCACCCTCTAACCGTTAAACCAGTGATTTACGCTACACCCTCTCGTTTTTGGAAATTGTTCCCTGAAAATGGCTTGTTTGCTTTTTGCGGTTTTGAAAGTTCCAGGTATGTCAGGTTTTATTAAGGTCTCTGATCCCCTCTACCTTTTCTCTCTACCTCGGTAAAATGTGCCGACATCAGTTAATGTGGGCTGTCAAATACTTGTAGCCACTCCCTTACATCGAGTCTTATCAGACCTGCTTCCTAAAAAGGACATTAGTACCTGTTTGCCCCTGTGTTTGTGTGTGTGTGTGTGTCTTTGTGTGTGTGAGAGAGATAATGAATTAACCGCTGTGTAGTCTTAACATTAAATGTACTCCCCTTGTCCTCAGGGTTGAAAATGACCCGCCTTCACTAAACCCCTAAAATTAAGCAGCTTCATTGAATTTCAAACCCCAAGTCTAGTTCACATTAAGAAAAAAAACTGTCATTCATTACTATCTGATGAGTTTGTGGATATCTGGGGTTTGTTCATATTTGGATGCTTCTCCTGGAAATCTGAAAAAATCTGATCTACGATCTGTTGGGCACTGAAACTGCACTCATGGCTTCAGCAAAGAGAGAACTGGGGGCACTGTCATCTGCAGCACCTCCATAGGCTCTTACTGCATTCCCCATTGGTAAAAACCTTCAAGAAATGTTTATTTTATCCTTTTTTTTATTTTGGCTAATCTTTGGTGGTATACAGCTTTCATGGAAACATGAACAAAGGCGGTATTTCACGTTTTCTAATGTTAGGGTGGTGCTAGGAAAAGTTAATCTAATTTCAGGTTGAAAAAATTCATTCAGAAGGTTTTCTCAGCTCCTTTTAACAAGGAGTGTGGTGTGTTGGGACAGATTTGGTGGTAATGAGCATGGCTTGTGAGGGTATTTCTACGAACTTTGTGTCAGCCCACTGAATATACAATCCCCATGTTGTGTGTGTGTGTGTGTGTGTGTGTGTGTGTGTGTGTGTGTGTGTGTATGCGTGAAAAGGGTGCTGCCTGACGACCTAATTTGGCTTATCAGCTGAGTATGAGTGTTGCTTTGGTAAATAAAAGGCCTCCACACTATGGTGCAATAGGAAGTTCCACGTAGGGCACACCCTCAGCAAACAAAGTCTTGCTAGGGTTTTTATCAGCTGTCCCTCCTTAAAATAGTAGTAGACTGGTTGAATTAAAACAACTGCTAAAGTCTCGCTACAGTGTATTAAACGAGTGTATTATCTTGACAAAGAGATAACTCATTACTGGCCTCACAGACAAAAGACACATTTAAAAACATTCCCTCACTACACAAATAAATGCAAACAGACAATTATACAACTATATGGAGCCAGTTGAGGGCCACGCCCAGGCAGACCTGACAGCACAAGGTGCTAGTGTTTAAGCTGCTGACACCTTCATTCAATGTGTGTCCATCAATTGTGGCATGCCCTGTTCTTTCTCTCGTTATCTCAACCCCATCCTACTCCTCAACAATTCAGGTAGGGGGAAGCATGGAAGAGGCACTGCCAAGATGGAGGAGGAGGGTGGAGGAGAATAAATAGGACTGTATCAGACCCCCCGTCAATAGTACAGAAAGTCCCAGTTTAAAACAGCATTGAGGGGAGTGATGTGGAGTCAGAACGAAAGTCAGAAAGAAAGTCAGAATGAAAGAGAGAGCGAAAGAGAGTGAGAAAGAGAGAGAAAGAGAGAGAGAGAGAGAGAGACAGAGAGAGAGAGAGCGAGAGAGAGAGAGAGAGAGAGAGAGAGAGAGAGAGAGAGAGAGAGAGAGAGAGAGAGAGAGAGAGAGAGAGAGAGAGAGAGAGAGAGAGAGAGAGAGATAAGTGATGAGAACCATCTTTACCACTCAGAGGGGATCAGTCACTTGGACAGCAGGCCTAACTGGGGATGGGACCAGGGGAGAACCCCACACCAAAGAAGCCCTATCTGACTGAACCGAGACCCTCCAGCACAGCGAGGCAGAGCTAGAGGGGGAAGATTGACAGATGGGAGTAAGGAGAGAAAGATAATCAGGGTAAACCAGGGAGGGGACAAAAGAGGTTGAGGACAAATTAAATGGCAACTGCATTTGAAGCATGGAAGTCACACAACGTCTGTTTAGTTCACTTTCTCTTTTCTGTCCATGCATTCTGACCCCTCTAAACCCGACCCAGCTCATGTAGGTGTAGTGATAACACATACAATAGCACAATGTGCACACAAACAAACGGTGCACTATACATTAGGCCACACACTGTTTACGTATACACACACACTCTGACGCACATGAAGACGTCAGACTGAAGGAGCTTGGTCAGCAGTCTTGCCTCATAGGTCCCCCATGTTTATACGGTATATATACGTAAATACATGTGTGTGTGTGTGTGTGTGAGTGTGTGAGTGTGTGTGTGTGTGTGTGTGTTGTGTGTTGTGTGTGCGTGCGTGTGTGTGTGTGTTGTTCTACTATCTAACTAGCTAATTCTTTAAATATCCTTCAGATCCTTTGGCGGGTTTGTGTATCTGTGTTTGTTTGCGTGTGTCTTCCACCTTAGTTGTCTATCAACACTATTGGAAATTCTATCTGCACAAAGTGGGTTTTCAAGGTAAGTTAATGGCATCCAACATCTGATAGTGATATGGAACATGTTTTAAGGATCGAAAAGCAACAATCATTTTGCGATCACTGTCACTGTTCCTGCTATGATGTTATTAGTCCTTGTGCAACTTGACCTGTGCCCCAGAATGGCTGGAATGCACTGGTTGGAGATGGCATGTCAAAATCATTCTACTTTCCATTTCTGTTTGTTTCAAAATGTGTTCTTGCTGCTGTAATACTTTGTTCAACATTGTTGAGAAAAGTGCTATACCAATGAAGGTGTTATTATTACTTGCCCTGTCCGCACAACTCCACAGAAATTCTAACTCCAGCAGTTGTATGTGCTAAGAGAGTGGAATGAGGGAGAAAGAAAGTCAGAAAGAAAGTCAGAATGAAAGAGGGAATGAAAGAGAGAGAGAGAGAGAGAGAGAGAGAGAGAGAGAGAGAGAGAGAGAGAGAGAAACCTACTGCTCCCATTGGCTCAGGACACCCACACCCATAAAACTCTAAGAATACATTAAGGGCTCTTGAGAATCAAAACATCCCCAGTCGGCCAAAGTCTTGAGAAAAGTAAGTAGACTACAATATTTGTTTTATTAAATTACAAAAATAACGTGCCAGAATGCTGCAACGGGCTTAGCTCAACCCTTTTACTTAGCTACTGCATTGGGGAACTGTCATGTCCTACAATATTGATGGTGGCTCATGTTCTTGGACTGAAGCAATAGTGGACTAGAATTATCTCATTCAAATACATCTCTATTCATCTCTATTGCCCTGTTAAATTAAGGGAGATCGATATGCTGAATCATTCTCCATCCCCTTTCCAGTGCCTGGTGTCATGGAATACATCATATTGGTGTTGTGTCATTCCTACAGCTTAACTTTATGACTCACTGGCAGAGACATGTCCCCAAGTGGGATTTGGGAAATGTTGTTCTACTAACCTGCTGCCATAACATTCCCCCCTTAAAACTCTGTTTTAAATCCACTCCCACAGCCTTTCCCCCCACCCCTTTATCACCCCTCCATCCCTGGGGAGACACGTTTTCGACTACAATACCCAGATGTCAGGCTAAGTTGACAGGCTGTGGATAAGAGCGAGAAAACAGGGAAAAGGGAGAGAAACTGTGAAGTTGTGCACCGGAGAGGGGAGCGGCCAGTGGTGGATGGGGTGCATGGGAGAGGAAGGATGAGGGCAAAGGCTGTTGGTCCCACGAGCACCTAGTGGTCTCAGCTAGATATATCCTGCTAAAAGCCTCTGTAAGCCAGAGGGGATGTCATCATTGCAAATACAAGAAGAGAAGGAAGGAGAGAAAGAGAGCGAGACAGAGAGAGAGAGAGAGAGAGAGAGAGAGAGAGAGAGAGAGAGAGAGAGAGAGAGAGAGAGAGAGAGAGAGAGAGAGCGAAAGAGAGAGAGAGACCCCTGCCCTGAAGGGGTAATGATACCCCCGTGCCTAGAAAGCTCAAAAATAGAACCGTGTCTTGAGAATGGGGACATGGCACATTCTGAGTCTTGTGAGAAGAAAAATACACAAGCACATGATAAATATACATATAAAGCAGAGATGGACTGGGGACAAGCACTCAGCCCATGACGCTCAGCCAGACAACATGGCTGTTATGTGAGAGACCATAAAAACACAGCAGGGAACGCCTGGAACAAGATGGGTCAAATCTGAACAGCCTCTATAGAAGGACTTTTTTAAAATTTTAAATTCCTTAAGAAATAACAGTTAAGATTTTATTACTTGACATATTTCACAAGATGTATTATAATGATTAAGGTTTTGAGCATTAAAAAACGCCTGCGTTGCCAAACACGTCACAGATGCATTTCCTAAATCACTTTTGCTGAAAAGTGCTTCCTAATCTCTGGAACGGCGTTTGGATGTAATGTTTTCTGGCTTCCTAAAGTGTGTGGGAGGAGGAGAAAGCGTGAGAGCAGCTGTTTGGGTGTTTCTGCCGAGATGAATCTCCTACCGAGTCTACTTGGGATACGGGAAGAGACGTGCGTATGTCCCTACAAACAGCCACGGACAAAGCCTCTTCCGATCGGTCCTCTGAGCATTACTGGATCATCGCGTCCATTGGGTAACTCTGTGACCCCCTGTATCCCAGCGGGGCACTTCAGACCCAGCTCTCACCGGATCCCAGCACCGCCACTCAGTCGAACCGCTAACCGACCCCCGACCTTGTTAGCCTGCATGTCATTACCTTGGGCTCCATCTATTGGTACGGCCGCCCTGTCAGCCACCAGGCCTACAATCGCCGTCTCCTTCCGCTGATGATAATGACAGAGACGGGATTCAATCAACTCCTGCTAATTAGGCTCCCTCGCGCCCTGATCTGGCTGATCGGGTCTGATAGGATGCAGGAAGGACCTTTACCTACCGTGAGGGAGGAGCTGGTTTGAGAGTTGGTCTAATCTAGTTTGACTCATTTGGAAGGTTGATGGGTAGTCCATCTCAGTTGTTGTTTATCAGATATGTTTGTTTTTGGAAGAAATAGCTCCGCATTTGCTTATGACGTCTGATGGTTTCCTCGGATTTAGAGATGAAATCTAAAATGTTGATATGTTTATTACATTTTTTTTACGTTAGCTGGGACAAGCTGGACCTCTAGTGGAATATTAGTGAACTATGTTTCTTTTTCAACTAAACCAGTTCAAATACCCTAATACACATTTTCCTTCTCCCTCGCAGTGAGGGTACTCTCCAAACAAACCTGGTTTGATAAGCATATTTCCACACACCACAGGCCAGTTGGTTCATGTCAGTCAGTTTTCCCACGAGGTCAGGAGGAAGATAATTGTTTGACAACATTTGAAGGGTGATTTACAAAGTGCTGGCATGGGGCCATTTACTTAAGGTCACTGTCAGCTGGCCAAAGGTCTTGTGACGGGTCATGTATTAATGGCTGACTCTCAGCCACTCAGAGCAAATATTTATGGAAAAAATGCCAGTGTCTTGTTTGTAATGGTAAACAATACGGACATTCAACTTCCTCCAGTCGGGGGAATTCAGAAGCATTATCAGAATGTCGCTTGGTATCTTAGTGTGACTGGCACACCAGTTTTAAAGTTTTTTCTCCCCGCACCATCGTTGAAAATATGCATTTGCACCCAACTTTACAAGTCTCTTCCTCTTTAAGAGAGCTGAAAGTAATCTGATACCCATGGTCGATGTGTGTGGAACAGGGCCGTAGTGTCCTCAAGGCTTTGAGGAGCTGCCTGGCTGAAAATGTCAGCCTCTCCATGAACCTGTGATGGGTGGGGATGGTAATTGTAAGGCCAGGAAGCAAATAAACATGACGTAATCCAAGATGGCCAAAGAAAGTCACAGAAACACATAGCTTGCCTCGCTTATGTTAAGTAAACATTCCCCATAAAGAAATTCAAGTCTTGCCAATGAATAGTCATGTATGATGTAGCTCAAGCTGATTTAATTACACTCTCCCCTCCCCTCTACACACACACACACCCACACACACACACACAAACACACCAAAAGCACTTCCCTCACTCTTAGTTTTGCTCCACCCTCCTCTTACAATCGTTTTCCAGACTGCAAACCGGCCATTCTCTCTGTCGTCCAGTTCCCTGGAGCCAGACACTGCCTAGAGACACCCATCAGCTCGCTCTCCCTCCCCACAGGAAGCTGAAGGTAGGTGGGTCTGGGGGTACCATGTGCCCCCCTCTGGGCTAATGGCATGGGATTGATATGAAATCAGAGAGCTGGTAGCTGTGACCATAGGATAGCAGGATGTTTACGACGTGGTCATTTATGAGTTCTACCTCTGTGTTTGCTTTTAAAACAACATAGGCTTACTTTAAAGGATCTGTGAGTCAATACGATCTCAAAGGATCAGATAAATATTAGTTTTTTGGGAAATACCGTGATACAAAAAGATCGCTTGTGTCACTGACAATCATCTTGTGTCGCTGTCATTGATTTGGATTTCAATTGTATTTGTGTTCTCGGAAATGCAGACCGTTTTATTTTCAGTACAGTAATGAATTCTCAGAAACTCAGGGTGTGGTCCATAATTCACAATGCAACGTGGATCTTTATGTGCTAGAGCACGTTTTTGATTTGTTTGTGAGACTATTGCTTCGATGTGTTTGTTTATACATTCATTTACTGTGTCTTGGCTACACCTACTTTGTGTGTGTGTGTGTGTGTGTGTGTGTATGTGTGTGGGATAGAGATATGGCGTAGGAGCCCTGGTCATGCTGCACTGATTCATTTAGTGAGGATCCCTGATGAGGGAGAGGAGGGCTAGCGGATAACTCATCCTGTTTGGGATAGGTTTACGCGATCTACAACCAAACAATTCATACACGTTTCAGTTACAAGCCCCCCCCCCCCCTCCCCCTTCAATTCAATTACAGCTTGTGTGCAATGAGAGGGGCATATGAGAGGGCAGTTGAACCACCAGAGACTGTGTAGCCTACTTTCAGGATGGGACAGCATCTTATTACAGCTCGTGTTGAAACAGTTGCATCTGTTCCTCCCAACACTCTCCCACCTCTATACCACTCCTACATCTGGCTTTGCAGCTAAACCGGCCTCTCGCCCTGCCCATGCTTTACTCGTACACATCACATACACAAACAAACACACTCAGAGTCACTACATAAACACACACACACACACACACACACACATACACACACACACACACAAACACACACATCACAATCAGATTTGGGTTTAGAATGAGATATTCTGTCATATAGAATATCTCTTGGAATGAGCCATGTTCATTCAACCTTTATTCAAACAGGGAGTTGCTATTGAGGCCAACCTCTTTGCTCACCAGGCTAACTACATCGCAACAAAAAGTATGAAAGCAATATCGTTACACAAGTAGATAGGGTAAAAACATACAGTGTTAGTAAGGACATGTATGAGACACCAAATGTGCAAAACCTACAGAAAGGTGAAAAAGGTTATATTTTAATTAAAGAGCCACCTCCAAGACCACACATCCCTGCAACCCAGTGTAGTGACTAGTGTATTTCAGTTTACCAGATGAGGTTAGGTAATAGGGTATGGATGGCAACAGAGACTTGTCAATGAACATAATCCAGCGATGGTCACTAAACAGATTAGTAAATGTCCCAACTGTGAGAACACCCTGAGATCAATCATGTCACTTTGGTCACTGGTGTCAAGTGGATGAAAAATAGGCGAAGCACTGGAGCAATGGAGAACATGAAAATAGAATGCATTATTTATATTTTCATCATCATATGTAAAACAATAGCTTATTCCTGGAAAAAAACTAAACTCGGTTTACTCTTTTAGTACGTTTGTTTCAATTAAGTTAAAAGTGTACTGTACTTCACCCACTCATATTACCTTGTAAAAGCTACATAAAGGTAGGACACCATGGTCTATAGGAGTGGCACTTAGTTCTGGTAAATGGCATGGTCTCTGTTTGTTTAGCACTTAACAGTAACTGGAAATCAATCATACCACTTTTCCACTTTGAGGACCGGTTCGGAGCCCGCGCCTAATCTTGAACCAGTTCTTTGGCATTTCGATAGCCAATCAACTGGTTTTCGGCCAGCAAAACTGTTTTCTGGCTGGCACCAACCCACTCTTTGTTGATCTAGATTCTAGAACCAACAACCGCTTACGTCCGGGGTCTGGGGGAGGAATTATCGTGACGTGACCAACAAGACCAACTAAAACTAAGTTAATATCGATGCAGTAAATTAACCATCACTAGCTAACAGCTTTTGGTCTTTTTTTTTATAACGCTAAACACCTATCATAATTTGTTGTTATAATGAGCAATGACAGAAATATAATCTTAGTCACAGCTATACATTGACAGCCCTAAAAAAAAACAGAGAACATTAATTTGAGGCTGAGTCTAAATCCGAGTCATCCCTGTGCAAGTCCAAGTCAAGTCACAAGTCATGAAAATTGTGACTCGAGTTGGACTTGAGGCCGAGTCCTGGACTTGAGTACTACAGCACAGGATTGAATGAGCCACGCTATCAAATGCCTTTGAGAGATTGATAAAGCCAACAGATTGAGCAGCAACAGTAACAACCACGCAGCTGTCATAGAGCGGTATCTCTGTTTAATATCTACACACAGACCCCCAGGTTCTCAGAGACCATCTTGGGACCAAAAAAGGAGTGTTCTAATTTTGCTGCTCCACAAGGTACATCAGAACTGAAGAAATCCTTTCTTGACAGTTTTAGGTACAGACGAGTCATTCTACAAACGTTGTTATGGAACTGTAATGCAACAAGCCACATTGTAAAGGATGATTGTGAAAATTGAGAATAATATCTGATTGAATGAGAAATTCCTCTCCTGGGGACCATCACCTTGTATGGAACCTTGTGTTCCTGGTAGGGTCTCCCATGGCAATTTGGTCTCAGGCGAGGGGCCAGACAAAGAATGGTCCCAAAAACACCTCATGGACAAGCGAGGAAAAAGTGTAGATACCCGGCCCGGAGGAAGCCCGGGGTCCCCTCCTGGAGCCAGGCCCAGGAGGAGGACCCGTCAGCGAGCGCCTGGTGGCCGGGCTTGCCACGGAGCCCGGCCGGGCACAGCCCGAAGAAGCAACGTGGAAAACACCATCGTCATCTTCACTTCTCCGTCCCGTGGGCTCACCACCTGCGGAAAGAACCAATGGGGTCGGGTGCGCTGCCAGAAAGGTGGTAGTGAAGGTAGAGGGTCTCGACGGACCAGACCTGGGTGGCAGAGGCTGGCTTTGGGGACGTGGAACGTCACCTCTCTGGGAGGGAAAGAGCCGGAGCTTGTGCGGGAGGTGGAGCGCTACCAGTTGGATCTGGTGGGGCTTACCTCTACGCACAGCCTCGGCTCTGGTACCTCAATCCTGGACAGGGGTTGGACTCTATTCTTCTCCGGAGTGGCCCAAGGTGCGAGGCGCAAGGCGGGAGTGGGGATACTTATAAGTCCCCGGCTGAGTGCCTCTATGTTGGAGTTTATCCCGGTGGATGAGAGGGTCGCCTCCCTACGCCTGCGAGTCGCGGGGTGGAAAACTCTGACTGTTGTCTGCGCCTATGCGCCAAACAGTAGTGTGGAGTATTTTGCCTTCTTGGAGACCCTGGATGGAGTCCTGCATAGGGCTCCTGGTGGGGACTCCGTAGTCTTACTGGGAGACTTCAACGCACATGTGGGCAATGATGGAGACACTTGGAGGGGCGTGATTGGGAGGCATGGCCGCCCGGATCTGAACCCGAGTGGTGGCTTGTTATTGGACTTCTGTACTAGTCATGGACTGGCCATAACGAACACCATGTTCGAACATAAGGATGCTCATAAGTGTACTTGGTACCAGAGCACCCTGGGCAGAAGGTCATTGATCGATTTTGTCATCGTGTCATCGGATCTGAGGCCCTATGTTTTGGACACTCGGGTAAAGAGAGGGGCAGAGCTGTCAACTGATCACCATGTGGTGGTGAGTTGGGTCAGGTGGCCGGGGAAGCCTCTGGACAGACCTGGTAAGCCTAAACGTGTAGTGCGGGTGAACTGGGAACGTCTGGAGGAGGCCCCGGTACGGGAGGCCTTCAACTCACACCTCCGGCGGAGCTTCTCTTGCATCCCTGTGGGGGCTGGGGGCATAGAACCAGAGTGGGCAATGTTCAAAGCCTCCATTGCTAAAGCCGCGTCTGAGAGTTGTGGTCTCAAGGTCTTGGGTGCCTCAAGGGGCGGTAATCCCCGAACACCCTGGTGGACACCAGGGGTCAGGGGAGCCGTCCGACTGAAGAAGGAAGCCTTCCGGGATATGTTATCCCGAGGGACTCCGGAAGCAGTTGCAAGGTATCGACAGGCACGGAGGACTGCAGCCTCGGCGGTGGCAGAGGCGAAGCAGCGGGTGTGGGAGGAGTTCGGAGAAGCCATGGAGAAGGACTTTAAGCTGGCACCAAAGTTGTTCTGGAAAACCATCCGGCACCTCAGGAGGGGAAAGCAGGGAAGCATTCAAGCTGTATACAGCAAGGATGGGACGCTGTTGACTTCAACTGATCAGGTGATGGGACGGTGGAAGGAGCACTTTGAGGAACTCCTAAACCCGACAAATCCCCCCTCTATGGTTGAGGCGGAGCCAGAGGATGATGGGGGATCAACGCCAATTTCCCTGGTGGAGGTCACTGAGGTAGTCAAACAACTCCACAGTGGCAAAGCCCCAGGGGTTGATGAGATCCGCCCTGAAATGCTGAAGGCTCTGGGTGTTGAGGGACTGTCATGGATGACACGTCTCATCAGCATTGCGTGGAGGTCAGGAACAGCACCTAAGGAGTGGCAGACCGGGGTGGTGGTTCCCCTCTTCAAAAAGGGGGACCTGAGAGTGTGTGCCAATTATAGGGGCATCCCATTACTCAGCCTCCCCGGGAAAGTTTACTCCAGGGTGTTGGAAAGGAGGGTCCGGCCGATAGTCGAACCTCAGATTGAAGAGGAACAATGCGGTTTCCGACCAGGGCGTGGAACAACGGACCAACTTTTTACTCTCTCAAGAAACCTGGAGGGGGCCTGGGAGTATGACTATCCGGTCTACATGTGTTTTGTAGATTTGGAGAAGGCGTATGACCGGGTCCCCAGGGAGCTATTGTGGGAGGTGCTGCGGGAGTATGGGGTGAGGGGGTCACTACTTAGGGCCATCCAATCTCTGTACTCCCAAAGCGAAAGCTGTGTCCGGGTTCTCGGCAGTAAGTCAAACTCGTTTCCGGTGAGGGTTGGTCTCCTACAGGGCTGCGCTTTGTCACCAATTCTGTTTGTGACATTCATGGACAGGATTTCAAGGCGCAGCCGCGGGGGAGGAGGGCTGCAGCTTGGTGAGCTTGGGATCACGTCACTGCTTTTTGCGGATGATGTGGTACTGATGGCGCCATCAGCCTGCAACCTTCAGCACTCATTGGATCGGTTTGCAGCCGAGTGTGAAGCGGCTGGGATGAAGATCAGCACCTCCAAGTCTGAGGCCATGGTTCTCAGCAGGAAACCGATGGAGTGTTTACTCCAGGTAGGGAATGAGTCCTTACCCCAAGTGAAGGAGTTTAAGTATCTTGGGGTTTTGTTCTCGAGTGACGGGAAAACGGAACGTGAGTTGGGCCGGAGAATCGGAGCAGCGGGAGCGGTATTGCAGTCGCTGTATCGCACCGTTGTAACGGAGAGAGAGTTGAGCCAAAAGGCAAAGCTCTCAATCTTCCGGTCTATCTTTGTTCCTACTCTCACCTATGGTCATGAAGGATGGGTCATGACCGAAAGAACGAGATCACGAATACAAGCGGCCGAAATGACTTTCCTCCGGAGGGTGGCTGGCTTCTCCCTTAGGGATAGGGTGAGAAGTTCAGTCATCCGGGAGGGACTCGGAGTAGATCCGCTGCTTCTTTGCGTAGAAAGGAGCCAGTTGAGGTGGTTCGGGCATCTAGTTAGGATGCCACCTGGCCGCCTCCCTAGGGAGGTATTCCAGGCACGTCCAGCCGGGCGGAGGCCACGGGGCAGGCCAAGGACCAGGTGGAGGGATTATATCTCCATGCTGGTCGGGGAGCACCTTGGAATCCCCCAGTCAGAGCTGGCGGATGTGGCCCGGGAAAGGGAAGTATGGGGCTCTCTGCTGGAGCTACTACCTCCGTGACCCGATCGGATAAGCGGACGAAGATGATGATGATGATGATGAATGAGAAATGCTATGCCCCCATTTGAGATCACCCACATATATTTAATATCCACCCTCTAGAAAGCACCATAGATGGAGAAAGGGTATCCACCCCAAGAGGCGTCGCCCCCCTACCCGGGTCCTCCACTGAACTATGGGGGAGTAGCCCCAACCCTCAGTCCAGGGATGCACCCCCAGCCTGTCTTTCCTGCTGCTGCTGGACAGCCCCAACAACCAGGCTACCAGCCTGGGGCCTACCAAGGAGGTTGGTGTGTGCCTATGGTTCAGAAGCATTTAATACAACGATTTCAGTGATTTCTTCATGAGGGTCATGCATTATAAACAAATGTTGTATTGATCATTTTTCAGTTAATAAAAACATAAATACGTGCTGTATATAAGTCATACGTATTTTAGAAGTAATGCTTTTAAAATATGTGAAACACATATGGGTAAATGGTGACTCATAAAGTTTAAATAATCAGTAGAAAAGTGTAAATAGAACTATTGAAAAAGGTAGACAATTTGTTTTTGCCAATTTTTACCACTGCAGTGCACATTGCACAGACATGCAGGACACAGTGTTTTCCGACTTGGTGTATGTTCGGTCATATTCCTGGCCTTTGAAGGAGATATTCCTTGTTTGCCACCGCTGTAGGTCCTAGTCCTGGTGTCTACCCTCCTCCACCACAATTTCCCTCGGGACCAGCCGTGACTTTCCCCACAACAGGTGAGCCTTTGATCGACTCCCTCTTCACACTCTCAAGTGTGCACACCAATACACACACACACACATACAAACACACAAACACACACACACACACACACACACACACACACACACACACACACACACCGCACACGGACATATGTACACATATACGCAGTGCACATAAAACATACCACTACGTAGGAAACATCGTCTGGTTGCAGTACTGAGCATCAGGACATCAAGCTGAGCCATTCTGTGGAGGACCAGCTATGATGTTTGAAATGGGACCGTGTTTTGGCTTGTGACACTTTTGCATTTATGTTAAATGTTTTATTTTCCTCATTTTTTTTTTTTCATTTTGTGCTTTGCTAACAGGCCACTGCTGCATAAGAGACGTAGTGTCAGTTGGCCAACCCTGCATACAATGTGGCTGACAATATGCAGCCTGCACGCTCAGTCATGCAGAGGAACATACACACACACACACCTACACACCTACACACCCACACACAGTTACTAACTTGGTTCCCGTTCCCAAAAACTCAAACAATGCGTGTCTGTTGATTATACATGAGGTCAGCTTCAGTTTCCTCATGTGGGCAGAAGCCTTCAGTGTCTACGTGAGCATAGGTCAACCCTGGCCACGACCAGTGGGTAAAGGCCTCGTTCTTCTCTCGTACTAATTCCAGTCAAACAATGGAAGGTCTGTCTCTTGTGACTAATGTGAACCACAAATTTGGTCAGCAGTATGTCCATGTTTCAGTTCAAGTCACTAGATTTAACTTGCCTCCTGCTAATATCCCAGCTGGTCCTCCACTAGTGCATAAAGTCTGATACCTAAACCCAAAGGGGGCTGGCAGAATGGGCTATAGAATATAAGGTGATAAACAACAGGTTTCAACCTTTAAAACCCTGAACTGACTAGCTATAAGAGACTTTATTTAGAGACAGTGTTTTGGATATGTTGATACTAAGTTTGTTGCTATACTTTTAAACAATACTCCTAACACTGTCAGTGTTCTATTTAAATACAATGGCGAAAGATTTTTTTTTCTTATAATATTATTCTATCTTACTATTTGGGTTAGAGAGTTTAAAATCAGTAAACTTAAACATACACAATAGGGAGCAAAACAACTTGAAGACAGTAGTTCTCTGGAATACTGTCAGTTCAACATGTCTAACAGTTTGTCGATATTTTATGTAAAGTAAGTATTTTCCTTCTCAAATGTTACCCAGAATACAAGAATAAATCAGGTAGAGGTATATACGCATTTATATTATACTTTGCAAAGGCAGCATGAACTAATAGATACACTATAAACCAATAATATGTATGGAATCCAGTATAGTTTGATCGTGGTGTGCTAAGATTATAGATAGCTAGAGAATAGCGCTCTCTAGTGGTGAACAGATAGAACACCAGTTGCTTAAAATAGGGTTGTCTTGTAAACGGGCCTTGTGCTCCTATAACTGGAAAAAGCCATCATACTGGATATTCTCTTTTCGTCGCATATCGTGGTTGCCTAGTGCTGCTTAATAATGGTGTGCTCCTGTTCAAGTGTCTCTGTCTCTGCAGTGACCCATGTGGTGGTGAGCCCCAACCTGCGGGACCTCCCAGGCCAGACGCTGTGTCCTCACTGCCAGCAGATGGTGGTCACCAGGACAGAGCACAGTGCCGGCCTGCTGGCCTGGCTCATCTGCGGCGGTCTCACCCTGGTCGGGTAAGCGAACTCAGACGGGCTCACTGACTGGACCGACCCGGGTTTTCTCTGCTCAGCGATAAACCTTAGGTTTCTGTGTGCTGTGCCCACTGTAACGGGGCACGCTTTCTTACTCCACCTGCTTGCAGGATCTCGTTTTTTGTTTCTCATGTATACACTTTATTGGGTTCCCATTTCCAACTCGTATTTGTGTCTTTGTGAAGGTTCTGGCTTTGCTGCTGTATCCCATTCTGCGTGGAATCCTGTCAAGACGTGGAGCATCGCTGCCCAACCTGCAACAATGTTATCTATGTGTTCAAACGCATATGATCGGAGACTCCATAGTTAGAAATGGGTGGGAAAGACAAACGGCATCTTGGGTAAATCCCACTGCATTTTTATAGGCTCATCGAATAGCTTTGAGAGCTGTTGATGAACTGTCAGTCAATCCTTACTGTCCTGGCAACGGCCAGAGGCCTGTGTTAACAATGTCTTTACTGATGCTTTGACAAGTAAAACATTTTTGTACACATTCTGCATTTTTGTAAACATTTGTATTATTTTGAAATGTTAGCTAGAAATATTGTAAATGTTCAACCATAAACAACATTTAAGTTGAATGTCGTTATTGAAAAGTATAGAAAATTCTAGCAAAAATCCTGTTTTACTTTCAAACTTCAACTTCAAACTTTTACCACGCTTCATCAATACTCTTTTACTGAAAACAGTTTGAATAGGCATGTATATATACATTATTAAGTTTTTGGTATGTCATTGTGCATTATTTATCAAATGTTTACCGTGACCCCATTCCAATGAACAGTGTTAGCCTGATGTGACAAGTGCATCTGCTTTTAGAAGTACAATATAAAGTGTATGTCTCTCACACTTCTGTTTAAGGTGGTGAAGTGCAGCACAAGGCTTCCCATCCCAGTGAACTCTTGTCTTTTCCATCAATAAAAAATACTACCAAGCCGAAGGACACAGACATCATGCTATTGCAAACCCACAGGTAGATAGTGGATTTTGCTGAGAGAGCTAATTGCACCACTGGCCACGGTCAGGTGTCACTGCTGTTCGGCGTTCTGTCCCAGATCTGTGCGGCGTTCTGTCCCCTTTCTGTGAACTGATCAGATATCCGATTGAAGGGCATTCATTAAGTGGACAAACAAGGCTTTAGAGTATGAAATGTGTAGCTTTTGACAAAGGCTATAGAGGTTCCTGGTTTGCAGCCTTCACACTATTTGTTTCTAGTGTCCTTTTAGCATTCTAATGGCCAAATACATATGTCTGCAAAACCTGTCCAGTTTGTAGTATTGACAAATATATATATAATGTTATAAACATAATGTTCCTTCTAGAGGAAAACCTCTAGGTGGTGTATTGATGTATATTTTAACACAACATTGTGGTCTTAGTGAATTAGTGTAATTTAACGATCAATTTAGAATATCCCGGTACCTCAAAAGGTAATTTTTCATGAATAGAAAATTACACTCTGCTGTCTCTATAACCTCACCTTTATTGTGTTTTTTTTTTTAACTCTCCAACCAGAGGTATGCTTGAACACTGAGCCTGTTACTGCTATCAACTCTCTGTCTGAGAGGTGCCATATTGTACCTGCTGAAACCTATTGCAAGCTGCAAATACTCTAAGATGTAAAGCCTGTTCCAGCTGGTGAAGATGTCAGGATGTTGCAAGGGGATACCAAAGTCCTGGACACAGACACTGAGATGGAGTTGAGTATAATAAGAAAAGGGTTTACCGAGGGAAGGTTGAGGGTCGAAGGGAGCGGAGGTCAGGAGTGGTCCCAGCCAAGGACCACGAGGTAGCTAGTGGTCCCAGCCAAGGACCACTAGCTACAACTGGGGTTGAAACAATAATCTGGTGAAGAATGGTTGTGAAGCAGGGCTTCATATACGGTTGGGTTGATGAGTTGATGGAAGGAAGGTGTGCAGGTGAAGTGAACGAGTAATTAGGGAGCCAGGAAATGGATGGAAGGTATATGTTGGAGTCTGGAACGATGTCTTTTAAGAAGACTCATTTGATAAATACAATTCAAAGTTTAAATACATTTTTCAATGTTTTTTTAACTTATCGCTCAAAAAATGTACGTGAAAAGTGAAATATTTGGCAAGTATCCCTTAGTGTCTACAGTGCCTGACTCATTATTTGTGGTGTTTTGTATTTAGGATTATTGCAACCTTGTGGCCAAGGTTTTAGTATCTTTAGCATCTGAAAGTCTCTATTGGAGTAAAAGTAGTAAATTGATGACAAACAGGATACATCACCAGATCACATTTGGTACATAGAAACTGGAATAGGCTACAGTGCAATAGAGTGAAACATAGAGTGAGACGTTTTATTTAAAAAATCCATACTGAGACAACAGCTAAGAAATGCAAGCAGTTTTCAGAAAACCTTTTTGCTCCAGTTTTTCAAGAGTTTAACATTCTAATGGGGTGAAAAAGTGTCTTATACTTGTTCACACTGTACTTGTTCACACCGTTTGTTAAAGAGTACAGTATAATATAGGGATGACAACAATATGACAATATAATGCAATGCAAAAAGTGTATTCAGTAAATGCCAAAGATGGCAATTGTGGTGCTGTCGTGCAAAATAGTGTCTGGTGTCAGATTAATACTGGCTGCAAAAAACTGTCTGGGATGGGATCTTGTGGCTGTTTTTCTGTGTTCCTCCCTACGGTTGAATCCTCCTGCTCTCCTCTGGAAGAACCTGCTCTACCTCATCTGCTTCTCTATAACCATAGGGGGTAGGCCATGCTTAAAACAGTCTGTAGACACACCGAGGGCCTACCTACCTCTTTAGAATACGGTATAGGTGTCAGTTCATTTCTTAATATCAGTTGACATGTACGTGGGATGTTTATTAAGGGTAAGTGTGAATATCTGAGCTTTGCAAACCGTTGGACATAGAAGAGAATGTAGGCTGTCTTTGGCCTGTCCTTCTGCACGGCAGCTTCCTCCGTACGACCTACCCACTGGTCACTCATGGTGTACCACTGTCCACCTGGCTGCATGGCCACATCGCTGATGTAATGGCCTGTTTACAAGGAGAGGATGACAGATCCTTAGTATAGCGTGGGAACCTTTAGGTTGAGTAAAGGGTGTTCAGGCGTGTTCGCTAGACACTGGTGATAGAGAAAGTGAGGGATCCCCTCTTCATGTAACTCGGACCCAGGTGGTAAAGCCGTTTATATGCTACATGGAGTAAATTCAGATTATTATTATTCATCAGCTTCTGTTGATACAACAATTAAAAAGCTATTTACCAGAGAACATACTGTCTCCCACGTGAGAAACCACACCTGAGAGGTGGTAGACTGCTTGTTTGTCCAGATCTCTCTAAATGGTCAAAAAGAAAATGCATCGAGTCATTATATTTCTGTCTCTCCTTTTCTTACACTTTCTACCATGACTGCACCCTTAGCTGTCTTTGTCTTGATCTGTCTGCCTTTCCCTAAGACTGCTCACCAGGTGATCTCCTTTGTTAATTGCTTTTTCTGGACTCTCAAGCTCGACCGGAGGTACTGAGGTTGGACAGGTGGAATGAGAACATATACAAAAAACCACCACCACACATTACAGGATACCTAACAGTCTTTTCTAAACTCTTTTTTTTAGATGCCTATTTGTTTTGTCCGAATTAGTCTAGCGAGCCTCTGATGTGAGAGCAATGTCCTACCTGGACTAGGAGAGCGTTGCTCCGACTTCTGAGAATGGTCCCCAACTGAATTTGGCCTGTTTCCAAAACACAAACACGTTTAATAATATACAACTATTGCTCGATTTGTAGGGCAGCGTTTAAAAAGAAAAAATCTGACGTATAGATTTGTTTATTTTATTTGAAGTGTGACGAATGGTTTGAGAATGTTGACTTAGATCACCTGGAGTTGGACGGGCTCTGGGGAGAGTCCTCAGAGGGCAGTGGAAGAGCGAACGAAGATGGGAAGAACATCGCATCTTCCATCTTCTGTAAGCCCCCCATCATGGAGAACCTGACGACGTGAAGGGCAAGGACTATGCTCAGACAAACAAACAGAGAGAGAATAGGACTGCTCAGTAGACATACCCAAATTAATATGTGAATGAAGCGACTTATGAACAAAGGTATGTCTTACCGAGGCAGAGAGACAAATCGTTGCTCTAACTTTGCCTGAGTAGCGTTGCATTTATCACACCGACATTCAATCTCAGTCGCCTATAACGTAACAAAAAAACACACTCAGATACAATATGATTCTCATGTCTTAATAAATGTTTCAGAGCTGCAGCAGGGACAACCTACTGACCTTGAAGATGAGGTTAAGGCTCTGGGTCAGGGAGGAGCTCAGGTTCAAAGAGAGGACATTAAAGTCCTCCGCACGGCAAACCTCCGAGCCACATCTGTGCGAGAAAACGCCATGACAAGAGCTGAATTTTCTCAGAAACATATTTCTATGTATAGTTTGAAGAAGTGCCTGACCCACAAATGACTTATCTTACCTGTTGCAAGTGCGTATGTTTCGAAGCTGGAACTCAAAGGCAGCCATTGGGCAGTTATGAGTAGAGCTCCTCTCCATTTTTAGGATGTTGAGAATGATCAAAAGGAACTCATGGGCATCCTGGTAAAAAAAAACAACTTGTTATTAATCCATTGGAAAGATAACGCTTTACTGTACAAGTCTATTGATGCAGTGAAGATTGAATGAAAATAGCATACCTGTTGACCATAGTCCAGGAAGTCAGGGTTATACATCCCTGCATGAGCCTTTATGGAGTAAAGGAGGCCTTCCTTTTTGCCCTGCGAAAGACGGGCTCTCTGCAGCTTTGCCAATAAGCTACGCATGAAAATGGAGACTTTGAGTACCTGGAGAAACACTATTCAACTAAAATGTATTATTATTGTAACATATGTTTGGTAGTTAACCAAGCTGTGTACCTAACAACTCCCAGAGAATTGTCGTTCTCATCCTGCTTCTTCAGCATGTTTTGTTGGAAGGAGGGGAGCACCATCAGACACTGCAGAGTTGAATTCATATAGCTGGTGTTCCCAATGTTGGGAAATCTGTAAAAAAAAAAATATATATATATATATACAAACATATTTATATTAAGAATGTGTATTCTTATGACGTTTAAGTCACTCTGTAAAAATGTGTGTCACTTTCATTTATCATGGCATAAGCTCAGGTCTTACCCAAGGAGCATTGGGTTGGAGATCAAGGCCTGTGCTTGACCTTTGGTGATCCAGTTGGTGTTGGTCCTAGTGGTACACTGGACCAGTTTGGTGGTGCTCGTAATGTGCTGAAGAGGGCAGATTATGGCCTGGTGAACAGGGCTGGGAGTGTTCCTAACCAAGCTGGTGGTCTGCTGAGCATTGCTATTGTTCTGCTGAGTCTGGCTGGTGGTCTGCTGAGCAGCACTCGTGGTCTTCTGGGCTGAGCTAGTGGTCTGCTTGGCAGCACTATTGGTCTGCGGAGCCTGGCTGGTGGTCTGCTGAGCAGCACTATTGGTCTGCGGAGCCTGGCTGGTGGTCTGCTGGGCATTGGAAGCTGAGCTCAAGATAGGGGTAGGGCTGATCGGCCGGGAAGGAACTTCGGGACAGGTCAGGGATTTGACAGGAGAAGACGGCAGCGTTTTGGCAGGACAGCCATTTTTGTTGCCGTTGTCATGATGGAAAGGGATAGGAGAGGTTGGCTTCTTGGAAAACAGCCTTGAAACCCAGGCACAGATTCTGGAAGCAAGGGAGAGGTGCTTGGCAGAGGAAGGAGGTGGAGACGGAGAGGTCTTTGTGAAAGATGCATGATTGGAAGATTGGGAAGATAAAGGCGATGAGAGGGGAATGTGGGTGGAAGGGGAGGAAGAAGAGTTGGGACAGGAGCTCTTGCTTTCCTTTGGGTTCCTCAGCGAATCACTGTCATTTTTTGCTTTCTGAAAGGCCTTAGGATGTGTTTTGTTCTTTTTCTGTCGGTAACCAGAACAAGTTTCTCATTAATACATGAGAACAACAACTATCTACAATAATTATGTTGACACTAAAGAATTAGTTAAATGCAGTGCTAAGAATCATGAAATAATACATTATCAGACTTGATATATATAGCCTTATGTTTTAGACTCAAAAGTTGTGTATAGCTTCAAATAGGTAACAACAATAAGCAATGCAACACAATTTTCTGGACCATATTACATGTGTAAAAAAGAAATGTGGCTTCAGTTCTTTTCAGGATGGATACTTATACAAAATCTAAAGTTATTATTCGTTTTTTTAATAAATAATCAAATCAACCGTTACATACCTTTATGTGAAACGGAAAGCACCCCATTGTAATATTAAATGAATGAATGAAAAAAAAAATGTGTAAACTTATATATTGCAAGTGGTACATGACGTCAGCTAGTGCCTACTCTGTGACATCACAATACCCATGCCTTCAACTTAGTTCATCAGCATTATAATGATGACGTAACCAGCTTGTGGCACAGCAGGAAATGAATACTTACTGCATGATTATTTAATTTTTTTGTGTAATCGTTATTTATGTATACAGATACAGGGTCCTTACCACTTATGGCGTTTCTTCAGAGACACATCGACAGGGAGACGCGCCCCAATATATATGTACATTTTTGGTCAGGCTTTTCACTGCAAAAATGCAACGGGTTTGTGTTTTTCCAATGAAACTTGGGGAAGATTATTCAAATAATTGACATAAGGTACACCACGCGTAAACTAATCATACAAAATAACCGTATAAGAAAACATATCAACGGGTAACAAGGGATCGTTCTTCAATTCTCCATGCAAGTGTTTGACTAGAGACCATTCAATCTAAAGACATATGATCAACTGTAGGCTATTCCTTTTCAGCAACGTAAAATGAATGCTTTTTAATTATTATTATTTTACTCTATTACTAATTTATTATTGCCTTAGTAAAACGTATTCTGAAGAACCAAGTAAGCAGAAGAAGGCTCCGTTTTACAGCTCAGCAAAATGCAAATTTTTGGGGATTAATAGTAAATTAGGCTTTGTGATTTTAACACCTGGCATTGCTCACTGATATATCCCGCTCGTTGTAGCTAGCCAGAGTTCACCTCAGGAGGAACATGGTAACACAAAAAAACAAAAAAATACCGAAAATTAAACCGGCCTCTCACGACGCAGTAACGACAACAACTTCTTTATTTTTAGCTATTTTTGTCAGATGAGCAGGGGCTCTTTTTTGTCCAATTTCACGCGAGAAAAAATCTCTCGAGACGGATTATCAATCCGCAGTGCGTTCTCAGTTGGCTTCCTCTCATTTTACGCTCGATTAGTTAAACCAATTGTGACAGCACATTCTATATGGTGGTCAGGTTTACTTGTTATTATTTTAGGAAGAGAATGTAGGCTGTCTTTGCCCTCTGCTTCTGCACGTCAGCTTCCTCCGCACTGCCACATCGCAGATGTAATGGCCTGTTTACAAGCAGAGGATAACATATCCTTAGTATAGCGTGGCCGCATGGGAACCTTTACGTTGAGTAAAGGATGTTCAGGCGTGTTAGAGAAGGTTCTGCAGCGATTCAGTCATTTTTTTGCTTTCCGAAAGGCCTTAGGTTGTGTTTTGTTCTTTTTCTATTGGTAACCAGAAAAGGTTTCTCATTAATACGTCAACTGCAGCACAGGGCTATCTTCTACAAAAATGATGTTGACAATGAAGAATTAGATAAAGTCAGTGCCAAGCCACCACATACATTATCAGTATTAGCTATAGCCTCATGTTTTAGACTCAAAAGTTGTGTATGGCTTCAAATAGGTAGCAATAAGCAATTTGGGCACCCATGGCATACAGATTTAGTTGCAGTATGAGCAGGGTCATGGTTAAGCCAAAGTGATGGTCAATGTGCGGTGTCACCACCTCTCAATTGGTGTTATCTTCAAAACCCACTAGAGGGCGCACTGTTAAATTGTCAGTCCATCAACACTTTTGAAAATGTTCTAGTCATATCAATATTGATGCCAATGACGTAAGTTTGTTTGATTCACAGGTACAGTGACTAATAATTGTTTAGATATTGGGATCAAAACTGTGTAAATCTTGGTGTTAACCTTTATAGGTATAGAATAGGACTTCAAGTGATTCTATTTATTAAATGTGATTGTACTCAGCATAGTGTTAGTTAGGAATATAATTCATAAGGTTATCGGCTTTACATGGTTTATGTATTGACGAGGTGTACAATGAGCTGCTGTTCTCAGAACCACCTTGGTTTAATGTCTAAAGTGCACACGTCACAACGTACATTGCATTCTTAACTACAGGTGCCCGTAAGGCACATACCATACATGACACTGATGGTGTAATGTATCTGCTGGAGCCTTCTCCCATAAGAGATCTCCATACAATCGTAAGTACTCTTATTGTGCAAAGGATTTTTCTGAATGGCTTAGCACACAGAGATGGTTAACTTTCATTACAAGAGGATGTTAAAGACACCTTGTCAGCTGCCACTGAGAGGGAAGCTGCAGAGAGGCCTATTGAGGTTGACACCTTAAGAATAACATCAGTTGATAGTGCCGTGCACCTCTTTTTCCCTAACAGAGCAATGCTGGAAATGACCTGGAGGAAGAGGGTCTATCCACTTCCACAACTTTTATAAGATGTTGTTCAGCGTTAGCCAAGTCCGTACAATGAAACTAAGTAGACCATGCCACTGACATTTGTATGTCCCTGAACTCCTTATGAAACAGCTGTACAAGGAGAAAACAGAGGTTTAGAAATGGACCACATAAGGCTGAAAATGCAGAAGAATAAAACATCTTACTTACATGTGAGTGAGATACCCGCATGTAGATTTTATTCGTTTTAACGATATACATATTATTTACGATACTGCGCTTTTACATGACGGAAATAAAGAACACCGAATAAAAAATATATATCTATTTTATACTAGGGCGGTGAGGGGTCAATTACGCCAAGTCTGAGCGTTATTTCAGTCAGCAGGCTTCAGATTAAAGAGTGGGAGAAACTCAGGGTTATTTGAAGAAAACCTGCCAGCGAGCAGGTTAGCTTCATGGAGCATGTTGTCGTAGTAACGGACTCAGAGATAAGCTTGGCTGGCTTTCTGAAACCGAAAACCCGAGAGTTTCCTTCAACTCTGAGTAAACTCACTCTGAGTTTTCACTAAACCTGCTTTCTCAAATACGGCCCAAGTCTCACAATCAATGGAGTGGTGCCCAACAATGCATAAAACGTAAAACTGGATTGGCAAGGCCATGCCAGAAATATGCATGTGCTTGGATTACCAAAGTTACTAACACACATCTCACAGGTGCAGCTCTGAGGGGTTTTGGGAGGATTTCACAAGCATAGCCTGCTTATTATTTTAGTTACACCTGTTTGTTTTTAGCCTGGTTATTCAGGCACACACACAGACACAAATTGTGTCTTTCATTTGCTTTGTGTTCTATTAATGGCTTCGCATCGCTGTGATTTGAGGCTATTTTAAAGGCAATGGCAAGTGTCTGCAGTGAGTATCGCTGCAGCCTCACAGCAAGAAGGTCCCATGTTCCAATCTCGGCGTGGGTTCCTTTCTGTGTGGAGTTTGCATGTTTTGCATGTTGCATGTGGGTTTTCGCCGGGCACTCTGGTTTCCTCCCACAGTCCAAAAACATGCTGTTGCATAGGTTCATTGGCTTGCAGACTAAATTGCCCTGTGATGGACTGGCGTCCCATCCTGGGTATATCCTGCCTTGCGCCCTGTGTCTGGCGGGATAGACTCACTGCGACCCTGTACAGGATTAAGCGGTTTCTGACAATGAGATGAGGATGAGGTTAGAGAGCTTTGAGAGAGATGTATCTCAATCAGATCTGGGCAATCCAGATGTTTGCCTAGCTTTGACCTTGAGGCTCAACCTTTGAGAAGCTAACGTGAAGGGAGGAGAAGAAATGTGGTCAATATATTAAAGGTATCTGATATTACATCCACTGTAGTGCAGATGACAATGTGGCCTTGAGCAAGGCACCTAACCTCCACTTAATCCAGAGACACTGCATCTACGTGAAACCGTCACACTGCTCTGTCTGTATTCAGTAATTATTGTTCTTAAAGGCATTGCAGTGGGTCAGCCGATCAGCCAAAACATTAAAACCACCTGCCTAATATTGTGTAGGTTTCCCTCGTGCCGCCAAAACAGCTCTGACCCGTCGAGGCACGGACTCCACAAGACCTCTGAAGGTGTCCTTTGGTATCTGGCACCAAGGCGTTAGCAGCAGATCCTTTAAGTCCTATAAGATGTGAGGTGGGGGCTCCAAGGATCGGACTTGTTGTTCCAGCACATCCCACAGATGCTCGATCGGATTGAGATCTGGGGAATTTGGAGCCCAAGTCAACACCTTGAACTCTTTGTTATGTTCCTCAAACCATTCCTGAACAATTTTTGCAGTGTGGTAGGGCACATTATCCTGCTGAAAGAGGCCACTGCCATCAGGGAATACCGTTGCCATGAAGGAGTGTACGTGGTCTGCAACAATGTTTAGGTAGGTGATACGTGTCAGAGTAAAATCCAAATGAATTCCAGGACCCAAGGTTTCCCAGCTGAACATTGCCCAGAGCATCACACTGCCTCCGCCGGCTTGGCTTCTTCCCATAGTGCATCCTGGTGCCATCTCTTCCCCAGGTAAACGACGCACACGCACTCGTCAATCCACATGATGTAAAAGAAAACGTGATTCATCAGACCAGGCCACCTTCTTCCATTGCTCCAGTTCTGACGCTCACTTGCCCATTGTAGGTGCTTTAGGTGGTGGACAGGGGTCAGCATGGGCACTCTGACCGGTCTGTGGCTATGCAGCCCCATATGCAGCAAGCTGCGTATGACACCTTTCGATCATAGCCAGCATTAACTTTTTCAGCAATTTGTGCTACAGTAACTCATCTGTGGGATCGGACCAGACGGGGTTAGCCATCGCTCCCCACGCGCATCAATGAGCCTTGGGCGCCCGTGACCCTGTCGCCAGTCTAATATATCCCACCCCTTGACAGGTGCCATTGTAACGAGATGATCAATGTTATTCACTTCGCCTGTCAGTGGTTTTAATGTTTTGGCTGATCGGTGTATATACCTCGCTATAAAGAGTTGATAAGGAAATTACATTGATTATAACTGAGTGTGATCGTCCTGTGAAGTGTAACAGTAAAGAAAACCTGCGTTAACACGCAGCCCACGCTACCCCTTGTTTTTAGTCATGGACTATCTCACTGCTGATACATCCATCCTTATACTCTTCTACCACACAGTTCAAACCTCAGTTCAACACAAAATATGCAGCAATGGCTGCATAGATGCTTAGCTGCAATAGATGCTTCCTGCATACTTTTGTTAAGGTGTGTTAGACAGTGTGGGAGGAAACCAGAGTAAACCCTTCACTTAAGGCTCTGTACGGATAAGAACAGGAAAGGAGAGAATAAAGTCAGTGAATCTAATTTCAAACCCAGAACAGAACTACAGAAACATCCAGGGGCGTGAGCTGACACAGCTAAAAGATTATTTTAGTTTTAAAATGACGTTGTATGTTTAACTTTGTATAGGAAGTTACAAGTCGAAAGTCTCTCTGGGAGGAGAGAGGAGGAGTGCGCTGCAGACTACCAGACCCAGAGACCAGAGTCTCCAGCACCCAGCGGTCTGTCTATGAAGAGTGACCACTACCAGACCCAGAGACCAGAGTCTCCAGCACCCAGCTATCTGTCTATGAAGGGTGACCACTACCAGACCCAGAGACCAGAGTCTCCATCACCCAGCGGTCTGTCTATGAAGAGTCAGTGGTCCAAGGCCAAGCCTCCTACTTTCAGCAGTGAACCAATGCCCCCTGAGACAAAGTAAGTTCTTAAGAGAAAGCGGCACCATCACACCACTGTAAAGCCACTGACACTCTGCCCTTGAGCAAGGCAAGCAAACAAGCAAGGTCACTTAATCCAGATCAACTGCATCCGGGTTAAACCGTCACACTGCTCTGTCTGTATTCAGTAAATAGTATGTGCCCATATTTAACAGGCGAATAGTCATTGTTTTAAGGCATTTCAGTATACACACTTGGCTAGAAAGGTTGGGAGTGAAATTACATTGAAAATAACTATGAGTTTGATCAGCCTGTGAAACCCTGAAATAATTACAGGTAATAGTGAGTTTAACATTTAAAAATATCTGTCTAAGTATGAGTGGGATTTTACCAAGCCAACAGGAATAGGGAAAGATTAGGTTTACAATGTAAGGTTAATCTTTCAACTGTCTAAGCGTTCCATGTTTCAAGCCAGCAGTTGGAGGTGTGTATAGGGTGTTTCTTCTTTGATTATCAGGCTGTCGAGAGCGGATATTGAGGGGGGTGGCTCTGAGAAGTCATTGCTCACCTTTAAGCCTTCAGGAGGTGTCGTGGGCTCAATTTAACAAAACATGGGCGTATGTGGCCTATCTGTATATTAGATGGAATATCACTGTTTTCCCAGTTCTGCTACAAAGTTCAGTTCACAACAAAAGAAGCAGCAGGTAAATCAGCGCATCAGGGTTTAACCGTCCTACTAATCTGTCTATCTATGTGTTTCATAGCAAGTCTAGACAAGAAAGATTTCTGTTCTTGCCTTGTCCCTGTTGAATTATTTTATTATAATTTATTTGTTTTGTATTTGTGTGACTCTACAATGAGAGAAGGGCTTCTGCTCTGCCTGAGGTCCAGTCCAGATGTGCAGCGTGTGAGGAGGTTCAGAGGGATCCAGTCTCTATCACCTGTGGACACTGGTTCTGTAGACAGTGCATCACCTCATACTGGAACCAGCCTGGTCCATCTGGAAACTACGCCTGCCCACAGTGTAGGAAGAGATCCAGAACACGACCTGTACTGCAGCCACCCAGTCAACCCAGTGTCACACAAAGCTTTGACAACAGTACGAATGTTAAAGTAGTGGGAAACTTTATAGGATATGAATATGCTGTTTTTGTTACACTATCATTTCGTGAAATGTTTTCTGAGGGTCTGTTTCATGCGGATATGAATATGTATCATAGTGGGCCTGAAATGGGTACAATCTATTCGGTTCATGGGGCTTTGTTATCAGTGCTTTTATAAAGCATACACTTTTATACATCTTATCTGTTTTGTTGGCTATTTAACTGATGTAGTAAACTTATCTTAATACAAAATATTGAACCCACCCATTCCCTGTTAAGAGACACTCTGCTATGTGTTTTCACTGTAAATATTTATTATGTATCTTTTCTTGCAGTGGATGTTGTTCTGAAGCAAGCTTGGAAGAGCCACAGGGTGAGTCTGAAGGAGAGGTTTGAATGTGTGATGGAAGGCACTGCTGAAGCAGGGATTGCAACCCCCCTCAACAGGATCTACACAGAACTCTCCATCACAGAGGGAGAGACTGAAGGGGTTCATGACCAACATGAGGTGTTGCAGCTTGAGACAGCATCCAAGATGAAAACTTTCTTTGCCAGACAAATTAACTCCAATGACATCTTTAAACCCTTACCTGGCCAAGAGAGAAATGTCAGAACAGTTATGACAAAGGGCATTGCCGGCATTGGAAAAACATTCTGTGTGCAGAAGTTCACCCTTGACTGGGCAGAGGGGAAGGCAAATCCAAATGTGACGTTCATCTTACTGCTTTCATTTAGGGAGCTGAATTTGATCAAGGATGAGCGATATAGTATTCTTGACCTGATAACTGTTTTCCACTCATCATTAAAGACGGTCACAGCAGAAATGCTTCAAAGATGTAAAGTTTTGTTAATCTTTGATGGTCTGGATGAAAGCAGACTTCCACTGGATTTCCAACACAATGCGATTGTGTCTGATGTCACAAAGACATCCTCAGTAGACGTGCTGTTGACAAACCTCATCAAGGGGAATCTGCTCCCCTCTGCTCTCCTCTGGATAACCTCCCGACCTGCAGCAGCCAATCAGGTGCCGCCTGAGTGTGTTGACATGGTGACAGAGATGAGAGGGTTTGCTGACCCACAGAAGGAGGAGTACTTCAGGAAGAGATTCAGTGAAAACGAGAACCTATTCAGCAGAATCTTCTCCCACATCAAGATATCAAGCAGCCTCTATATCATGTGCCACATTCCAGTCTTCTGTTGGATCACTGCTATAGTTCTGATGCACATGTTGAGTGGAGATGAGAGAGCAGAGATGCCCAAGACCCTGACTGAGATGTACACACACTTCCTGCTCATTCAGACCAAGAGGAAGAACCAGAAGTATCATGAAAGAGGTGAGGTGAATCCACTGGAGCTGATGGAGACTGATAGACAAGTTCTTCTGAAGCTGGGGAGGCTGGCATTTAAACATCTGGAGAAAGGTAACCTCATGTTCTACCAAGAAGACCTGGAAGAGTGTGGTCTGGATGTCAAAGAGGCCTCACTGTACTCAGGAGTGTGCACAGAGATCTTTAAAAGAGAGTGTGTGCTCTTCCAGAGAACGGTCTACTGCTTTGTTCATCTGAGCATTCAGGAGTTTCTGGCTGCAGTCTACATGTTCCATTGTTACACAACCGATGATAAGGAGATGCAGATATTCTTAGAGTTTGAGACAGAGGATGACAACTGTGAGCAGGCAATTCATCTTGAAGACTTCCTTGAGGCTGCCATGCGTAAAGCCCTGCAGAGTAAGAATGGCCACCTGGACCTGTTTGTCCGCTTCCTTCATGGCCTTTCATTGGAGTCCAACCAGAGTCTCTTAGGAGGCCTGCTGGCTCAGACAGAGATCAGTCCAGAGAATAGGGAAAGAATCATAGAAAACCTGAAAGAGATGAATGTGGATTATGTCTCCCCTGACATACATTAACACTTTCCACTGTCTGATGGAGATGAAGGACCACTCAGTACATCAGGAGATCCAAAAGTACCTGAAGTCAGAGAACAGATCAGAGAAGAGACTCTCAGATTTAGAGTGTTCAGCTCTGGCCTACATGCTGCAGATGTCAGATGAGGTTGTGGATGAGTTTGACCTGAAGACATACAACACATCAGATGATGGGAGGAGGAGACTGCTTCCTGCATTGAGAAACTGCAGAAAGGCTCGGTCAGTAGATCGGCAACAACACTATTGTTTTTTTGTTAGCAAACCATGTTCACAGTGGTTTACAGTGCCTTCACTTAAAATGGAAAGTATAGTAATAAATGGTTGACCCTAACAGTAATGAGACTTCATCCTGTCAAGGTATTTCATTATTTGTAGTAATACAGAAAAGGGAACCTGTACATTTAATATGGTGTTACATTGGTGCCACTAGAGTTCAAATGTGAATTCCATGTATTTGAATCAGAGCTACACATTTTGAAATATTGAATTAAAAGAATGAATGCATATTTGACCTCTTGACATTGAATGTCATGAACTGATACTGAATTCTTACACTCAATTTCAACGTTCTCTTCCAATTCATATTCAAATATATTTTATTCATATTCAAATGCTAATTTACGAAATGAATTGCCAATTGGTCGGATCAGGATCACAAGCTTTAATTCAATTGTAACAACACATTATTTATTCAAAATCTGAGTCTTGAGTTTTCAAATTCAACTTGACAAAATCAGATTCAAAACGTGTCTGAACCTGGAAGTGCGGAGGAGGAGTAGATGAACACGGATCAAATCAAAATCAGATTTAGCCAGTGTGGCACAGGAACAGCTGTCCGACGAGGAGATGAATTTGCGGTGGAGGTTGAAGAGGTTGGTAGAATGGTATCTTCCATATCAAACTTCTATCTTAGGTGGCTAACCCAGTTAAAACTTTCTAGGAAACGGACTTAACACTTTATGTTCGCCAGGCAACTATCTATGAAGCTGGTAAATACTATTCGACCTAGTCAGGACATGGAAAGTATGTATTAACTACCTATATTGCTTGCTAACTACACTGATGCTAGCTATTGGTTTCATAAGATATGATTTGTCCCTGGTATCATGGATCTGAGTACCACTGACCTAGCTGGCAGACCTGTCGTCCTACTCTCTTTCTTGAAAACATAGAAATTTGATGGGGAAAGTGTGTAAAACCATAAGACTAACCTTGTAATTGTTTGGTTCACTACAACCTAGAACAAATTATATCAACATAAGTTAATTTGAATAGCCAATTTACCAGAGACTGTGAGGCTCTGTGCTGCTTGACATCCTATTTGTGCAGTCAAAAAAAAAAGAAGTTTTTCTAAAATGATTGTTGCTCTCTGAAAAACCTAAAAGGCCAATGTTTTTTAATAAATGTAGTTGAATTTGAGAACTGAATCTGAATGCTTCTGAGACTTATGAATAAAGAATAATGTATTGTTACTATTGGATTTATAGCTTGGAGAACCTGAACCATTGGCAATTAATTTCGCAATTAGCATCCAATAAGATATATTTTACATTTAATTTGAAGAGAACATTCAAATTGAATGTAAAAAAAATCATGACATTCAATTTCAAGACGTCGAATATACATTCATTTTTAAATTCAATAATTCAAAATGTGTAGCTCTCATTCAGTTGAATGGAATTCAAATTCAAACTCAGGCGGCACCCGTGTAACACCATAATAGAAGCTTCCACCAAATCGTATCCGTTCAACTTCTTAAGCTACAGCCCCTTGTATACATAGTCACTCCACTTTATGGGACCATGGACAAATTAACTTTCCAGCCTTACTTAGTTACTAGTCAGTTACACGTCAGCAGATAAATGTTGTCAGGGGTACTAGATATTACAACATCAGAGGAAACAACCTGTGTGATTTGATCTTCACTCTGTTGTGACTACAGACTAATATACATGGGGTATAGTGTGATATGACCTGCTAGTCTACAACCAGACTAACATGATCTTCACTCTGTCATGGCTACAGACTAATATACATGGGGTAGGCCTAGTGTGCTATGACCTGCTAGTCTCCAACCTGACTATTAAGATATTCTCTTTTTCATGACTACAGACTAATATACATGGGGTACAGTGTGATATTACATGCTAGTTTATGACCTGACTGGTATGCTATTCTATTTGTTATGGCAGGCTGAATGACCAAGGATTAGACTTAGGAAGGAAATGCTGTGAGGTGTTGGTCTCAGCTCTGAGCTCCAACCCATCCCACCTGAGAGAGCTGGACCTGAGGAACACTAACCTATGGGGTAAAGAAGATACACTGTTCTCTGATGGACTGGGGAGTCCACACTGTAGACTGGAGACACTGAGGTCAGTTCAAATTCTGATTTTATTTTCAAGAGCTACAATTTTATTGGATTATGTGTTTTGCCTGTTTACAATAACATGAAACGTATCCGATTTGATAGGATGAATCCCCTCTGCCTGTCTAAAAGCTCCTGTGAATCCCTGGTCTCTGCTCTGATCTCCAACCCGTCCCACCTGAGCGAGCTGGACCTGAGTAACAACGACCTGCAGCATTCTGGAGTGAAACTACTCTCTGCTGGGCTGGGAAGTCCACACTGTAGACTGGAAACACTCAAGTCATGGACCTATTAATCAAATTAATTCCATTTGATAAACAGATTTCTTCTTATATTTATTGGTGATGGTTGCATGAAATAGATATCTTTGTTTTTAAACAGACATTGAAATATCCTTATGGATTGTTTAGGTTAAATGAATGCCGATTAGAAAAGACATGCTGTGAATCTCTGGCCTCAGCTCTGATCTCCAACCCCTCCCATCTGAGAGAGCTGGACCTACGTAACAACGACCTGCATGATTCTGGAGTGAAACTACTCTCTGCTGGGCTGGGAAGTCCATACTGTAGACGGGAGACACTGAGGTCAGTTACTATTTCTCTGTCTTTACATCTTAAGAACGGGATCCGGTTTTGTTTTAAACAATCTAACCACAGCAATGTTGACCCAAAGCTCCAGTAGGTTTTTATTGAGAAAATGAAGCATCATAATTATGAAATAAGATGGTGCTCACTTAGAAGTAATTATAAGTTAACCTTTGGCCACCAGTGATTCATTACTCAATATTAGATTAAGATACACATTTACTGTCAGTGTGTTTCTGCAACATGCTAGAAGTATTACCCAGAGTCTGGGTTACACATTTCTTAACCCACCATTTAAACCCTGATTAGTGTCTGGTTCTGATTGGCTACTTGTTAGACAGACAAACCAAGCTAACCACACTAGAGGTAATCAACCTCTGTAGCACTACAGTCGATCTGCTGTTCTGATAGATGTTATGTTTGTCACTCTACTTAGATAACAACATAAATAAGACAGTCAGTTGCTAGTTTGCTAATTAAGTACTTTAGTGAGCAACACCGAAAGGTTACAACAATCAATAGATGACGTCATCTGACTCAACTAACTTAAGACCCTATCAATAGATGTAGACCTGATCACTCGATCATCTCCGATGCATACATACTATGCAATACACTACAATATAGACAATCACAGAATCATTCAGTTTAACTCTCTGCAGGCTGTCCCGCTGTCTGGTCACAGAGGAAGGCTGTGCTTCTCTGGCCTCAGCTCTGAGCTCCAACCCCTCCTACCTGAGACAGCTGGACCTGAGCTACAATCACCCAGGAGACTCAGGAGTGAAGGTGCTCTCTGCTTTACTAGAGGATCCATACTGCAGACTGGAGACACTCCAGTAAGAGCAGGAGTTGGGACAGGGCATGTCCTGAAGTTACAATGGTTTAAAATAATGCATACCATTTTATTAACAAATTCACTGAAGAACATATTGTTTATATTACAACATAATCTTGAACTCCCTACAGTGTAGAGCATGGAGGAGAACACTGGATCAAACCTGAACTTTTGAGGAGATGTGAGTATTGATCCAGTATTAGACCTGGTGGTTACACTGCTGTCTTACACTGTTAACATGACAAGGGGGCTGATTTTTCTGTGTCCCTTTTACACACACACACACACACACACACACACACACACACACACACACACACACACACACACGCACACACACACAGACTCTTTTGCTCTAAATCTCTCATTTAGGATTCATACTTTTATTATTTGAGTAACATAATGACAAGGCTATCTGTGTAAAGGCTGTTCCAGGCAGAAGAATTAAAGGATTTTTTGTACGATTTTTTGGGGGTGGAGGTGGGGTAGGGAGCTTTTCTGTTAATGTGACTTAAACTCACCCACATGTTAAGTGCAGCTTGCCCTAACCATGTACACTGTATCAGCTCTCATCGGGGCTTTAGGGTTAGGGTCAGGGGTCATCAGGGGTCATCACTTTAGTCTTTCAATAAAATAAGAGAGTAAAATTTCCCCCTTACAATCAAAATTTTCTTTAAATATTTTTGCATACATCAAAATACTAACGAATGTGTATGTGACGTATTATAATCTGTATTATGTTCCCACATTAGATTTTTGCAATGTGACATTGGACCCAAACACAGCACACAGACGCCTCTCTCTGTCTGAAGAGAACAGAAAGGTGACACATGATGAGAAGGAGCAGCCGTATCCTGATCACCCAGAGAGATTTAGGAGTCATAAACAGGTTCTGTGTAGCGAGGGTCTGACTGGACGCTGTTACTGGGAGGTAGAGGCGAGTAGAGACAGTGTTAATATAGGAGTGACATACAGAGGAATCAACAAAGTTGATGTAAGTGTCAGGGTCCGGGTGCCCCTGCCACCACCAGAGGGCGCGGCGGCCAGGCACCTAGGACAGCACCTAGGAAGCCATCGTGCAGCCAAGCTGTGTAGTCATGCCCTACTCATTTGTTGATGGTTTTCACCTGGGCTCTATTATCTTTCTGTGTTTGGTTCCTATTTAAGTCCCTCTCCCTGTTCAGTTCATGTTCCGACATTACGTTTTGCTGTGCCGTATGGCCGTGCCTTGTAAGCCTGTTTCTTTAAGTAAAGCAAAAGCTCCACTACACGTCTCTGGCTTCGAATGTTTATTTGAGTGTCTGCATTTGGGTCTTCACTGATAGAGATCATAACAGTAAGACTTGGACAAGATTACAAGTCCTGGTGTCTACGTTGCTCTGGTAACTGGTACACTGCCCAGCATAATAATATTAGCACTCCCATACCCATTGATCCCTCTGTCTCCCTCAGAGTAGGAGTGTATCTGGACTGGCCTGGTGGCACTCTGTCCTTCTACAGAGTCTCCTCTGACACAATGACCCACATACACACCTTCCACTCCACATTCACTGAGCCCCTCTACCCTGGGTTTAATATTTGGGGGTACGGCTCCTCAGTGTCTCTGTATTAGCTGGTCCAACAGCCTCCTGTGTCTGGAGGAGAACCTGTCTGATTCCCCTTGAAAACGAGCCCCTCCAGGAGCAGTTGTGTTTGTTTCTAGTGATGTGTGGTGGCTCAGAATCCACTAAGCCCCTCTACTCTGAGTATACTGCTGTTTCAGACCTTTATTTAAGGGCTTGGTGAGTGCCTCCTCGGTGTCCCTGTGTCAGCTGCTCCCATAGTCTCCTTTATCTGAGTCTTCAGGGAAATATCTCTCCTGATCCAACATGGATTGATATCGTGGTGGTACTTTTCATTGTTCAAGACAACAGAGTTTCCTCGCTGTGTAATATTGCTTTGTAAAAAATATGTTTTGTTAAATCTTATTAAACTACTACAACTTTTAAACCAGCATCAAGGCTATTCTACAGTTGTACTCCTTGAGTTGAAATACTGTAGTCATCCATTTTTGCGTAGTTCGCACATATTTATTGTCAAATATAAAGTGTCCTCTTAATTTATAATCACTTTGGCGTACATTAAACAAACTCTGAGGATGTCTTGGCAGTAAGTGGTTTTTGGCTTTATACATAATTTGTGTCATCCTAAATTGTATTAAATCATGAAACTTAAGGGCTTGCTCTTTTATGAACAAATGATTTGTTGACTCATTATATTCTACTCTACTAATTATTGGCATTGACCTTTTCTGTATTATACTTATTGCATGTATGTTTGTTTTGTATGTGTTACCCCATACCTCCACACAATACAAAATGTATGGGAGAATGAGGGAACAGTAAAAAATGTGAAGTGCGTTGTGATCCAGCAAATACTTAACTTTGTACAATATTGCAGTACTCTTTGCTCGTTTGGTTTTGACATGGGAAATATGTGGTTTCCAGCAGAGCTTGGGGTCAACATCTTAGAATTTTATTTCATACACTTTTTCAATTTCAATCCCGTTTAGCGCCATTTTAAGTTATTTAACTTTGTGGTTCCCAAATACCATTCATTTCGTTTTTGATAGATTAAGTGTTAATTTATTTCTATCAAACCATATTTAAATTTTCTCTACCCCCCCCTGCAAAAAGTTGATCAATATTTTCACCTGAGCAGAACATATTTTTGTCATCTGCAAGCAATACAAATCTGAAGAGGTCTGAAACTCTACAAATCTCGTTAATATACAAAATGAACAGGTCCCAGAACTGATCCTTAGGGTACTCCACAAACCACCTCCATATACTCTGACTAACAATTGTTTATTTGTACAAATTGCTCTCTACCTTTTAAATAACTACCTTCTACCTTTACCACCAATTATTTACAATCCCTCTCACACCATACCCCTCTAGCTTCTTTAACAATAATCTATGGTCTATAGCATAGGTGTCAAACTCTGGCCCGCGGGCCAAATTTGGCCCGCGAGGTAATTATATTTGGCCCGCGAGACAATACCAAATTACTACTTTTAATTTAATAAATTAATGCCATTGATGTGTTTTTTCATTTGAAATTCGATTTTGCATGTCTCCACTGTTAAATTATATATTGTATGGTAATAAGCGATGCTTGTTCTATATTCAATGTTAAAGCAAAACTTTTTTGGGTCCATCTTAAAAGGTTAATTTGTTCAATGTTGGCCCGCGACTTTGTTCAGGTTTTACATTTTGGCCCACTGGGTATTTGAGTTTGACACCCCTGGTCTATAGTATCAAATGCTTTTTTAAATCAATAAATATGCCCAGAAGGCTTAGCCCTTTTCAGATTTTTAATGCTACTTTGTGGAGGAAATCCAAATCCAAATCCATTTTTAAAGTAGTAAAATTTGTTGCTAGGTGCTAGGTGCTTTTTGAAAAAAAAAAGTTGTCAAGGTAGTCTGAAAAGTTGCTAAATCTAACAAAATTGCTAAGTTGGCATCACTGCTCTCATGACGGACGCACTGCGCCCTCTTTCGGCTTCCTGTCAGTTGACGCTCAATTAGTTAAACCAATCGTGACAGCATATTCTATATATGGTGGTCAGGGTGTAGCACAACATTCTGGGCCTTATACATAAGCAGTTATTATTATTAGTTATTTTAACAAATAATTGAGCCAACTGTTCACATGAATCTGTAGTGGGTATTAATCACATATGAACTGTTCATACATTCATACAAGTAGGCCTAACAATAATCTGATATGTGCGTAAGTGTGCACAGCTTGAAATCTTACCACATTTTAACCCTCCTTTCTCAAGGTACTATAGCTTTCAATTACTTTACTATGGTTATATGAGTTTTTTTGGGGGGAGTATTATGCTTTTCTTTTCATCATGTTTATTTAATTATTTATCATTCCCAAGGTTTTTCCACAGCTTTCCACAGAGATATTGAGTACGCAGCCAGTCGAAAAACGAAGTAAGCTAGAGGGGTCTGAACCCCCGTTTTGTATGTATTGGTTCTAAATTAAATTAATAAAATAAACATTTGCCAATTGTGGCTGATGATCAGCTATGGTAGCATAATATATTATAGTTAGAAAGCTTGTTTTACACCGATTTTGTGGCTAGCAAACCTGTGCATATTTGACAGTTTCATAAGCTTATTATTTCTACAACTAACTGATCAATCAATCCGGAAACCAAGAAAAAAATCTGCAATTTGACATGGGCTGAATTAGTTACTATATCCTACCTCAAACAGTTGAGCGAGCTGAGCTGACTACTAAAGCTCAGGATATCGAAAGTTCTTCGATAAGCACGTTTCTCTATCATGGCCGGTGGCTGGGCTGGGCTGGACTTAAAAAAGAATCGACAAACAGAAATTTGCCGATTGATCATCATGGAAACTTCGAAGTTTTTCAAAGTCAATGAAAGTTCTACGTTTGTGCAGTTTACGAAACTGTTTAGGAACTTATAATATTAGCTAACTACCTTCCAAAATGTTTTTACGTTAACCTGCTAGCACGCAGGTCAAGTTAGCTCCCTTTCCAGTATGTAATAGAGAACTGTAGCTTTTTTAGTGATGATACCCATTCTAACCCAGTCAACCAAATACAAATTAGTTCCTAGGGACGTGGCTGGTTCCAAAAAACTTTCGAACGTCAGTTTGACCTTTCTATGCTGGTTTAGATACGCAAAAAGTGCAGGTCCAGCGTGCGTGATGGCCTGCTGGGAGTGTAAACTCGCACTGCTGTCGAGTGATATTTGCCGCGACTTGGGACTGTTATAGTTTAGTTGTTTTATCGAACGCTAGCGATCACAATTTATATGTTGTGTTAACGTTACTTTCATGCAGTCTACCGTTAGCTAGCGAACTTGTTATCCCAAATTCCTATGTTTACTGTGCTATTAAGCTATGGCCCAACCCACCACGATCCCCTGTGTATACCCAACTGGCAACCCAATTAATTAATGAATGAATGGCTGCCAAGCCCGATTACAACAAATCATTGTAAACTAAAGGGAGACGCAGCCCAGTTGGTGATGACAGCGGGACATAAGTATGTAAAGTTCTTTAGTGTGATCGCATAATTGCAATTGAAACCAAAACGGACGGGATCAAATGTAACAAAACTCATGCAAGACTTGGTGCAGATTCATTTATAACTATTTTAATAAAAGACCACTCAAATGTGTCTTTGACTTTTAAGCCAGAAACGGTGAATATTGTGCAGTATGGCTAGTTTAATCAAGATACTAAATGTACTTCAATACAGCTCTATTGTGAAAGTTAGAGAAGTTCTGGTAAACCTGGCCTCAGACTAACCTTGAGACAATGAGTTGTATGAAAGCAGTCTAACTTAATTTCTAAGGATGTCACGTGTATGAACATTATGTCTACCTTGACAATTCTTTGAGAAGATATCCAATATTTGTAAATAATTACAAGGTGTTATTCAACAATACAATAACAATACATACTTGGTTTTCCAAGTTGCACATTTGAGACCAAATATGAGTTGTGAAAATGTCCACAAATGCTTATCATGACTAACCCCTGACTATATTATCCGAATATAGATGGAGGAGTTCAGTCAACGCATAGGTATTCCTATGAACTGCATACTTCCAGTAAAGAACTACCACGAAGAAATTGATTTGGATGACAATATCGATGTTCTTGTACTGAGGGCAGTGAAGCAGATGGTTGACTTTGCAGATGACTATGTTAAGAAATTAGAGGACATCTATTAAATTCTGAAGTTAGAATACAATGTCATGTCAGTGCAATTTACTAAGGGTTGGCACTAAGCAAATTTGCGTTTCATACTGTGGCACTGACTAGACATGAGCATCTATGCTATACACACACAATACCTACTGTCTGTGCAAATTAAATAGTCTCTTGCAAGTTCAATGTTTCATCTAAGTATTATACGTGTCTCATTTGTATCCAGAAGATATAAATAGGACACTAATGAGATCTCTTTTGGGATTTTGCTTTCCTGTGGGTCAGATAAAATGGCAGTAGTGCGTTACTTTTCAAACGAATAGTGAAACCAAGTGAATAGAAGTGTTTCTGGGAAATCACATGGTACTGCTTACATTATATTAAAGCCTCAGTCTATAACTAACATAAATGTATCTCTTACTGGCAAGTACGGGGTAAGTAAATTATTCGTCCTTGTAACGCACATAAATATCACTATAATATACTGTAAGCCACGGGCACATTCTAGGAAACTAATAAAATCGATCTTCCTGGGCAAACAGTATTGTACAATCAGACAGAAAGTGAAACTAAGTGAAGTTTACTGTTGCTGGGAAATCACGTGGTATACAGTAAATCAAAGTCCCAGTTTATCAGTTAAATATAAATGTCTCAGTGCAATTGAGGCTTGGTATTGGTATTGATTTAGTTAGGTAAAATGGGTTATAGAAATAGTGCGTATTATTGTTGTTAAGTTATAAATTGTGGCCTTGGAAATACCACACATTTTATCTATAATTTATAATAAACTGTTTACATGAGGATTGAGTAGACATATATTCTTTAACATGAAGGGTACATTTGGAACTGGCATATTATATATTTGGTATATTATTGTTTTTTGAAGACTAGAAGTTAATTTATAAAAAATAACCATGTTCGTTCCATGTCATGGATATCACAGTTTTATACTGTTATGCTCTGTAGAAAACTGCACAATGTTCACCAAGTAAAATTCCCAAAACAGGTGCACCTGCATCCATGGAGTCTGTCAAACTAACGAGTTCAGCTACGTACTGTTTTCATGGTCACAGTGTTAAAATGTTTACTGCACGTGGTGCTACTAAGATATGGCCCAACCCACTTATATCCCCTGTGTATACCCAACTGGTGTGCTTTAAAAAACATTACTGACAAGAGCGTAGAGTACACGGCATTCCTTGCAGTGATAGTTATTGCTGCACACCGGACTGGGGAATTGACCAAAACCTCATCAAACAAGAAATTTGTACTAAGATGGGAAATAAGGAGAGTCATCATCATGTAGAGACGAGGATCGAGGATGTTCCACATCCGCCACCACCAGCGAGTAAGATATAATGCTGGTGGATTATGTTGTGCTTTGCATAATGAGTGCAAGTGAGAGGTGCAGTTACAGTTTCATTACTTTTACTCATCATGCGCACAGTTTTACTATGCCAACTAATCTAAAATTAAAACCTTTTGCTGTATACCAGTGAAGTTATGAAGTTTAATGGGAACTAAAATTGTAGCATCCCTGCCTGGTCGGAACTCTTCAACAGATGTTTTACAAAGTGTTTATTTCTGCCATGAACACCGTGAGAACACCTTCATTACACTATTATATTGCTATAAACTGTTGTTTATTGAGTAACACAGCATGCATATCCCGGGAATGGGAAAACAGTTATCTATGTGACACAAAGCGGCTGCTAGCATTGCACAAAATCAACTATAATTTATTTGTATTTTTTTCACCCGAACCCCAGCAACGCTGCTGGTCGGCGGGGCTGCGGGGGCCTTCCCTTGGTGGGATATGTATTCAAATCGGGCGAGAGGGGGGCTTATAAAAAGAAGGATGGAGAATGAATATTGTAAAATGCTATAATTACGGGAGACTGACATGATGAACCTGACAGGAAATGCAATTTTATTTTGTTTTTTCAGAACTGGAGAAAGCCTGGAGAAAGATGAATTGGGAGTAAGTCATATATCTAAGTGAGATAAATCAGTAATCTTCAAATTTGTTAATATATATATATATATATATATATATATATATATATATATATATATATATATATATATATATATATCTATATATATATATATGCACTTGCACACATGCAAGTTTACATCGATTTTTCTGATGTGCCATATGCCAATCTTGCAGTTTTCAGGTTGCCTCGTATATTAAAAAAAAATTATAATAAATATAGAAATCATACATTTGGACTTTTTTTTAAAGACTGGGAAGTTCTGTGCATGACCGTGTTCTCTGAAGGTAATTAAAAATGTTTTAATGACAATGAGACACCACACCAGCTAGTAACGTTCACCGTGACATTCTGTTGCCTGGTGGTTTCTGTCTTACGGTAAGCGTAGGCTACTGTACTGTCACAGTTAACCTACCTACTGCAACAGAACCAAAACCCAGAAATAACATTACTCCAACTAATCGTCAGATTCAATCCACCTATTAAAAAACAGTGATCTGTCAAATTAATGTTTCCCCACCATGGTCCTGCAGTGTCCTCTACTGGACATATGCTGTCATAACCCTCACAATGACAAAAAATGTAATAAAATCCCACTTAGATTCGCTTTTTCAACTTGTCATAGATGGTAAAATGGCAGAGGTGTCAATATTTGTGTTCTGCCATCCCAAATTCATTAATCAATACGAAACCATATAGCCTTTTTTTATTCCTGATTTAAGGTTAGGAAAATTACCAACATTCCTGTTTCATTTTAACCTCTTCATTGACAGACAGCGAGATTCAAGCCTACGTCAGTTGACACAATATCAACCAGGCAACTCCCAAATTAGCAAGGTTCGAATTCTTCTTCACGGACCTGTTGGAGCAGGCAAGTCTAGCTTCATCAACACAGTCAACAGTGTCTTTCAAGGCAAGATGACAATTGGGGCTGCGGCTGACGTAAGTTCTTCTGGATCACGTGGATTTAGCTTCACAAATAAAGTAAGTAAAGAATTAAAGAATCAAATCCTTCTGATGTACTCGTTGCCTTTCAACTTGTTCTTCAATATTCCTTAGGATAACGATGTTGTGATTTTTCTTGTTTTGCTTTTTTAGTATGAAACCCACAAAATTGAAATTCCCGGACACCCCAGAACATTTCTCCCTTTCATCTTCAATGATGTCATGGGTATTGAGGAAAATGTCGGTAAAGGGGTGCATGAGAAAGACCTCATTGAGGCGTTGAAAGGGCACGTGAAGGAGGGTTACAAGGTAAAGTGAACAATTACACCTTTTTGTCTGTTAGTTGCTCGTTACCTTGACATGCTTGTTGTATTTCTTGTTTAGTTTAACCCTTTAGCGCCACTGTCAGAGGACGATCCAGGTTATAATAGGAACCCCAGTCCAGAAGACAAAGTCCATTGCCTAGTTTGTGTAATTGCAACTGACTCAGGGGGAAACATGAGTGATGAAGTTGTCAAGAAGATGAGAGACATCAGAATGGCTGCCAGGGACTTGGGTAAGATGGAATTGTCATGCTATTATGTATAATTTTAATTGTTTCAAAGTGGGCCTATATTTGGTTTTGGATTTGTTATTATGCCGCCAGTAACATGGCTATGAGTTATTAACTCACACACACATAAGTTCAATGATATACTGTACAGGCAGGGTGGAAAATCCATAAACACACCTAGTACTCTTTCACAAATCCAGTGTTTATTCTCTCTTAATTATCAAGCGTAATATACAGTTCTTATACAGAAACAGACTTGGTGACGATTGAGTTTATAACTATTTTAATAAAAGACCAATGAAATTCATTTTGTCTTTGACTTTTAAGCTAGACACACTGAATCAAATGTATATTGCGCAGTATGGCGAGTTTAATCAAGATACTAAATATACACAGCTCTATTGTGAAAGTTAGAGAAGTTCTGGTAAACCTGGCCTCAGACTAACCTTGAGACATCGAGTTCTATGAAAGCAGTCTAACTTAATTTCTAAGGATGTAACGTGTATGAACATTATGTCTACCTTGACAATTCTTTGAGAAGATGCGCAATATTTGTAAATAATTACAAGGTGTTATTCAACTTACTGTAAACAAATATGAAAATCAATGGCCCAGCAACTAACTATGTGGACATTGTTTGGCAGGAGTCCCTGAAATGGCCATCATGACGAAAGTAGATGAGGCCTGCGAATTAGTGAAGGATGATCTGCAAGATATTTACATGAGCAGGAACATGAAGAAGAAGGTGAGATGAAAGTTTACTTGAGGGAGATCCCAATACTTGCAAACGCACATGCTCACACAATAGTTTGTGCCATTATTGTTTGGCAACAACAGATAATCGTCAGATAAACAAGTTCACTGTAAGAAAAGCATAAGATATTTTGGATTTCCTATACATTTATTTGAAATAATCGTGGTTGATCGTACATATAGAAAAACAGGGATAACAATACATACTTGGTTTTCCAAGTTGCACATTTGACACCTAATATGAGTTGTGAAAATGTCCACAAATGCTTATCATGACTAACCCCTGACTATATTATCCGAATATAGATGGAGGAGTTCAGTCAACGAATAGGTATTCCTATGAACTGCATACTTCCAGTAAAGAACTACCACGAAGAAATGGATTTGGATGACAATATCGATGTTCTAGTACTGAGGGCAGTGAAGCAGATGGTTGACTTTGCAGATGACTATGTTAAGAAATTAGAGGACAACTATTAATTTCTGAAGATAGAATACAATGTCATGTCAGTGTAATTTACTAAGGGTTGGCACTAAGCAAATTTGCGTTTCATACTGTGGCACTGACTAGACATGAGCATATATTCTATACACACACAATACCTACTGTCTGTGCAAATTAAATAGTCTCTTGCAAGTTCAATGTTTCATCTAAGTATTATACATGTCTCATTTGTGTCCAGAAGATATAAATAGGACACTAATGAGATCTCTTTCGGGATTTTGCTTTCCTATGGGTCAGATAAAATGGCAGTAGTGCGTTACTTTTCAAACGAATAGTGAAACCAAGTGAATAGAAGTGTTTCTGGTTAATCACATGGTACTGCTTACATTATATTAAAGCCTCAGTCTATAACTAACATAAATGTATCTCTTACTGTTTGCTACTTTATGGTACCAGGAGTCCACGGAAATGTAGGTGACCTCAAACATGCCTATGGTGGTAGTTTGATCCCTTGATGGATAGTCAGAACAACTTGTCTGCACTGTGAGAGTTGTCTGCAGCTGTCCTGTTGTAAAATGGGTTTGTTTGCGTGGATGAGATGTTCTGTAGTAGCCTGAGCAATGTTCACCAAGTACAATGCCCAATACAATGGGATTCTGATTGCAACAGAGAATGTCAAAAAACCCACAATCAGTCTGATGTTTGGGATATCCTTGGGTTACAGTTTTTTGAAAGTGACAGGGATTGCAAGGGTACACTTTATGCATGTCATTCACAGGTCAAGGTCATTACAGTTAGAAACAAAACAATTTGTGTTTGACATGAGTGCTAACAGGTTGATGGCCACCTTCCTATGAATTCAAGGTCAAATGTTTTATAACTGTATGCAATGCTCTAAAAGGATATAGATAACCTGTTTGTCCAACTACTGTGCTTTAAAAAATAAAAAAAATCTGACGACTCCGCATTCTGTATAGAATCAGTGTTCGCACAGGGAAAAGGACTGTGCATGTTACAGCAACACCCCAACTACCAGTGCTTAGTAAGATATGTTTTGTTGGAACAGTGAAAAATGATGAAAACAATTCTGAAGAATACATGGGTGTAATAAAATGTTATAATTGCAGGAGCCTGACAGGATCCCAACAGAAACTGGAGTTGCAGCTTCTTTTGTGTTTGTTGGGTCCATGTCTCGTTTTATTTAATGGTTACCACCTGAGTGCCTCCTGTTTATTGGTTATTTTTCCTAGCTCTGTTTGTATTTTATGTCCCAGTTTTATTCCCTCCAGTTTTTGTTGTTGTTGTGTTAGTTTTATGCCTGTGGTGTTGCAATTATTCCTTTTTTTTCGTGGAAATAAGTGATGGAATCATGGTCTCGTATAAACAGATAACAGAATTGAGTGAAACAGTCACAGTTTTAACCCTTATCAACTGACCAGATATGGTGGTACCAGTGTTCCAAGAACACGCTTAACATGATTACATCCCTGTAATAACTGATGGGGCAATCAATAAATAAGAATGATGGAAATCATAATATGGAAATATATGATTCATTCAACAGTTGAGTCAAGGGGCGAGTAAATTATTCGTCCTTGTAATGCACATAAATATCACTATAATATACTGTAAGCCACGGGCACATTCTAGGAAACTAATAAAAACGATCTTCCTGGGCAAACAGTACTGTACAATCAGAGTCAAAAGGGAGCTCAGATAAGAAGAGACAGAAAGTGAAACTAAGTGAAGTTTACTGTTGCTGGGAAATCACATGGTATAAATTCAATCAAAGTCCCAGTTTATCAGTTAAATATAAATGTCTCAGTGCAATTGAGCTTAGGTATTGGTATTGATTTAGTTAGGTAAAATGGGTTATAGAAAGAGTGCGTATTATTGTTGTTAAGTTATAAATTGTGGCCTTGGAAATATCACACATTTTATCTATAATTTATAATAAATAGTTTACAAGAGGATTGAGTAGACATATATTCTTTAACATGAAGGGTACATTTGGAACTGGTATATTATATATTTGGTATATTATTGTTTGTTGAAGACTAGAAGTTCATTTATAAAAAATAACCATGTTCGTTCCATGTCATGGATATCACTGTTTTATACTGTTATGCTCTGTAGAAAACTGCACAATGTTCACCAAGTAAAATTCCCAAAACAGGTGCACCATGGTCACAGTGTTAAAATGTTTACTGCACGTGGTGCTACTAAGCTATGGCCCAACCCATTTATATCCCCTGTGTATACCCAACTGGTGTGCTTTAAAAAACATTACTGACAAGAGCGTAGAGTACACGGCATTCCTTGCAGTGATAGTTATTGCTGCACACCGGACTGGGGAATTGACCAAAACCTCATCAAACAAGAAATTTGTACTAAGATGGGAAATAAGGAGAGTCATCATCATCATCATCATGTAGAGACGAGGATCGAGTATGTTCCACAACCTCTGCCGCCACCACCAGCAAGTAAGATATAATGCTGGATTATGTTGTGCTTTGCATAATGAGTGCAAGTGAGAGGTGCAGTTACAGTTTCATTACTTTTACTCATCATGCGCACAGTTTTACTATGCCAACTAATCTAAAATTAAAACCTTTTGCTGTATACCAGTGAAGTTATGAAGTTTAATGGGAACTAAAATTGTAGCATCCCTGCCTGGTTGGAACTCTTCAACAGATGTTTTACAAAGTGTTTATTTCTGCCATGAACACCGTGAGAACACCTTCATTACACTATTATATTGCTATAAACTGTTGTTAATTGAGTAACACAGCATGCATATCCCGGGAATGTTAAAACAGTTATCTATGTGACACAAAGCGGCTGCTAGCATTGCACAAAATCAACTATAATTTATTTGTATTTTTTTCACCCGAACCCCAGCAACGCTGCTGGTCGGCGGGGCTGCGGGGGCCTTCCCTTGGTGGGATATGTATTCAAATCGGGCGAGAGGGGGGCTTATAAAAAGAAGGATGGAGAATGAATATTGTAAAATGCTATAATTACGGGAGACTGACATGATGAACCTGACAGGAAATGCAATTTTATTTTGTTTTTTCAGAACTGGAGAAAGCCTGGAGAAAGATGAATTGGGAGTAAGTCATATATCTAAGTGAGATAAATCAGTAATCTTCAAATTTGTTAATATATATATATATATATATATATATATATATATGTATATATATATATATGCACTTGCACACATGCAAGTTTACATCGATTTTTCTGATGTGCCATATGCCAATCTTGCAGTTTTCAGGTTGCCTCGTATATTAAAAAAAAATTATAATAAATATAAAAATCATACATTTGGACTTTTTTTTAAAGACTGGGAAGTTCTGTGCATGACCGTGTTCTCTGAAGGTAATTAAAAATGTTTTAATGACAATGAGACACCACACCAGCTAGTAACGTTCACCGTGACATTCTGTTGCCTGGTGGTTTCTGTCTTACGGTAAGCGTAGGCTACTGTACTGTCACAGTTAACCTACCTACTGCAACAGAACCAAAACCCAGAAATAACATTACTCCAACTAATCGTCAGATTCAATCCACCTATTAAAAAACAGTGATCTGTCAAATTAATGTTTCCCCACCATGGTCCTGCAGTGTCCTCTACTGGACATATGCTGTCATAACCCTCACAATGACAAAAAATGTAATAAAATCCCACTTAGATTCGCTTTTTCAACTTGTCATAGATGGTAAAATGGCAGAAGTGTCAATATTTGTGTTCTGGCATCCCAAATTCATTAATCAATACGAAACCAAATAGCCTTTTTTTGTTCCTGATTTAAGGTTAGGAAAATTACCAACATTCCTGTTTCATTTTAACCTCTTCATTGACAGACAGCGAGATTCAAGCCTACGTCAGTTGACACAATATCAACCAGGCAACTCCCAAATTAGCAAGGTTCGAATTCTTCTTCACGGACCTGTTGGAGCAGGCAAGTCTAGCTTCATCAACACAGTCAACAGTGTCTTTCAAGGCAAGATGACAATTGGGGCTGCGGCTGACGTAAGTTCTTCTGGATCACGTGGATTTAGCTTCACAAATAAAGTAAGTAAAGAATTAAAGAATCAAATCCTTCTGATGTACCCGTTGCCTTTCAACTTGTTCTTCAATATTCCTTAGGATAACGATGTTGTGATTTTTCTTGTTTTGCTTTTTTAGTATGAAACCCACAAAATTGAAATTCCCGGACACCCCAGAACATTTCTCCCTTTCATCTTCAATGATGTCATGTGTATTGAGGAAGATGTCGGTGAAGGGGTGCATGAGAACGACCTCATTGAGGCGTTGAAAGGGCACGTGAAGGAGGGTTACAAGGTAAAGTGAACAATTACACCTTTTTGTCTGTTAGTTGCTCGTTACCTTGACATGCTTGTTGTATTTCTTGTTTAGTTTAACCCTATAGCGCCACTGTCAGAGGACGATCCAGGTTATAATAGGAACCCCAGTCCAGAAGACAAAGTCCATTGCCTAGTTTGTGTAATTGCAACTGACTCAGGGGGAAACATGAGTGATGAAGTTGTCAAGAAGATGAGAGACATCAGAATGGCTGCCAGGGACTTGGGTAAGATGGAATTGTCATGCTATTATGTATAATTTTAATTGTTTCAAAGTGGGCCTATATTTGGTTTTGGATTTGTTATTATGCCGCCAGTAACATGGCTATGAGTTATTAACTCACACACACATAAGTTCAATGATATACTGTACAGGCAGGGTGGAAAATCCATAAACACACCTAGTACTCTTTCACAAATCCAGTGTTTTTTCTCTCTTAATTATCAAGCGTAATATACAGTTCTTATACAGAAACAGACTTGGTGACGATTAATTTATAACTATTTTAATAAAAGACCACTGAAATTCATTTTGTCTTTCACTTTTAAGCTAGACACACTGAATCAAATGTATATTGCGCAGTATGGCGAGTTTAATCAAGATACTAAATATACACAGCTCTATTGTGAAAGTTAGAGAAGTTCTGGTAAACCTGGCCTCAGACTAACCTTGAGACATCGAGTTCTATGAAAGCAGTCTAACTTAATTTCTAAGGATGTAACGTGTATGAACATTATGTCTACCTTGACAATTCTTTGAGAAGATGCGCAATATTTGTAAATAATTACAAGGTGTTATTCAACTTACTGTAAACAAATATGAAAATCTATGGCCCAGCAACTAACTATGTGGACATTGTTTGGCAGGAATCCCTGAAATGGCCATCATGACGAAAGTAGATGAGGCCTGCGAATTAGTGAAGGATGATCTGCAAGATATCTACATGAGCAGGAACATGAAAAAGAAGGTGAGATGAAAGTTTACTTGAGGGAGATCCCAATACTTGCAAACGCACATGCTCACACAATAGTTTGTGCCATTATTGTTTGGCAACAACAGATAATCGTCAGATAAACAAGTTCACTGTAAGAAAAGCACAAGATATTTTGGATTTCCTATACATTTATTTGAAATAATCGTGGTTGATCGTACATATAGAAAAACAGGGATAACAATACATACTTGGTTTTCCAAGTTGCACATTTGACACCTAATATGAGTTGTGAAAATGTCCACAAATGCTTATCATGACTAACCCCTGACTATATTATCCGAATATAGATGGAGGAGTTCAGTCAACGAATAGGTATTCCTATGAACTGCATACTTCCAGTAAAGAACTACCACGAAGAAATGGATTTGGATGACAATATCGATGTTCTAGTACTGAGGGCAGTGAAGCAGATGGTTGACTTTGCAGATGACTATGTTAAGAAATTAGAGGACAATTATTAAATTCTGAAGTTAGAATACTATGTCATGTCAGTGTAATTTACTAAGGGTTGGCACTAAGCAAATTTGCGTTTCATACTGTGGCACTGACTAGACATGAGCATATATTCTATACACACACAATACCTACTGTCTGTGCAAACTAAATAGGGTCCTGCAAATACTGGACTTTGAGAAGAACATATCAAATGGCATATTGGAACATGGTATGATATTTTGGGAAAGCTAATAACCTGACAGAACGTCACAATTCCTTATGCGATTTATAGGTTTAAGATTCCACTGTCCCACTGACACTGTATACTGTGCACACAGAACACATTTGTTTCATTCAAAATTACAAACAAGTCTGAAAGTTTAGTTTGATGAATTTAGATTGAAACAAATTGTATTTGACTCAAACAGATTTATGATTATCCAGCCTCCCACTAAATCATGGCGCTGTCCAACCCAATACAGTAAGGTCAATTAGGAGGGGTTTTTAAACTCATTTCAAGAAGTCTTTGTTATAGTGAACAAATTGAAGTAAAATATCAAGTAAAATACACCTTTTTATCTGTTATACAATCTAATCTTGTAATTTGGTTAGTGGATATTTTGATTTGAACAATGTTAATAAATAAGAAAATGCTGTTACTTACAAAAAGAGTAACAAGTATAAGCAGACAGTTGTACACTCCTTAAACAAAATCTATAGTTTTATGACCCAATAATTGTACTTCTTGCGATACAAAATATGTTTGTTAAGGTATATGTTTGTTAAGGTTTAAAAAACATTCAGATTTTTAGACTTCAGTTTGAAACGTTATTTTTCTTTTTTTAAATGTAGAGCTGTGGCAAAAATCTGGCCATTGTGTAGAATAAAACAGTTTGTGTGTCAATTAAATAAAGTTTGGGACTTCTTATGTGGCACTATGATTATTATTTTTAGTAAATTTTTGTTTATATATTGTTGAGTTAAACAGTTTTATCTCTCAATAGAAAGTAGTAAATAAAATAATTCAAATAATGATCTCACTTTATTATAGGAGATGTTTAAGGCATAGAATGCAGGCAGTAGGGAATTGAGTCACATGCACTCTATATCACCTATTTGTGAATATTCATTTTCTCATAATTATTGTCTCATGTCATTCGTTGCAAGTAAATGAAGAACAAGTGTGGAAAGTAAAAGCAGACTTAATTTAAACACACAAGACAATACCAGTGCAACTGCCATTTTAAGGAAAGGGAGGCAAATAGATGTACACAATACAAATGTAAGTACAAAAGCTTGACCATTAGGTAAGTAACATGTGAAAACTTTTTTACAAGAGAAGTTTGTTTAATGCCCATATGTTGGAATGCATGTCTAATATGCAGCCCCTTATATTGGAAGATTCAAAGTGTTTCAGTTTGTCATGTTTGTGCCATTGCCATTACTCCTTAGGATTGATGTTGCATAGATTAAGGGATGCCACAATAATACTTTTTTTTTTCATTTTGATGGTACAACAAAACTTTGGCAAGGCAACCTCTTACAACATAAATAATCACTGTGAACCCTTTACCTTCAAATTCTGTGACAAACCTCATCATACGATTATTATTTGCCCGATTGTGTTTTATCTAATGACACAAGCCAACCTACGAGAAACACACAAACAAATTCATTTTTACTATTCCGATCAAGTTAGAGCAGTGAATGATCAGTGAAAATCATTAAAAATGGAATTTAAATTGCTTATTTAGGTGTAACATCAAATTGTTACTTACTTTTTTATTTGGCATCGGTGGGTTAAGAGACATACCATGTGACACAAAGAGGGAAGGGATCATAAAGAAAATTGTTACTCCCAATGTTTATAGTTTATAGATTTAATAACTAACGAGTATGTGTAATTGTGTTCCAGTTGCATTGTTAACTGTGCCTACTTTTATTGCGGAAGATCCTGACCGGAAACTTGTCTACTAGTGATGGTCCATGTAGTCCATGCATTTGTATGCTTTTCTTTCAACCATGAAAATTGTCTGGGGTGCTCGGGTGGACCAAGAAAATTAATGCGACCCCACAATAGCCAGTGCGACAACAATTTGGTTGTTGAAGTAGGGCGAAAGACGAAGGCAAAACTACACCACTGAGTAGCTTGTAAAAAAAAACAGCTGATGTGTTGTGGGAAGGCGAAAAGAGTCGAAGGGGAAATTACATCTACGTAGGCAGTAGCTATCGCATCCTGGGAGGGACGACAACAAATACATCATATAGCCTACCATATTAAAGAAAAACATTGCATTTGATGAGGATAACGACAGTCACTCTGGCGGGGTAAGTGAATATTTCACTCAGCTCCAGTTTGTCAACGGAAGGGAAGAAAATGGAGCTGGAGGACGGAGTTGTGTACCAGGACGACCCTGGGACATCAGCTATGATGTCGGAGCGGGTATCAGGCCTGGCCAGCTCTATCTACCGCGAGTTCGAAAGACTGATAGGAAAATACGACGAGGATGTGGTAAAGGAGCTGATGCCACTAGTTGTAGCCGTCCTGGAAAACCTGGATTCCGTGTTCGCAGAAAATCAAGAGCACGAAGTGGAGCTTGAACTGTTGAAAGAGGACAACGAACAGCTCATCACTCAATATGAAAGGGAGAAAGCACTAAGAAAACATGCAGAGGAGGTAAGTTATTTCTTGTAGAAAGTAACACATGGAAGGAAGTGAGATGTGAAGAGTATATGAAAAAACTACATGCAAGCAATTGGTTGGCACAGCAAGTGAGTTTGCGCTGCCCCATGGTGCAGGTGCACGCACCTGTCCCGTAAAACGTGCACGTGGTTTTGTAGTACCCCTCCCCTGTCATCATGACTAATCCTTACGAACAAGAAATTGCTTACTAGGCCTCATTCAATGGATACTTATAGCAAGCTAGCACTATGCTTGTTTCTGGCCCTTATAGCCTAGTATTCATATTGCTGTACACGGTTAACATTGTTTGATTGCCTATGCTAGCTTCTTTAACCAAAGCTGTCACAAATAAATGACAGCCTCTTTCCATTCCACCTCTGACAATGGCAACAGATATCTCTGTTATTAATAGAAAGCAATGGACTTATGTTACGAAATATTGCAAGATCCTTGCAAGAACTTTACTATTATACTGGTAATCTAAGCATTCTTGCCTGACTTAAAAAGCTTGGTGAGGTGAGTCAGCACTTTGAGCCAAGAGTGAAGAGGATGACACAGACAGTGCAGGAGAGGAGAAGGCTCAGCACAGGGTTGGAGTGTAACAGACAGACGACAAAGACAGATCTGAACCGGTAAGCAACGACTCTTCAGGTAGTGTAGGCGCGTACAAACATTAGCCTGCCAATGGAAATTGAGTTTGCCGCTTTATAAAAGTAGCATTGAGTGACTCGGACCAGATTGAAAACAGAAACGTTTATGTTCAATAAACTAATAAATAATTAAGTTCCTAAAGCCTTTTAAGCGAGGGGCTTTCTTATAAAGGAAAAGATGCTATTTAAAATAATGGGTCACACAATCAGCATATTAATCGGTAGGCAGACATCACAGATACTAACATCAAAAGATGCCATTCCTAGTCTTGTTGTGTGATTCTTTTAAAGAGTTCAGATGGCCTCCACCTGGTCAGCTATGAATCAACCTAAACTACAGGGCTCCCACCCTGAGTTTTTGCCAAACCTCTGCCCTGAGTCTTGGTAAGGGTTGATTGAATGTGACCGAGACATTCTGCCTCAGTCAGGTCCTGCGCTTAGGCATCGAATCAGATGCTGAGCCACAGAGACCCAAATACCCAAAACACTGAGAGGGGTAGACGTGGACTATTGGACTCTCATACACACATCCCATACTTTAAAACACTTATGAACACCTATTATTTTCACAATACAATTTTCAGTTAATGATGTATTTGAAATGACCACGATTGGCTGGCAGGTATTCCAATCAAGTCAAGTGATTCGGTTGTTGTCCCCAGTGGCCGTTGGTTACAGCTAGCTGTCCCGTGTGTCATGTTATAAACCCACCACCAGCGTCTAAGGAATTTCCTTGTAAGTGATGTTTATCCCTGGATTCCTGTAGGCTTGTCTTTTGAAGACTTGAAAAGAATGAATAAAATCTTGTGCTTTACTTGGAGATCTGACCCCAAAACAAAAGATCTTCTCTTCACAACTGGTCTAATAATTGATCAGGCAACAGTAAAGGGAAAGGCAGGTTCAAGAATATGAACCCCAGGCAGGTTTAAGAATATAAATAAGAACCCTAAACCTAAGGGTTACCTTCTATGAGCCGAACCGAGATCTACAGCGCCTTTCAAAATGGCAACCTTTTGAGATCGTAGCTCTCAGCTCTTGGACCCTGACTCATCCGTTAGACTTTTAGAGGACATGTGCTGTTGTCGATGGGGGTGATTGCATCCAGCTTTTCTCCACCCCACACACAAATTGTTGTCTGTACAAAGAGCGGGTAGTCAGCTGGAAAGGATGAGGAGGCTCATACGCTACCACTCTAAATTGTCCTTGGACAATTTGGTTGCTGCAACAGGATGTCGACAGGAACCATACACAAAACAAATAATTCACAAGATAGACTCCGGTTAGGGACACATCCTCTGCCCATTTAGTTTGTGTAGTGGTTCAAGTAGTAATTAGTTAATAAATTACATTAATCAATTTGAAATGCTACTGCATATTCTGTAGGTAGATTGTTGCAGAGCTAAAACTTTCTGTGTAGCGTGAATGTATTATAGGCTAATTCACTTTGTGCATGTGCATATTGTTTGTAAGTTGAGAGGATAGTCCTTCTGCGGAGGTAATGCTGACAGGACACACTGTGTGTGTGCGCGCGTGTGTGTGTGTGTGTGTGTGTGTGTGTGTGCGTGTGCGTGTGTGTCGGGGGGGGGGGGGGGGGGGTTCTGTGCGAGTAGAGGTTCATCGAGTTTGAGGACTCTCAGGAGCAGGAGAAGAAAGACCTCCAAAACCATGTGGAAAGAAAAGAGTCACACTCCCGCCAACTGGAGCTCAAGATCAAAAACTATGTGGACCAAGGTGAGTCCGTCACAGACACTCGCACTAAATATCGTTGCTTTTTTTGGATGAATTTGCCCGTGTCTGAAAGGAAGCTACAGTACATCCCTCACTTTGTTCTGATTTTGAATATATATACAGCGTCAGCCTATCTGTATCCCTTCTTGAATTTCAGCATCACCAGGAGAAGTTAGTCAGTTTACACGGCTACCTCTGACTATTTTAAGATCTTTAGCCTATATTTCCTCGTGCTGAACAATTTCTTGTTTCCTCTGCCTCTGGCTTCCTCTTTTCCCTCTCACTATCACACACACACACACACACACACACACACACACACACTCAAATTCATATCAAACAGCGGGTGTGACAGTAATGGGATTACAGGATTGCTGTTACTCCCACACTCTTAGGCTGCCAGTGTATTACCAGTCAGTCTATGGTGGGCGTTGGAAGCCAAGAGTGACTTCATTGAATGTAGCAGAATCTTGAGGGAACTAATAGATTGGAGTGTCATACTCTGCTGCTTGGTCCTCCGTGGGCAAAGTATTGTACAACAAGTTAAAGCAGCCGATTCATATTAGTCAGCCAGGGGCCAAGGGAATGCCAGTGTGAATGTCAAGTTGCTTCTGGTTCCACTAATTCCTGTAAACATTCGACGTTCTCACGAGATGACCTGAAGTGTAAACAAACCCTCCCATCCTTTTCTGCTTTGGACAGTGAAACGAAGAGGGTTAGTGAGTTCAAAGCCTACTTGAGGACAGTTCAATATGTATAAGTTACCTATCAATAACTCCCCGCTGCCTGCTAAATGATCCATTAGTCACTCTTGTGCAGCTAGCCTCCTGAAGTCCATTGTCTTTTAAAGAGACCACCGGTGGCTACAGGAGGTACTGCTTTTGTGAATGGAAACTAACAGCTGGTGTTGAGGCCCCCCATTGTTCAAATACGTGCCCCCCAGAGCTGATCACAATAGAGAAATCCACCATGATAAGCCCCCCCCATCCAGAAGTCATGTAGTGGCGCTGATATTAGGCTACAAACCAAGTCATGGCTGTGCTGGTACCATGCCTATTACAATCTGACCGCGCTACTTTAATGATCGCTCCAGCCTTATCTCCTGGTTGATGTCATCATTAATGGACCAACGCAACCCGAAGAGAATGCAAACTACAAAACAAGTCAACGCTGGCGACATTGTCAGGGCAACGCCATGCACCCCCCTCTGCCCTAGTAGATCATACTCCTACAAGGAGCTCCGGCGTCACATGTTGTTTCATTTACATCCTGTGATTTTACATTACATAATTTTAGCAATGTAATGTTTTTTTTAGGGTCCAAAGAAAGATGCTGGAATAAAGAGGGTACCCCAGCTGGATACAAATTTCCAATGTAATTGGATTACTTAAGGGACATGTTTAGGTCTGTCAGGGAATTAACATCTATGGCACACATACGCCTAAGTTGCAGCAGGCATTCACTACACTTCTTTATTATTATCAACCTATCTCTCCTCTGATGGCGTGAAACCTCGCCCTTCAGCCTAAGTTAGGTCTACAATCCCCAGATTTGGTCTACAATCAGCCCTCAATTTACTCTTACCAGTGTAATCTAGTTTATAAAATCACACAAGGAGAGGTTAAACCTCTCCACTCACCATTTCCCCCTCTCACATTAAATATCTCTGGCAGTTTGATGAGTCATTACCATTTGCAACTGTGCAAAGTCGGGCTGAGCCAATAGGTGGGGATAAGATCCTGAAACCCTTCCAAGTGGTTTTAGCCGGTGTCACCTCCGTTGTTGGCTGCTGTGGCAGCTCCCCACCTACCTCAAGCTAAACCTGACTCACTTACTGGGGTGATTAGATGTTGTTGTCACTCTTTAGGCTGGGACAGTCACAAATCATCAGACAGGTTAGCCTAGCGTTGCCAAGCGTGCGTTTCCCCTATTGATGGGGGTGGGGGGGTGGGGTGTATGCAAGACGGGCGGAACGCATGGGCTCGTAAACTCATGCTGTCACTCTCTTAAAAACTCACCCATGCAAGGAAAGGATGCACACCTATTATATTTAGAAGAGGGACACTTTCATGCCTTTTATGTGTATATTACTGTCTATCGTTGTGTCTTAAGTGACATATTTTTCGTCTGTATAATTATAGAAATTATATTTTCCTCTTTAAGCTTCAATCTACTTGTAGCCTTTTTTTCAGGAGGATAAAAGGACAGTTAGTCAATCAACACTGAAGATTAAGGGCAACAGCCACAACGTAGTAGCTGAATGATTGATGGGTGGATGTTCTGCCTTCATAGTTGGCAGGTTGGAGGAGAGAGAGTCGGAGCTGAAGAAAGAGTTCACCTCGCTCCACCAGAGACACACCGAGGTAAATGGGGAAAAGGGGGCTGGGACAGTGAAAGTAAAGCTTTGGATAATAAGTCTTGTTTCGGGCCCGCCAGTTGAAGCCCGTGCCGGGGCTAACGGTCTTTGTCGTTCTTCTGCGTGTGCAGATGATCCATAACTACATGGAGCATGTGGAGAGAATCAAACTCCAGCAGATGAGTGACAGCGCAGAGTCGGGGACGCTAGGGAGAATCAGGTAGGTAGCCCTGACCTAACGGCTGGTGAAGTTTGTGGAAGCCATCGGTAACGGTGCGTCTCTGGTGTAATTGTTGTGCTCCTCGGTTGATTTTCGGAGGTAATTATGTCCATTGACACCAAATTTGCCAACGTTACTTTTATATCGATTACACATTCTAGGATATCAATGTATGAGCTATAAGGAACAACAAAAGGGCTTATGCCACTTTGATCTCTCCAGGAAAGAGAGGCCACTGTCTCTAGGGGTCTTCCCCACGTCGGGCGGGGGTTCTCTGATGTTGCCGGACCCCCAGGCCCGGACCGAGACGCCGGGCACAGAGGCCTGGAGGTTCACCGACCTGGGCCAGACACGCTCCAACACCAGCCTCAAGGTGAGCGGGCGCCACACGGCTGCAAATGCGAGCCTTTTAAAGTCTTTGATCAGTTCGCTTTGCGTCCCTTTGAAGGAAAACGTAAGTCTAATCAGCACATGGTTATTATGATAAAGGCCAACAAAAAACCTATGAAATAATACAAAATCTTAATGCTGGACTAGTGTTACTTTGGGAAATAGTTATATAGTCCGCTGGGTTTTCTGGTGAATTAAGTAGGGTGGGAGGGAGTCTCCGTTGAAGGCTATGTGTTAGTCAGTGTGTGCTAGGGAGGGATCTGACAAGGGCACCTCTGTATTCCCCTGTCCTACCGCTAACTGCACAGCTATATGCAAATGAGTCACTCTACAAGCTAATCAGAACGGTCTCTGGATAGATAATGCTTCAGCCAGATCTGAATATGTTTTTAAATCACCGACAAGCATTTTGACACAGTACCATACTATTGAATACACTTATACATATATAATCAGCATTTGAATTCAAACGTCACTCTGTAAATGCAATTTGTAAGACAAACACACAGATATTATATTGGGTGTTATTTTTAGCAGCCAATCACTGGGAAAGAGGCCACCTAGCTGGAACGCCATTGGGTGTCAATGCTGCCAGTCTAATCAGCACCACAGGACTGTCATTGTTAGGCCATGCCCTTTCAAACATGGATGGCTTAAATTCGCAGACAGACTTCGGTTGTTTCGGTCAACAATATCTTTGTATATCTTAAGTCCCAGTTGCAATCACTTTACCAAACCATGTCCGTTGCTTTCAATGCTGCTGTAGTTCTGTCTGATTTCATTACGATTTGCTGTTTTAGCCTATCCACACAGAAGAAAACCTCAACAACACAATGCATATTTCACAAATAAATTGAAATCGGCAAAAATACTTTGAGATTATAGAATGCATACAATAGCATATTTGCACCCCATTGGGTTTCCCTCTGTGTGCTAAACTAAAATAGCATAGGCAATGGAAAGCTTGGGCCAAGCCACCATCTCTTTCAGGGAATGCTAACACGCTTTACTTCCAGCCAGCCTGCGAGTGACAAAACACAGCCGCGCACACACGCGCAGACACGCGCACACACACACACACACACACACACACACACACACACGCGCGCGCGCGAGAGTTACGCATTGCTCCCGGTGGCTTCTACATAGACCTGCGCTTCACTGTAATTCTCTCCCTAAGCAGTTGGACCCGGACCACCCTCCAGAGAAAGGGGAGGGTAAGAGTGCACAGGACCCTACTTGGGGGAGCTCTCTGGCAGACGACTGCAAGGTAGTTTGATCGGTGGTGTTGGTGGAAAGGGCAACAGACACCCGCTTGCACGGGGCCGTGGAGCAGCACCGTGTTGTACTGTGTGTGTGTGTGTGTGTGTGTGTGTGTGTCCCGTGAGCTTCAGTAGTGTCTCCGTGTGCACCTCTCATCTTCTATAAAGCAGCACTTCTCTTTGTGCATTCAAAGGCCACACCTGAGCGAACATGCAACCGCGTCCGTTATTTACACACGGTCTTTCAAAATCTCGAGTGCTCCCAAAAGCCTGGCGGACAATCACCAGGCGTCGCTTTGATCTCCCATTTTGTTCCCCCAATGAGAATGTCCATCGGATGGTGTGAACGGCGTGGTTGCATCCAGCTTCGATGCTGTTTTTTTCATTTTTCATTTTTCATTTGGGTTCAATTGCATGTTTTTTCACTTTCTGCTGTAGTTGTTGCTATGCATTACTTTGAACAGTAGATTTTGAATCAACAGCGTGCAAAACAGCAAATGGTGTCAAACTCGGTGCTCTTTGTAGATTTAGTTCTCCTCATACTTATGAAAAGCACTCCATCCTCACACTTGCATTCTGTTGATAAACCTAGAATATTCTGTGGGTGGTGCCTCCTCATAGATTTACTGCCTTTGTAGATCACTCTGTCCTAACTCATTGTAAAAGATCATTGTGTTTTTCTGAATTTCTCTTCTGATTTGTGTTAAATGTGATGTATGTCATGTTCCAACTTTGACTTTCCTGTAATGTTCCCCCTTTCAATGAGTTATGTGATCCCTCCCCTGTGTGTGTCGTAGTAGAAATATGTGTTTGGGTCTGTTTGATGTTTGTTCAACCTGTCTTTCCTTAAGTTGGTCACCTTTTTCATGATCCTGGCCAAAAGTTCAGGAAAACAGTAATTTGTTAATTAAACAGAGTTTCTAGATCCCGAGGTTAGTCCTAAACAACTATTTGAAAAAAGAACTTGGTCTTGTTGATTACTCAAACTTATAAGACCTCCAACATTTAAAGTCTTCCAATAAATAAGCATGCTATGTAAACAATATTATCAATTACCCATTTTCTAGCTCCTGAAATAGGCGGTGGCAGCTTCTATCAAGTCGTCTTTCAGCTTTGTTGTTGTGTTTACTTGCGTGGTTAGCGTCTCTAATGCTTGTGCAGCTTTTTTGGTTTCCAGCTGAGCTGTGTAGTGGTGGTGTTGTTATTCCTCTGTCTCCCTCTGGTGTCCTGTGGTTGTCCAACTGTCCTCACTGTGTTGTTCCCCGTTCCACGTTACCTTGCCCTGGTTCCGTGGTGCCAGGGCGACCCCCCCTCAGCCTCTGAGCTCTCCTTAACCCCTGCTTGGGTGTCATTGCAGGATGAACTGTTGGACTTTGGCCCCGCGGCTTCGGGGGTGGGCGTTGACGGGGAAGGGGGAAGCAGTACGGAGGTGCAGGCCGGCTCTATCTCGATGGGTAGGTACATTCAGTTTCAACGGCAAAGTCTTCACCCAAACGGTGGCTTGAACTCTTTTCCCCGACTTCCCCCCTTCGTGGTGCTTGTGTCCGTAGGTTTGCCAGAGAGCGAGGAGAGGTCCGAGGTGTTGGACATCATCGAGTCCACCCCGGAGCTGGACATGGATCTCAGCGGATACAAGGCATCCAGGTATCACAGGCAACGTCCTATCCATGTCGTTGGCCCAGGCGGCCATTTTACGACGTTACCGCTGACGTAACGGCCGTTCTTCTTCCAGCACCCCGACCAAAGGCATCGAGAACATGGCGTTCGACCGCAACACGGAGTCGCTGTTTGAGGAGCTGTCGTCTGCAGGCACAGGGCTCATAGGGGATGTTGATGAGGGGGCTGACCTATTGGGTAAGAGAAGTTGTATTGATTTGTTCAAACTTTGAAATCCTTGCAACGTACAAGGATATTCCTGCGCTTTTCAATGTGTAAGGTTTAAGGAAGTTGCTGTAGGGGTTTTTATTCCATTTGAATGAATCTGGTTCATACAGTGAGTTTACACAATGCCAGGGCATTTTGCTGAGTTTTCTTGAAAGGTTTCTCCTTAGTATTGGGTAGCACTGCTCTTATACAACTCTTTACATTCAGTCCTGTATTCATACATAATGCTTTTAAGACAAAATTTGGCCTATGATAATACAATGTCTGTGGTTGTCTCTTGCCTTGCATATTCTCATGATTCATTGTTTCCCAAATATGTTGGCTGGCTGATGTGTAAACACTATGGCAAAAGCTAGCTGTTTCTGGCTGTCTATGATGTGTAGCCAACAGCTGTCATGCTAACTCCCACCTCTTCTTCTCCTGTGCCCTATCCTATGGCATTTGTTCCTAAACCCAGTGGAGTATTCCGGTGTGTATGACTTAAATCTTATCCTCAAACCCTGTCTCCTTCAATTTTCCTTTCCTTTCTCCTTCTATCTTCCATACCTCGCCATTTCTAGCTCATAGCTTCTTCTTTGGTTGTGAGGTTGGCAACCAGCTTTAATGATGCGCAACGGAAAGCTTTACAACTCCCTAAGCTGTTCTTTTGTGAAAGTTGAGTCTTAAGTACAATCAACTTGCCTCTGTTTCCTCCAGAGCGCCATCTGTTGCTTTCTGTTTGATAATGCAACTTGCTCGTAAAGTCCGCCTAACCTTTTCCCCTTCTTTTACAGCTTTAAAATGCCTTTGGTTTCTTTGTTTTTCATGGTGTCTAACCTTACCGACCTGCTCCTCTCCCAGATAGCTTATGGCCAACCGCTAACCTTAGCGCTGGCTTCTTCCATCGGTTTGTCATTCCTCTGTCTCACACTCTCTCCATCTCTCTCCTCTCTTTTCGGCCTGACTTGGATTGCATGGTTTTCTCAGACCTTAGTTTGCTTGGTAAGGCCTCACCCACCCACTCCATCCCTCTCTGGCCCTTCATGTGACAAGTCCTGTGAGTGTAGATGTGTGTGTGTGTAGGGATAGTTGATGTAGTTGTGTGTGTCGTTTCTTTTTTTGTATTCCTCTGTAAGAGTTAATTGACACCCTTACTTGTCCTCTTTGATATTTTCTTTGATTATCAAAATGTCAGCCATAAACCGAATGAGTAACTTTGGCTTACCTCACTAAATAAAATCTGTCAATGACAGTTCTGGTTTAAATCTTCCCTCCAGGTATGGGTCGAGAAGTTGAGAATCTTATCCATGAGAACACGACCCTCATGGAGACCAAGTAAGAGCCACACCTCTTTCTTCCTCTCTGTCCATTTTGTCCACCACCGGCCTGCTCTGACCCGCCTCGCTCCCCCTGTGTTCCCCCACAGAAATGCCCTGAACGTGGTGAAGAACGACCTGATAGCGCGGGTGGACGAGCTGGCCTGCGAGAAGGACGTGCTGCAGGGGGAGCTGGACGCCTTGCTGCAGGCCAAGGCCAAGCTGGAGGACAGGTTCAAAGAGCTGGAGGAGGAGCACAAGAAGTGAGTTCCTAACCCGTCACACCCACAGAGCGGTGGTCGGCCGACGGGCTACGGGGCTCCATGTTAAGCCATGTGAACTGTGTGTGCTTCCCCAGAGTACGCGGGGAAGCGGAGGAGTTGAAAAACAAGTCGAAAGATGAGGAGGAGGTGAGCGCCTCATGTTTCTGTGTTTTCAACGTCACATACTCGCCCCCCCATGACAAACTTAACCTGCAGCGTTCCCTAGTCACCTAGATGTGTGCGTGCTATGATAAGATCGACCGCAAATGTAACTTGCTCGTGACTCTGGCTCTGCCTTTGCTGCGGCAGAGTGACGTGCCCACGGCCCAGAGGAAGCGCTTCACCAGGATCGAGATGGCCCGGGTCCTGATGGAGAGGAACCAGTACAAGGAGAGGCTGATGGAGCTGCAGGAGGCCGTGCGGTGGACTGAGATGATACGGTGAGGACGGAGCCAGCGGACGCGCGGGGCGCATCTCCATGGCTTCCGTGGAAGGAGAACAACCGCTTTCGTAACCCCTTTAGTACCATTCCTTCATCACCAACAGGCAGATGTGTGAGGATTGGTCTTAAAATGACAGCCGAGCAAAGTTTATCAGAGGGAGTGGCTATGGATATAGCGGAAAGTAAGCTGCCATCCCTGGGCTGGGGTTGCCTTTTGAACACGGCACGGTCGATTACACATCGAGGTTGACGATGATCTCCCTGTTCTTTTTGGCTCCGCTTGCTCATTGAAGTCGTCTGCTGCAAAGTAGGTCACCCGAAGGGAGTGATTGAGAGGGAGTGCAGAGCTATCTGCCTCGCCTCAGAACGAGCAACAGCATCGCTGAGGAACGTCTTCGAATGACTGAGACCTAACTGGATGTCATCCTCTCTTCTCTTTCCAGGGCCTCGAGGGAAAACCCCGCTCTGACGGAGAAGAAAAAATCCAGCATCTGGCAATTGTAAGCGCTTTTATGTCCGGCCATTACAGCATGTACGTACAAGAAATACTGTCTCTCGGCGTTTGTTAAAAACCAGCTCATCATAATGGAACTTCATGGTACATGCGGCCGCGGAAGTCTCGACGTCATTCTCGAACCCTGAATCGCTCTCTCTAAACGTAACCCGGTGTTGATCTCTCTCTCTTCCTTTTCGGGTTGGCCGTTGTATTGGCAGAATTAGGTAATGACGGCTTGCTAAGCCCCCCCCACACACTCCCTAGCTCACCCCCTGTTGTCCCCGGTGACGCAGTACTGCCCCCTCATCAAAGATGGAAACATCCTGGATGCGTGCCCCCTCCATATTACTCTTCCCGTTGCATCAGTTGTGGTACTAGGCTGTTTCAAACCGATTCCGCCATTGCCCCAGGACCTTCTGTCCCAATACCCCACCCCCCACCCCCCCGCCCTGCTTACCCTTTCATGTTGTCCTGCTGCGCCTGCTCCCAGACTGTTAGGAGAGGCACACTCCGGAGGGCTGGGGTCTGTGGTTGCTAATGGGAGCTTTTTTCCAGCTCGTCTGGTATTCAGTGTCAGCTTCAAACCCGTTGTAATAATGTTGGTTCAGAGTGGTACTAGGCAGGAGTTTAAGATCGACTACAGGGATTGGTTTAAGGGCTCATTTTCTATCTTCAATCTGGTGTCGACGAATGACACAGAGAAAGCACTGTTTTACTTTACAGCTTTCTGGGCGTCACTTCCACTCCACTTCCAGTTGAGGCTTAACACGGCCCTTCACACTTAATCTAAGCCAGGGGTTGATATTCTAGAACAAAACTTGAGGCAAAAATCATAGAAATTGGACATTTTTCTTCTATCTGTTGTGCATTTCAGGAAAATTGCATTGTATTTTTTTATTTACCTTACAGGTCATCCTCATCGTCACCCTTACCAGTCATTTTGGTGTGATTATGGTACTTTCCCTAATGAAAGCATGCAATACGTATCCACCTGGAGTCTGTACACGTTGCTATCAGGTCAAGAACCCAAAGGAATGACTTCCTGATTTCTCTGTAGTGTATACTCACATGTCTGACAATGCTACGATATGACATTCTGGATTCGGATAGTCCAAGGCGAGCACTCTGTTGGGTGGGGCTTGGGTAGGGCAATTCCTCTCTATCCAGCCATCTCTCCTTACTAATATTCCTTGGCTGCATGCTTTCCTTCACTCGTAGGTGGTGGTGTTTTGGCACTTGGTTTGTTGACTCTTTCCTTTCCCATTTTCCTTCTTGTGCGTCCACTGACTCTCTGTCTCTCTGGGGCATCCCTAATCCCCGCCCACAGCTTCAGCCGCCTGTTCAGCTCCTCCTCCACCTCCTCCACCACCTCCTCTCCTTCCATGGGGACGAAGGGCGAGTACCAACCCAGCAACGTGAAGTACAACGCTCCCGGAGGAGGCATGGTGAAGAGGAGCAGCACCTTCTCCCAGTTCCCCACCGAGAAGTCCAAGACCTTCGACTTCCTCAACGAGGAGTGAGTCTCGCTGATTGCTGAATAGCTCAAATTCCGTCACATAACAATGTTCACCGCATTATCGCCTAACACTCACATATAATATTTATATTTAGCTGTGCAAAATATACACTGCATAATAAAGGTACAGTCATTTAATAAGAGAAAAAGTCACGTTAGTTAACCTAAATATCCATATTAAATGTTCTAATATAGTTTGCCAAAGCTCTTCCTTCACCCTGTACCGGCTAGTCCTTGGCCAATGACACGATTGGTTATGGCAAATGCTGGTAAAATGTGGGATTTGAGTTCATATTTTGTGTGAACCATATAAAAACGTCAATGTTATAATCAAGAACTGTCCCGATCACCTATGATCCTGTTTGAAACAAAGCGCTTACTACCGTGTGTAAACCCTAAACAAGGACCGCTGCAAGGCAAAACATCTGAAACTACAACCTCAATCTCTGTGGTGTTATTCTGATAAAACACATCAGTATAGTAATTAGTTGGGTAAAGTTAGGGATGCACCGATACAGATATCAGTGCTCGGGATCGGTCCGATACTTTGCTCATGTACTCGTAAAACTACTCTGCTATAACCGCGCCCGATACCACTTTACGGGATTGTGAGGCTGAGTGTGCACATAGCAGTGTTTTTCCTTGTACTTGGTCTACAGAAAAGTGGTATCGGTGCATCCCTAGATGAAGTTATGGTAAATGTCCCAAATGTCGTTTGACCATGGAACGGTCTCTTCCTTTTCCCCCCAGGATGGATCCGTGCAGCTCTCCGTCCCGCAAGGAGCAGAAGAAGGCCCAGTACCGCCAGGTGAAGGCCCATATGCAGAAGGAGGACGGCCGGGTGACTGCCCACGGCTGGAGCCTGCCCAGCAAGTACAAGGTGAGGGCGCACAGAGAGAGAGGCGATGGGGTCAGAGCAGGAGAAGGAATGCAAAATGGATTTACCGATGAAGAACGGGGAATGTTTTTGTGGACTTGCTGTTCTGTGTGTGTTTTTCGGACTCCAGCAAGTATCAAACGGTGGGCAGACAGAGAACAAGATGAAGAACCTTCCAGTACCCGTTTACCTGAGACCCCTGGACCAGAAAGATGCTTCCATGAAGGTAAACACACACACTTAATACACAAAGCTGTCCTTCCATTGGGTCTAAAACAAACCCCTTTGGTGTGTCAAGCCTTGAGAGTGAAGCCTTAAAAAACAAACACAGCAAACACAATACAAATAGACGCTCTAATAATGTGTTTGACACTTGGAACACTTGTCCTGTACTTGTAGTTGTCTTTAGTGGTTTTCAACCCCAAATCATGCACCCGAGGCCAGGACAAGCCACAAAGGATTAATAGGTCCCGTTGATCAACGTCATCCGTCTACTACAATAGGCAGTGATGTCTTTTTTTCTCTCCAGCTGTGGTGTGCAGCAGGGGTCAACCTGTCCGGTGGCAGGCTCAAAGAGGTGGCCCCTGGGCCGGGGGCTGGAGAGGGCTGCGACACCTCCGAGGGCCCCAAGCAGAGGAAGGGCTCCCAGAGCAGCCTGGACCAGTCGGAGACAGACACTAAGGTAAGGGCCGCTCCAAGTTCCACACGAGGGAGCTGTCAATCTGTAGAGATGAGGGTGAACTCAAATGGGGCAGTTTGTTGACGATACGCTTCTGATGTGTGGCCATGCACCTTCCTTCCTGTTCCACTAGTGCTGTGAATGGAGGCTGCACGGGCAGGAGCGAACTGGCCTGTCTCCACCGCAATCATTGGATTTTTAATTAGTTAGGTGGTTCTCAGTAATGAAACTATTCGCCTTCTATTTTTGTAACACTCCGAATCATCTTGCCCCAGGAAAAAGAGAAAGAGGACCAGGAGGAGAGAAAAGAGGAGAAGAAAGAGGCTGCCCTCCAGGAGGAGATGTCCAACCGGGTTTGGATCTGCACCAGCACCCACTCCTCCACCAAAGTTGTGGTGCTGGACGCCAGCCAGCCTTCAGACATCCTGGACGCCTTCTACGCCTGCAACTCTCATGTGCTGTGCATTGCCAGCGTGCCAGGTGTGTGTGTGTGTGTGTGTGTGTGGGGAGGGGGGGGGGGGGGGGGGGGGGGGGCGGTGGTGGACTGGGGGTTTGTGTTTTCGGTGTGTTTTGTGTATGTTGTTGGCTTTAGTTGCATTGTCTGTGTTGTGGTGACTGTGCGTCTGCAGTCTAAAATGCACTGGTCTGTGTGCTGTAACTATCAACCAGAATCTTTGGAGTAAGGTTCCATTTTCTCTTATTCGTAACCCTTTGTGCTGAATAGAGTTGTGCCTTTGAAATTTACCAAAGCGTGTCGGACATCTGTGTGTGTGTTGGTGTCCTAGGTGTGTTGGAGTCAGACTACCCTGCAGGAGAGGAGGTGCCCCAGGACCAGGAGGTGGGACAGGCGGATCGCGTGTCGTTGGCGGGAAGCGTGGCCAGCGTGGGCTCCACGGGCAGCGATGGTGTCCTGGCCGCAGAAGGGACCACGGCCGTCCCACAGACGTCCAACGTGGGGGGCAGCGAGGTCCCGGCGGAGCACAGCTCAGGTACACCAGACGCCCCCCCCCCCAATGTCCCCAGGCTGATAGGGGTACTGGAGCGCCTTTACTGCATGCTAGGTCTTTACTTTCCAAATTGGATTGAGCTGAACCGATCAAAATAATTCAGTGTACGAGAGCTACATTTTTTTATTGTATTGTTTTTATGAATATCATTATTACTATTATTAGTTAATATTATTACATCATACAGTTGAATTTGACAGTCATTGTAGTCTTAACCAAATGCTTTGCTTCAACATGAATGCAATGCCACTACAGAATAAGTGCCTATCTTCTTATGTATTGTGGCCTTTTTTTTTTTTTTTCCCGAAATTACATGAAGGGGTTTTGCTCGAAACGTCTGTGTGGCTAAATATCATAATGGGAGTGCTGTTCTAGTTTTTCTTTAGCACTTTTTAAACCATTTCATCATGTCTTGAATCTGTCTAAAATGTTCTAAGTATCATACAGCTCAAAAACTTTACTTGTTGCTCCCCTTCCTGCAGTGGACCTGTCCAGAGAGCCCAGTCCAGCGGAGGACGGGGTCCCCACGGCGGAAGAGGCCACGGAGGCCACGGAGGCCGACGCGGGGGTGGGCGAGGAGGTTGAGCCAGCCGGCCAGGGCCAGGAGGCCAGTCAGCCGGGGATGTACACGGAGCACGTGTTCACCGACCCCCTGGGGGCCCAGCCCACGGAGGACTCCACCACAGACCCTCAGAGGTAGGAGGGCTCCCTGCTGATCCGTAATATTGATAGGCCGTCTCTGGTTTGTGGTTCCTTTAGCACTTTAACCAGACCAATCGATGGCTGGATTGATCATTATCAGAAAGATGGATTAGCTGCTACGCCACCAAGGCAGTGGTGCTCCGTTTGGGTGCGACGGAGCCTTTCAATGTGCGACGTCTTCCGATCAGCCAGGCCTGCTCTCATCGGCGTCCCTCTCTCTGCGTTGTGTGTCCCAGGGGGTTGGACCAGGACGGCCTGTCGTCCATGCCCGAGGAGAGAGAAGTGGCCGGGGAGGAGGTGGTGAGGATGAGCAGCGCCCTGCCCACCATGTGGCTGGGGGCTCAGAATGGATGGTGAGGACCAGGGTGTGACACAGGGGCTCAGTAGGGATCCGTAGGGGCTCGGCGGGGGGTTCCACCAAGCAACACCGCTGGGTTCCCAAGGGAGCTCGGTGGCCCAGTACATTTAAATGCCACATTCCGTCTTCTTTGTAAGCGTAGGTGTTCAGGTTTTTCTGTCTCTGTCTTTTTTTGTTGTTGTTGCTATTCTCCGTTAGTTTGTACGTCCACTCTTCAGTGGCGAGGTGGCGGAAGTGTCTCCATGCCATCAAGCTGAAGGATTCCATTCTCAATATAGTGTGAGTACTCCGAGGAAAGGCCTGCTACACCTTTGATACGTACACTTTTAAAGAAGCCATTTTAAGAATAGCATGGTTGCTCTCTGATCTACAGGCATGTGAAAGGGAGAGTTCTGGTTGCTTTAGCAGACGGGACGCTGGCTATCTTCCACAGAGGTTCAGGTATGAAACCTCCATTCTCAAATGGTTTTGTCAAAAGACCCCTTAGCCGTTTTTCTCAGGAGACCTGGTAGCCATTTCGGGCCTAAAGGAGAGTTGCGCTGTGTTTCTTTCCCTTTGCAGACGGCCAGTGGGATCTGACCAACTACCACCTGTTGGACCTTGGCAGGCCTCACCACTCCATCCGCTGCATGACTGTGGTCCACGACAGGGTGTGGTGCGGCTACCGCAACAAGATCTACGTCATCCAGCCCAAGGCCATGAGGATAGAGGTGTGGCGGACACATTGACTGATCTACTTTAGGGTCACCTTAGTGTTCCTTCCTCTCACTTAGCCCTAGTGTAGCTACCTCTCACCTAGCCTAGTGCAACTACCCCACACCTAGCTTAGTGTAGCTACCTCTCACCTAGCCTAGTGTAACTACCCCTCACCTAGCTTAGTGTAACTACCTCACACCTAGCTAAGTGTAGGTACCTCTTACCTCGCCTAGTGTAGCTACCTGTCACCTATCCCCAGTGTAGCTACCTCTCACCTGGCTTAGTGTAACTACCTCTCACCTAGCTTAGTGTAACTACTCCTCACCTAGCTTAGTGTAACTACCTCTCACCTAGTGTAACTACCTCTCACCTAGCCTTGTGTAGTTACCCCTCACCTAGCCTAGTGTAGCTACCTCTCACCTAGCCTAGTGTAACTACCTCTCACCTAGCCTAGTGTAGTTGCCTCCCACCTAGTCTAGTGTAGCTACCTGCCACCTAGCCTAGTGTAGCTACCTCTCACATATCCCCGGTGTAGCTACCTCTCACCTGGCTTAGTGTAACTACCCCTCACCTAGCCTAGTGTAGCTACCTCTCACCTAGCCTAGTGTAGCTACCCCTCACCTAGCCTAGTGTAGTTACCTCCCACCTAGCCTAGTGTAGCTACCTCTAACTTACATTACGGTTCCTAGCTCACTGCCGGTGAAATATGTATATTCATACATGTCAATATCAAATACAGATTTAACAGGTTTGTTGATTGACTTGATGTGACTTATGTTTTTCCCCCTTCTCCCTCGTTTTGTTCGGGAGTAGAAGTCGTTTGACGCTCACCCCCGCAAGGAGAGCCAGGTGCGGCAGCTGGCCTGGGTGGGGGACGGCATCTGGGTGTCCATCCGACTGGACTCCACGCTGCGGCTGTTCCACGCCCACACCTACCAGCACCTCCAGGATGTGGACATCGAGCCCTACGTCAGCAAGATGCTGGGTACGCTCCAACTACCACAGAAGGGACAGCTTAGCCCAAAACAAAAACAAACTGTTTTAATAATCCCTCCCTTTCAGGAGAACAGTGTTAATCTAAAAGCGTTTTCATGAATAAGGACCTAAGTGGCTCTAATCAGTATGCTTATCGCAAGAGGCTTGAACTAGGTGACATCATTTGAACTGATTGTGTAATCGGATAATGTTGGATCAACTGAGAAATATCACTAAAACCAGAACTGTGTTTGGGTGTTATTCAACATCTGTTGAGTTAACAGACCAGGAATGCTAATCGTGCACTGTGAGCGGTTTTAGAATGTACTTGCTTGATTATGCAATCAGTGCATGACCTTATTAACCAAAGGGGAATGACCTACTTCACACACTGTAAGCACCACCATATTACAAAATCTCTACCTCAAAGTAGGATTCTGCAACAAAAAAAAAAGAAGTTGTAATAACAACTAAATAATAAAGAAAAATTGCTAAAATGTTCACGGTTGTTTGACTGCGGACCAAATTGTCATTCTGGTGGCTGCAACAGAACCATGGCATGCGTCTGGTCATGCCCAGACGGGGGTTGAAAGGCCGAGCTGACCTGTTCTCCTTCCCGTGTGCCTAACAGGGACCGGCAAGCTGGGCTTTTCCTTCGTCAGGATCACAGCCCTCATGATCTCCTGCAGCCGCCTGTGGGTCGGCACCGGCAACGGAGTCATCATCTCCATCCCGCTGTCCGAAGGTAAGAGCTCCGCTCGCACCGACCACCGGCTTCAGGGAACGCGTCGCAGCAGCGGAGTCGGCTCAGAGGGTTGTGGGAGACTCAGCAGAGCTCTGAGGGAAGTCGGCCTTTCGTCTTAAAGGTCTCTTGAGGGGAATCCTAGAGACAGGAAATGAGTCCTAGGGTGTGGACTGCACGGAGCGAGGCAGTGGGAGAGCGAGCAGGCACTCCCTACAGTCTAGACTCCTCCGCTTCCCCAATAAGTCCATCCTCCTCTCCCCCTCCCCCTCTCCCTTTCTCTGGCTGAAGCCGTAGGTCCTCAGCACGGGCAGTCTTTAAGGAGCCTGAAGGGTGAGTCAGCATCACATAGACAGATATTTCTCTCTCTCTCTCTCTCTCTCTCTCTCTCTCTCTCTCTCTCTCTCTCTCTCTCTCTCTCTCTCTCTCTCTCTCTCTCTCTCTCTCTCTCTCTCTCTCTCTCTCTCTCTCGCACTCGTTCTTCCTCTTGAGTGTTCCTACCGAGCGTACTTCCTCTTTGTGTTGTCACCACAGCACTCCTTCTTCTCCCTCCCATGGCCTCTCTATCCCGCTAGCTCTCATTCTCAGGTGCTCCAGTAGCTCCTCCCCGCCCCCCTTTCCCTCTCCCTCCTTCTTACCCCTGCCGGCCTGCTCTCTGTCCTGGTACGTTTGCTCTGTTGCACTCCAGCCCGGTCCGTCCCTTCTACTTCATATTTCCAAAGATGTGTTGGAGCTACCGGGGGTTTAACGGCTGCCATTAATAACCAGTTCTCCCTGTCCAAGGTCTTCCCTGTTGAACGTTGTCTCGTAACTTTCCGCCACTCACAGCCGCCCTCTCGTTTCCATGGCGTTGGTCCCTCACACAGTCTGCTGTCCTATTGCATTGCCTTGAGACCGTTAGGCCAGGCGGCGATTGTCATGGCACCAGTGGCTGTTATGTGTGCGGGTGTTTTGACTGGTTTGTGACGCGTTGTGTGTGTGTGTCCCCCCCCCCCCCCCCCCCCCCCCATCACTAGCCAACAAGACAACGGGTATAGTGTCCAGCCGTCCTGGCGGGGCGGTGCGGGTGTACAGCGAGGACGGGGTGGACAGCGGCGTCCCGGGCAGCTCCGTGCCCTACTGCTCCATGGCCCACGCCCAGCTCTGTTTCCATGGACACCGGGACGCCGTCAAGTTCTTCGCGGCTGTCCCAGGTAAGAACGAACGTAAAGGCAAGGAGTAGTGAATGGTTGAGTTAGGGTCTCAGTATAGACTTGGAGGTACATTACTAGCAAAAGACGCAAAAGAAAGACACTACATGGAAACAAAGCTGAAATCAAATCCGTATGTCAGTTCGACAAGGATGATATATATATATTTTTGTTGCCTCTTCCTCTAGGTCATGTAATCCCGCCCCCGGGCACCGCCGGGGATTCTGGGTCGGACGACCCGGCCTCGGAGTCATCTGACACGTCTGAGGCGCCCAAAACCTTCCTGGTCATGAGCGGCGGAGAGGGCTACATCGACTTCAGAATCGGTGAGGAGGATTCGGGGGTTGGGTTGAAAGGGCTGTGAACAATCCCCATTGTGTGGACTTGATGGGTTGATAGCCTCTGAAGCGCTTTTCTAAACCGCGCTATGAGGCCTAAGGAGGGCTAATCCCCTGCCTGTTTGTCTGCGCGGAGCCTAACCCGTATTCTCCCCTCAGGCGACGACGGTCCAGAGCTGGATGGCTTATCGGAGCCCACCACCAGGAACCAGTCCCCCCCCACCAAAGCTGAGCGCAGCCACATCATCGTCTGGCAAGTCACTTCCTCTCAAGAGTGAGCCAATCGTCGACTGCCACCTCATCGCCAGGGTTGTTCGTACACTCTTGCATGCCCAACCCACCCACCCACCTTTTTTTCTGGGTTTTTATTACTGGTATGGTTATTTATGTTACTCTCAAACCGAATAAGTTGGACATGGTTTCTACTGATTATATGTTATGTTTTCTACCAATTCCTTTAAGCGTTTGGTCTGGGTTAAGGAACATTTAGAAGAAGTATATGAAATAATGTGCAGGATTTGTCTTGTTGACGGTAGAGCATTGTCAACCCCTTAAGTAGTGCACATGAGGTAAGTGCCAGGATAAACCTGCTATATCGTGAATAGAATCTAAAGGGACTGACCAGGCTTGTACCTATAGTTTTCCTCTCCCCAATCATAGGACGGGTCTTGAAACAAAGGGACCTGTAAGAAGGGAGACATGTAATGTAAACTAGAGGGAAGAAGAGGCTTTAAAGTGTACTGCAAATTTGAGTCTTGCTTTTTACTAGTTGGAAGTTGTGTTGCAACACCCATGATTAAGGCCATTGTCTGCAAGCCCCGAGTCAGTGAGTGTGTAGTAAATGCGCGCACGCTCACTGTCGCCTTTCCTGTGTTTAGCATTTTTATTGTCCTACTACAAAATTATTTTTGCTACCTTCTTTGTGTAGGTATGGTTTAAACACAATCTGGAGACCTTAGGGGGTTCCATGTATAGAAGATCGAGGTGTACTGTAGGTTGGTAATAACCTGCATGGGGAGGTCCTGTATCTCCGTCCAAATGTCTGCCTGCGCCGCCATTTTGGATCCAACTCCCAGGCCTGCTGTTGTAGGGGGAATCTGCCTGTGCCACCGTTTTGGGGCTTCCATTATGCTAAAGCTTGTTGGCACTTTAAAGCATAAATGTTAGTCATCTAAGGTTTTGAGAAATACCATTATAATGTATACTAATATGGCAATGTGCTTTGATTTTTGGACAGAACAAAATACATAGCTGAATATTTATTTGTATGATTCTATAGTGGTATCCCCGGGTTACCAAAGGACAAATTGTGAGATCGTTATTGAACGTAATTTTTCATTTCTGTAGGTCGTCATCTCTTTACCACAACAATTATTTTCTGAGGTTTCCTCTGTCAAATATACTTCACAGGGATTTTTCATGAACATGACAGTGGTGTGGGGCACCTTTAATCAACATCCACACAGGCCTAGAAAAGGTCTCCTATTGTCATTTTGTGCCATTTCGCACATATGCGAAAGCCTCAAAGCCAGTTACTTTTAGTTTTTTTTGTACTTATCTTTGGATGTCTATTACATTTTATGTATTCGAATGGATTCTCTATAGTGAAACAAAATACCTACGGGTTGGTGTCTAGATTTTTTTTAAATATTTGAACATGATGGGTTATTATTGTAGCTATTTTCCATTCCAGAACAAATAACTTCATATCGTGTTGCATCCATTTCAGTATTTTTTTCTATTGAGCCTGATCAGGTTCAGAATGTAACTTTCTACATGAACAAAATATTACACTTTAAAAAAAACATGAATCCTTTTAAGACTAATGGGTTTAAGTGATTGTTAATTATGGTTAAATAAAACAAATCCTGTTGACATTTTTGGCAAACTGACTATAAATGCGGTCTGAACATAGTTATGTTGATTGATTCTGAACACTCTTTGTACTGAGCTATGCATGTTTTTTCGTTTGTTTTTTGTTTTCAACCCTGCTATCAATAGGTTGAAATCCCGGTTTATTCCCACCGTTTTGGGTGGGATGGATGTGGGCATGTGTGTTTGCCTGTTTGAATGTGTGTACAGTATGTATGCTAACACAAATTCTGTCGTGTTAGTTTGTTCTTGCAAGTGTGGAGTGTATGTCTACTAACAATCTGTTTATCTCTTGAACTCAAGAGAGTGGTCAATAGTAGTGTGATGTCTCACTATACCGGGCCCTGCCCTGAGCCCTGAACACCGTACGACTATAACTGTGGTCCCTCCTGGTCAATGTTTGCTAAAACAGCATCATAGCCTTATTTTTAACGATCTATTAAACTCAATTTCATGGGGAGTTCCATGTGCGTCTTTTTTGTTCTGTGTTTGGTTTGTCCTCAATTGGGGTGCTCTGTGGTTCTATTATTTTTCATAGAATCAAACTTCTCAAATGGGTAGTTATAATTTAATTCAGTGTATTTATTTTTAAGTAAAAAAATATACAAATATTACAGTACAGTAAGTTCCAAATATCTTTTTTTTTCTATAACTAACTTTTTCTAATTTGGGGTAACAGTTTCAACAGAGGCCATACTTATTTATATACATACTATTTCAAATATACAATACAGTACAACATTTCATTGTCACACCTCACTATATTATAGTGTTGATTGCTACTCTGGGGCTGGCTTTCCATCTCCAGTCCTTTGGCACAATGTTAGAGAAAGGACAAGTTCACTATTTTTAATCTTGGGCCCATTTAAAAAAGAAATCTGACATGTCTTTCTGGCATTCGTGCAGCGTACTTCTATATTGGTCTTTGATGATACGCTATTGGTTTTTGCTTTGCCAATATTCATTACAGACCAGAATGCAGGACCGATTTCAAACTGGAAATTTTAATAGCCAGACAGGTATTTAGGTTAAGGGTATGGAGTTATAATAAACTGTATTATCAGTGATGCAGCACCACAGCACTAATCTCAACATACCTATCATATATTGTGCTTCAGTCTCAGTGTTGTCCACCTAAAATGACACAAAGAGGGTGTGATCTTTAATTGTATAGCTTAAGATGCACAGAAAGGAATTCCCTCCCATATGTCTGATTGACTCAAGGTCCTGCACCGGTATTACAGTATGTTTGGCATCCCGGAAATCTAAACAAGTCAAGGCAAAATACCATGGAGGACAAGGCTTTGATGGTGTTTCTAGTTCTTCGTATCACTGAGATTAAGGGTCTAAGGCCGATAAATCGTGCTCATCGATGCCAGATGTTAATGGTTTTTCAGCCGGAACCTTGTGTTTTTACTCCGGTATTCCATGGTGTATATACCAGACCACCCTTAGATAAGGTTGCCCATTTTAGAAAGTGGGGAGACAAGAGGGATGATAGGACGTGGATCTGTAGTCCCCAATGCAGTATAGTAAGGGTTTCCTGAAGATAGGCTCCAATGTTTTACATACATATCATACCAGGACCTATGACCTAATAGTTTATCCAAACATGAGACGACTTTTATCATCTCAATAAAACTTGTGGCCGTAGAAGACCATGATTAAGTAAACAAGGGATATTCTGTGTCGCAGGGTTCAGCAGTGGGCAAAATTAAACCAAAAAGCGATAATCTGTTGTGTTCCTGTTCCACAGTAAACATTTTGGTTAATTTTTTCAGTTGTCAAAGGAAAATACAGAAGGTGAGCCTTTGCCAAGCTCTTTCAAATGCATTCGAACTGTTGTCTCACCAGGGGGTGGTATGTACTCATCTACCTGTATTTCCCTCTTAGTCCCTTTGTCGTGCTCGGAAACAGAGTCATTAATCTTGATTGTCTATTTGCAACAGGTCATTTTAAGAGGACTCTGAAAAGTATTGATCGCTAATGGCTTGGTTTTGAATTGCTGGAGGGTTACTTTGTACATCTGCATGGCTCTTCATGATTATACTCATTTACCACAAAACATATGCCCCTTGGAGTTGAATGCCTTCGTAATTAGCAACTGTAAATTCGGAAATTGATCCAATATAGTTGGACTCCACATGCAACCGGTTTCCGCCTTGAATGTTGAGTCGACCCCTCACTGCATTTGTTAAGTCAGTAATACTTGTTTATCCTAAATGAAACAAACAAGCCCTTGTATGTTGTCCCATTAGATCATATTTGATGTACACATTAAGAAGGAGTTGAACGTAGTTTATGCCATATTTGTTGATGGCCATGTTGTGTTAATACTGATGGAACATCTACTCCCTTGGGGGAACCAATACACCCTCAAGGCTCGCTAAACTCTGTGCCTGTAAAGGAGGCTGCTGTCCCCATACTAACCAAAAGGGGGCAACACTGCGCCGGTTCTCGACTGCAGCGCCGAACAGGACCACTTCCGTGAAATTACATCACAATGCGATCGCACCCCCGCTCCCCTCCTCCTCCCCCCTCCTCTTAAGCCATGCGGGGGCTGTGTGTGCGTGTGTGAAAGCCTCACACAGGCACAGACAGAGGCACACGACGGCAGCCGCGTTCAGGCCTCTGACGTCAGAGCGTGCGTGGCAGGCCGGAGAGGGGATTCTGAGGCAACTCCACGCCAAGCTGCAGCATTTTAGCGGGGCTGTCTACCCGGCTCTCAGAGAGGCTTAGGAAAAGCAGCAGAGCTCCTCTGACACAGATTGTTTCTCCCGGGAGATGCATCATGATCCGTGCAGGAGAGAACATATTTGTGATATTTACTGTGCTCACTAGGATACTTGTTTGGTGGCAGCATATCTTTAATATCTAACTAGGTAGAATGGCTCTCCGTCCGATTTGGGGGTTGGTTATGATGCAGACTTTATGATTCATTACGCCATACACACACACACACACACACACACACACACACACACACACACACACACACACACACACACACACACACACAAGCATACACAGACACACACACACACACACGAACACAGGCATACACAGACAGGTGCATGTGTACAGAGAGAGACAGTTAGTGGCTAGAGAACAGCTGCAGCCGGCTGGGTTATGTAACAGCTGAGACCTGCCCCACAACACATTTGGGGGGCCAGGATAGACGTGGCACGTCAGCCCACTGAGCTCACACTAGGGACTACATTACCCATAGTTCAGGATGGTCTGCTGGTCAGTCCTCTATTTAGCTCACTTGGTCAGTGTCTCTCTCCCAAAAGGGACACCTTCATTACAGTATAGTATTATGGATCAAGAGAGGGATGGAGTGATGATGAGAAAGACAGGGGTGGACATGGTGGAAAAGTCTTGCAGGGAGGAGTTAAGAGCAAGATGAGAGAGTGCCCGAAAGACAGGATGAGGAACGGAGAGAAGAAGAGGAGCAGAGGAAAGAGGAGAGGCAGGGCAGATGACATAGGAATGAAGGATTTGGCAGAGGAGAGAGGGAGGGATTTGACATTGCAGGAGAGAGGAAGAAGCATCTGCTGCCGACCGTCAGTGTAACCCTCCCCTCTGAGAAGGTCAGCTGAGATCTTGGTAAACAAGTGTGTGTGTGTGTGTGTGTGTGTGTGTGTGTGTGTGCATCTGCGTGTGCGCGCACGCGTGTGTTTTGGAGTGGGGAAGGAGGTATGGAAGGAGGGAGGTGTGTGTGTGTGAGGATGTCCGGGATGCTAAAGAAATATGTACCTATGTGTGTCGTTGCGTATATATGTGGTTATGTGTGTGATAAAAGTGTGTGTGTGTGTGTGCGTGTGTGTGGGTGGGTGCGTTTGTGGATGATTGACTTAATGTTGGTCACCTTTACATTTCGAAACCTATTCCATCCGTTTTACAAGCCTAGCTTTCCCCATAAAGCTACCATATTGTTTATTATGTGTATGTGTGTGTGTGTGTGTGTGTGTGTATTTAAGCGAGTGAAGGACATAGAGAGTTAGCTTGACTCTCAAATGGATCGCCACTCATTTCATACCCACCCTCCACTTTTGACATACAATACAAACACACACACACTACCATCTGACACACCCAGCCTCCCTCCACACACAGCCAGTGCTCCAGTTTACTGATAAACTCATGGTGGCTGCTCTCCTGCTGCTGTGTGTACAGTACACGACGTAGGACACAATGTCCTGCAGCGTGGAGCACAAACTGAGGGGACCCTGTCACTCACGGACAGCCTGTCAGACCGCTAAATGCGACCAGTTCTCCATAAAGTCTGGAGAAGGAGAATACCTGTTTGTGTGTGTGTGTGTTTGAGTGTGCGTACGCTGTTGTGTGAGGGGGGGTCGATAGGGCTAAGTGTTGCGCCGACCGCTGGCAGCCGTGGCTGATTTAAAATGTCCCCGTCCTGAGAGTGCCCTTGTGCTGGCTGCTCTGAGCACTGTCCAGTACATCGCTGCATCCTTAGGATTCCACACACACGCTCGACGCAAACAACCGCAGCCTGGGCGGGGCTTCAGGGACGTATGGACCAATGGGTGTCCTCGTGCGGAGGTAAACAATTGCCTGGGGAGGGGAGGGGGGTGGGGGGGGGGGTGGGGGGTAGAGGGGGGGGGGGGGGTTCTTGTTGTAGCTGGCTGCGGCTGGGGATTCTGTGTGTGAGTGTGAGGATTTATAAATAGAGGGTGACTGAAGTGCTACAGGGTTGAGATTGGGGACATAGTTGAGAGTGACACCGCGTGCTTCCTGACTCACGGGGAGGTTACAGCCACATGGGTGCCTATTGGCTGTGTCCCGCTCTGCTAAATCTAGAGGTGGGCGGTTGAAGTATGCAAGGGGATGCCGTGCTGCCTTTACGTGCTAGCGAGCAACAGCAGGTAGAGGGCATTCCCTGGGTAAAGTTTTCTTTGTCAGTGTTGCTGCTGTTATTTCAGTTCAGCAACGTAGAGCAGATAACTAGATTCCTTTTCTTTCTCTTCCGTGGAGCTAAAGGCTGTTCTGTCAGTTTGTCTGCCTCTCTGTCTGTCTGCCTGCCAGACTGTCTGTCTGTCTGTCTGTCTGTCTGTCTGTCTGTCTGTCTGTCTGTCTGTCTGTCTGTCTGTCTGTCTGTCTGTCTGTCTGTCTGTCTGTCTGTCTGTCTGTCTCTCTGCCTGCCTGCCTGCCTGCCAGTCCGTATGTCTGTCTCGCTCTCTCCTTTCGACTGCAGTGCCTGAGGGAGAGGACCAGTCTGAGGTTGGATGGTAAAGTAACAGAATGCAAGGCCAATGAAACGTTTACTCTTTGAATAGTGACAACAAAGCCAGTCAGAGAGTTGGAGAGAGTAGTGGCCAAATGAATAGATAGACAAGCAAAGGCATTGAAACTAGTGCATTTTCATTTTATCCTAAGCCTGTGAATGCCTGTTGGTTGGGTAGATTCCGAAATACGCAGGGTGTGTGTTTGCTCAAAGGGTGCTGTTTTATAAGGCTTAAGTTCATGTACAGAATGCAGGCTTGTGTGTGTTAAAAGGGTGTCGTTTTACAATGGGTGTGGGTCCACGTGTTGGTGTGTGTGTGTGTGTGTGTGTGTGTGTGTGTTTCAAAGACAGAGAGGGGGGAAGTGATGGTGAGGCCTTGTCCGGTGTGAGTGACATCAGCACCTAGCTGAGCGTGACGTGCGGCTGGGGCCAGGGGCAGCAGGGGGTGTGGGTAATATTACCCATGCTCCCCTCTCCTTTATTTATCCCCTCGGCCCCAGAGGCTGATGTTACCCAGATGACTGAGACAGACAGAGCCTGCTGCCCTCTCTCTCTCTCTCTCTCTCTCTCTCTCTCTCTCTCTCTCGCTCTTTCTTATTTATATGGCTGTCTTTATCTCATTCTTTCATTCAATTCCCTGAAAAATATCTCGGTTGTTTGCAGCTCCGTCTACCTCTCTCTTCCGTTATTTTTCCTCGCGTGACTCCATCTTTCTCTCGTTCACTCCACGCCGTGCGGCCCACGGTCTTTATCTTGCCGTCTCAGTGGTCCAATAGCATCACTGAATTACTCTGCCCGATTGGTCTCCCCATGCCTGCTCATTCATTCACACACACACACACACACACACACACACACACACACACACACTCAACCCCTTCCTTGACGTCCCTCTGCCTCATTTCCTTCCTCCACTCCTGGATGTGTCACATGTCGAGTAAACGCTCACTCGAAAGCCCTCACCTGTCCACCTGCTGCTGAAAGGGGTACTGTGTGTGTGTGTGTGTGTGCGTGTGAGGAATATTTAAAAAGCGTGGCACCTAACCACTGAACTATGAGTCCCCAAATCATATCACAGATCAGGTCTTTCCTCTGTTCTTAGCCTTTTCCTTTGTCCTCCCCTCTCCACTTTATTCCCTCTGTCCATTTGCACTCCCTTCTCTCCTAGCTGGCTGCTACCCACCCCTCCTCTCCCTCATACCCATCCCCCCCCCCCCCCCCCCCATCCCCCCCGTCCCCCTGTCCCTCTGAAGCTCGTCCCCGCCGAGCAGTTTCCCGTCGGGCTGTGGCTGTGTCTTTGATCCCTGGTGTCGTACTGGAAGACGCCCGCTGGTGCCCTGAGCTCTGCTGACCTTTCTCTGCGGCCCTCCTGAGCCAGGCCTGATCAGCCCGCTAGACCATTCCACTCGGGTTTAGTGTGTGTGTGTGTGTGTGTGTGTGTGTGTGTGTGTGTGTGTGTGTGTGTGTGTGCGCGCACTGATTAATCCACATCATCGCAGGTTCAAACGGTGCCAGCCCTGTTGGGGGGAGGGGGGGCATAACCTCCCCTCCCCTCCCCCTGTCCCTTCAGTGAGACCTGAGGTAGCAGGCGGGAGAGAGGCAGGGGGGAGAGCTGCAGAAAGAACAGACTATATTTGGAGACCCTTCTTGCACATTGTGGGTGGATCTGTCTAGCTGGGCTACAGATCTTTCCATTTACACAAGTCCAATGCTTGCCATTTATATTCTCAGTGGGCTGTCCATACACGCATAAATACAGTACATTCGGTACAGACCGTTAAAAAATGTATGTTTAAGACGACTGGTGGACAAAGATGGTCTTTTAAACCCCAAACTAGGCTCAAATCAAGCATGCCATATCTAACACAATAGACACTTAAGAAGGCGCACTCATATTTTGATCAAATTTGCCACTTTGGAAATTGAGGGTAATAGCTGGTGAGTGTTCTTCAAAGAGCTTCGTTTTATGGACCATGATAAGTGGATGGTTCATTAAAATGCAGATTTGATCATTTACAAGTGCAGCTATTATAATCTTTGTCCTTGTGTGTGACTTCTAAACTGAGCTAAGTGTATCCCAAAGCTTTTAATGCTGCCACTAGCAAGTTTCGTGGGCTCCTCTGAATAGCGCCCCCCCCCCCCCCCCCCAGAAAGCAAAACAAAAGCAAGAGAGCTAGCACTTCCAAAACAGAGCTAGCCTGCCAACTTGACAACAGCTGTTTAAAAAAAAAATACTATTCTACTGCTCTTCTGCTCTTCCTCCCATTTCTACAGAACTTCAAGTTCCACAGCATCTGACAAATGAAAAAGATAGCAATGTTAAGGCCCTATGGTAGGGCCCACTCAACTGGGCCTACATGGTTATGTGCTTTATCGGGGTGGGATACATTCACCCCACTGGCCTGGGTGGGGGAAATACAATGCTATTGGGGGATTAGTCGATACAGACAGAGGTGGTGTCTTTTGGGGAAGCAGAAACACCCAGGGAAAACATTGAGAATGTCTACAATCTCTGCCGTCAGAGGAGTGGGGCTGCAAGACCAGCATGTGTCCGACGGAACATTCATTGAGGACAATTGAATGTTAATGAATTTTCTCCCCCGAAACGTTCATGTTTTCTCATCTGTTTGCATAAACGAAACACATGATCTTCACTCTGTTCTTCCATCTTTAAAGCCCTTAAATGTACTGCCTACATTTCTCTCACATGCCATATTTTAGGCATCTCCTCATGCATATTATGGATTGTTTTTGTACCCGAGGCTGCATCTGCTAGTCTTCACGGACCCTGGGATGCTTGTGAAAACCTGATTATTTAGTTTGAAGTTCAATCTAACTTCAGTACTTGACCATAGTGGAGCTGTTATATGCAGATTTTACTTCTTGGAATGCAGAACATTGCTGACTACATCTGTTTTGAAGGCGTAGGTCGTATCACAAATGCACCTTAATGCATGCAGAGTGAGGAGTTGACGCAACGGCGCGACCTAGAAATATGGGCAGTGCCTGTTGGGAAATCTCCTTGGCTCTGAGGCAACATAGGGGGTCCGACACGCCCACCGTTTGGCTCCTGATAAACACACCTACACACATGCACACACACACACACACACACACACACACACGTGTGTGTGCACCATTTCAATTGAAGTAAACAGGTCCAACCTCAACCCTTCAGCACTTGGATGGCGCGATGTGATTGGTGAGCAGGGTTGAGCGTGGTCCTAGGAGCGCTGGGGGACAGTCTGATAAATCTCTGACAGGTAGCCAGACGTGAGAGCATGAAGCCTGAGTCGGCAACTAATTTGCCCTAAAAGCCCTGCATCTGTTTAGCCCCCCCCCCAGAAGTCATCACTCACACTTCGCACACAACTTCACTAATCCAGTCTGTTCCTTCGTAAACAATGCGACGCTGCATTACATCCGCCCTCACAATGGGTTTTGATGGATGTGCCACAGGAAACGGGTTCCCATGACAACCTCCATCAAATGTTAGTAACTTACAAGCGTACACTGCAGGATATGGCAATTGTGTGCGTGTTTTTGAGGGAAAAGGAGAGCAATGGCTAAAGATCCAGTGGGGTTAAGGGCGGAAGGATTTGGGATTAAATCTGTACGGCATCAGAATTTCCTGTACAAATAGTGCTTGGTATGAGCATGATGCATTCAGTTATGCCCAAACCTTCAGTTTGTTTGAAACATGTACTGTATATGCTATAAACATTTGCATATGAAGTACATATGTAAGCAAGTCTCGCTTGTCAACATATTAAAATGTTTTTTATTTACCGTGTGGACAATGTAAAACGATTGTCTTTCTGCCGTAAATGAGAATCATGGCTCTTTCAAATGAGATTCCTAGGTAGGTAATCTATGGTCCAGTCAAAACCCTGGAGCTACATTCTTGTAAATCAATCAGAATTTGGTCAAACCCATTCATAAATGTCCAATTTGTTGAGGAGCGAGATAGACTTGCTTGCAGACATAACAAGACCTTTGTCTATCTAAACTGCATTCTCAAGGTAAACACAAGTTAAAAAAACACTAGTTAGGTTCATTCAGATTCAGATTAAGTGTCCAGTCACTTCCTTGAGAGGGATATTATCCAGTAGTTTTCCTAAATTATTTTAGTATTTTTAAGTCTGACATCACATGGTGTAAATCTCTCGCCGGAAAACAACCAATGGTTGTCACAATTTTTTCCGTTGAAATAAAAATAGAGAATACATTAGCAAGTCACACAATTGGCATGGCCCCTTTACAACTACAAAAGAACGTTATTGAATAAATATACAATATATAATTAATGAAGTGATCTATGCATCTGACGTATTTTGGCGCTGTAGTTGTTTGCAGCTCAGCATGGCTATTATAGTTATTATTGGTATTAGTTTTAGAGGTGTTGATATGTTGGAGCATGTCTATGCTAGCTTTCAGTTGATTACAAATTGACTTTGGCAAAAGGAAACGGGATGATGAACCTAACTCTATCTTCCTATCACCTTCTATCTCATCTCTGCCCTCTAGACCCAGAAATTCCCTCGATCTTTTCCCACAACGGTTCAAATTCCTTGGTGGTTTCTCGCTCTTTCCCAACTCAAACTCGCAACGACAACAACTCCTTCACCTGTTGCATCCAGTCCTTGGAGCTGAAGGCCTATTCTCTTTGGCAGCAGCAGCGCTCCTGTACAGCTTCAACAAGACCCAGCGTATCCCCAGCAGACGAACGAAAACACTTGCACACACTCTTACAGTAGATACAATCTCTTTGAAATTCCAATTTATAGGGCGCTCCGTTAAGGGCCATGGAGCTCATAAAACTTGAACGAAATGGATCTCCTCCTTCTCCTCGCCTCTCTTTCTCTTGTCATGCACCAATCGCGGGCTCTCTGACATACATGAAATAAGACGGGCGAAACGAGGCTTCCTTCACTTACTTCCCAGAAGCCCCCTTGTCGCTGACGTGAAATGGGTCTGGAGACATACGGCGAGGTGAATCAAATCCACTAATGTATCTGGTGGGTTGGCGGTGAAGGTGTGCAGTGGTTACTCATGCTCCTTTGGAGCACCGTGGAGGCATCATTCATCCTGACGGGGCCGAAGCCTTGACGCATGGTGGGGTTGGCAGGCGTTGGGCGTGGGGGATGAGGGAGGGCACCTTTGATCAGTCTCAGGCCCCTTTTTGTTTTATGACCGCGGCCCGGGTGCTCGCAGCTGCTCTGTGAATCACCGGGGGTAAACGTTGATACATTGGCAATCGACAAGGTGTGCTGACAGGGTCAGGGAGACGCTGGGATGGCCCAAGGCTTTGAGGCGACCAAGCGGAGAACTCCCTCGTCCAGTCTCACTCCGGAGAGTGGCGATACGATCACACCTCAGTGGGCTCGACGCACGAGCCATTCACCATGGGGAAATGAGATTGGGTAGTGCTGTATCTGTGTGGGAATGCATTGGTGAATGTAATATTGCCACGGTGCTGATAGCGAGTGATAATGATGCGGACACCATGCGGGAGGCGATAAAACAATACCAGCGCAGTGGAATGGCCGCTGTAATTACATTTCCATAGCGCTCACAAAAACCATTGTGTGTGTAAGTGGATTTATATCCATAAAACCGGGGCGCTTGTATGAGTGTGCGTGTTTTTTGCCGAGTGTAAGTGCATGAGTGTATCGTGCAAAACATGTCAGGCCACCAGCTAGTAAAATTAAGCCATGAATCACTTGAAAAGCATCTTGATTAAAAATGTCAGTCTGACATTTTATTCCGTTCTAAAAGATTGTAAGTCTGCGTTTACAATAAAAGACAAACTATACAGTGTTTATTTCCCTATCACCTATTTGGACTGGTGTTATTATTTTCACATGCGCTTTGTCCCTTCTCTCTCTCCACAAAAGGCTGGGCTATAGCGCTACCCAGCAGTGTCCTGTTGGCAGCAAACACAATGCCCTTTCAGTGGCAAGAGCTGGTTGGGTGTGAAAATGTCAATGGTCGTGTCCTGTTGCGAGTACTGGAGACCAGGGCACTCTGCCATTGAGGGAGTCACCACGAGCTCCACCCCTCTACGGTCCTGCTATGGCAGCCTGCTAGCCCGTAAAACTACGCAAACACTTAGATCTTAAGTGGTCAAAAAAGCGAGGTGGTCTGCTAATGCCTTGGCGGCCCTTTTTTCCTATTGGAAGCGATTGTTCTACGGCTGATGTGGTTTCGCCATCGTGTTTCCGGAATTTTCCACTCATCCGGTGTAATGCCATCATTGCGACACTGTGCTGCCGATGTGGGCATCTGGTTATCAATCAGCACACAAGGTGTGACCTTCGGTGTTTGTCCTAGCCGTGCTAAAGCCCGGCGGTCGGTGAAGGGCGGTCTGGCTTTGGCTCGGTCTTAAGCCTTAACAGCGTCAAGACCAACTGATCTTTAACTGATTAAACTCATCTTTCAGGAAACTTTTTCCACTCCAACCCTGTAAAATATAGTTTTTTTTAAAGGTTCCACACCAAAACATTGATATACAAGCCTTTTAAACTGTCAGCCAGGTTGGCATTTCTGCACAAATGTACAACCGACACATACATACATATAATTAACTCGTGTTGGTTATGTGGTTATGTTTATTTTCTGTGCCAAGCTTGGAATGCAAGTTAGGCCTGAATATAAACTAAAACAGCCATTTGAAACAACAAGCCTATCCAAATCCTTAAAATGTCTATCCTTGTCTTCAAAATCCCCTTATCAAAATAAACGTACAGGTGGCCCGCAAAATGAACAGTTTATGTAATATGTAATTAAGAAATATAGATATGGGGTAAAGAAAGATAAGTGCTTGTTTGAACGGGTTGTAAAGGTCTCTCCCTCAGGGGATTGGTTGGGTCGAGAAAGTGGTCCAACCAGTCACTGCAAAGGGATGGGACAGAGGTGGATCATAGCATTCCAGCAGGAGGGGAGAGACGCTAAAACAGACGCTGACAGAGAAGACAGTTCTCATCACTGTGGAATGAGCGGGTGGGAAAGTGGTGTGTTAAGAGGAATGCAACTCTAAGGTTATTTGGGGGCTTAATGGGTGCCTATGTGTGTTTCTGTGCTGTCTGCTCTCTACGTTTACTTGGAGTATGTTTGAATTATGCTCAGTAAGGTAGATAGTGGTGCCAAGAAGCACTGCTCCTCTGGCCTTTTTGGTTCTGCACAGTCTCAATAAAAGTAACGCTGTTTGAGATCCACCAGCTTAATGAATTCCCATGGTAATAAAAAGGGTTTTGCTGCTCAAACGCAGACACCAGCGCTTTTCCCCAAAGGCCGACTCAGGCGCTCAGAATCTGAAATATCAGGTCTGTGGGCGGATGAGCCAAATAATTCACACTTCGCTGGAGAGGGTAGAAGCTATTCTCATATGTAAAGTTCTACAGTTTGAGATACATAATCCATGTTGATGGATCCCGCATGCTACTATAGCAATAGGGATCGGTTGTGGGTTATTTAACATATTTCTGTCCTTTGTTAATCTGCAGATGGGCTTAATGGGGGTAGATTTGATACGTTTGGGTATTCCCAGCACTTTGGATACATGCCACATTAATTGAATGGCTATTGATACACACTCACCGAGCACTTTATTAGGAACGCTGCACTAATACTGGGTAGAGCCTCCCTTTGCTCTCAAAACATCCCCAATTCTTTGTGGCATTGATTCCACAAGATGTTGGAAACAATCCTTTGAGATTGTGATCCATGTTGACATGATTGCATCACACAATTCCTGCGGATTTTTCAGGGGCACTTTCAAGCTGTCAGTGTCCTGTTTTACCACATCCCAAAGGTTTTCTATTCAATTCAGATCCGATGACTGGGAAAACCACCGAGGAATAGTGAACTCGTGGTCATGTTCAAGAAACCAGTTTGAGAAAACTTTTGCTTTGTGTATGGTGCATTATCTTGCTGGAAGAAGACATGCACATGGTCAGCAACAATCCTCAAATAGGCTGTGGCATTCGTCCAATGATTGATTGGTATTAACGGGCCCGAAGTGTGCCATGAAAACATTCCCCGCACCATTAACACCACCTCCTCCAGCTTGGACTGTTGGCACAAGGCAGGTTGGTTCCATGGATCCATGCTGTTGGTGCCAAATTCTGAACTACCGTCTGCGTCCCTCAGCAGAAATCAAGATTCGTCCGACCAGCCTACGTATTTCCAGTGTTCAACTGTCCAGTTTTGGTGAGCCTGTGCTCACGGCAGCCTCAGCTTTCTGTACGCTGACAGAAGTGTGGCCTTCAGCTGTTGAGGCCATCCACCTCAAGGTTTGACGCGTTGTGCATTGTTTGAGTTTCAGACTGGTTGTATGAGTTACTTTAGACTGTCTGTCAGCTCAAACCAGGCCGGCCATTCTCTGTTGACCTCTCTTTACAACAAGGCATGTCTGTCCGATGAACTGCTGCTCACTTGATGTTTTTCCTTTATTGTACCATTCCGAGTGAACTCTAGAGACGGAAAACCAGCCCGTCTGGCACCAACAGTCATGCCACGGTCAGAATCACTGAGATCACATTTTCCCCCATCCTGAGGCTTGATGCTCGTTGAGTGTTCATTTACAATCGTAAACACAACACAGACATACACAGTCACCACCCACTTTTTGACGTGTGCACACACAGAGAGACATGCATACACTCTCACACATGGATCACACACAAACGTTCATGACCAACCACAATGTCCAACCCGCCAACTAAACTCAGGTGGCCTGAGATTGGAGCCTGTCAAGGAGATTTGGGGAGGGAGCTCGTCCAGGAAGCTTTAGTTCAGTGTCCCTGACCAGCACCAGCGGAGCTAATCGCCCCCGAGCCTGGGAGCTTGCTGGCTGGAGAGCTAAGAATAGAGCTGATCTGCTGCCTTATACTGGGCTGGGGAGCGGGGGGGGGGGGGGGGGGGGGGGGGGGGGGGGCACCGCACATCCAGGCAGGAGACGCTGACCCAGCAGCCCGGTGAGGGGGTTGGAGGTGAGCCTGAACCATCAGCCCCTCCATGACCGAGGGGATCCAAATGGAAAAGGTACTGGGACAGAGGGGGGAGACGGAGGAAGAGGGATTTTTTTTTTTTTGTGTGTATTAGGGAAATATAGAACATGAGTGGGTAGTTGTCTCTGAGTGTGTGTGTGTGTGTGAGAGAGAGAGAGAGAGAGAGAGAGAGAGGGAGAGAGAGAGAGAAAGCCTCACACTGGAAGCGTTTCATAAGTCTCTTTACCTGTGAGTGACACACAAACTGTTGGAAAATGTTAAGACATGAGTGGAAAGCCAGCGGTGAAACGAAGCAATGGTTTATACTTTTGAATCATGACATCTAGGAAGGCGAAGTGCAAACGCCCTCTCTGTATGGAGTACCATTCTTTTTAGGTACTTACACATTGAACATTATCATCTCGCCATGTTCCGCCTCAGGAAAGAAGCATTCCGAGGCTTGTGTTTTTTTTATGGACCCTCACTCTCCGTCTCTCAGTCTCTTTCCGAGTTCCATAACTCAAAAATCAATATCCATCCTCCTCTCTTTCAATATACTGATACAGAACATTGATTGAACATGAAATGATACACTGTCTGTTCATAGGAGAAAATCTGAGTGGTCGGCAGAAATTTGACCTTTGGAGATCACCCAATATCTTCCACACATGGACTTTCTGATTGGAAATTCTGTCCCTATCCATGAATATACAGCCTTTTAACCTTCCTGTCAATTCCACTCAATGGCGGTTCTCCATCCATATTTTATTCCGTATTGACGTCACCTGTCAATACTCCCTGATAGAAAAAGGGGTCATAAAAATGAAAAAAGGACTCAACTGTCAGATGGACGTACAGGGGCAACAATTTTAGTCATGTGCAAATCATCTTGAAGCCAGAACATACGCACATCATACTCGTACACAGTACAGCCAATTACCACACAACCACAAACAGGTCATAAACATAGCAAATGCCAAAAAAAGTAATTAACAGAGAAGGTTTCAGAGAAATGCTGAAGGCAAAATTGTGACTTGTCTGCTCAGGAGACGCTTTGAGGGGAGATTGCGGTTGAAGGCAAAAGGCTGGTGATGAGGAACGAGGTTTCACCAGAGAAAGCCAAGAGGGAGGTGGTGTGCTGTTGTACATTTCAGACTCTTTTCAGTCGCTCCCTTCTTTTCTTCTCCCCTCTTTCTTCCCTCTTTCTCCTACTGACTTGAATTCATAATGAGCTGGGACTCCGTAAGAGCCGGAAGAAGCTCCTTCCCTAAATTGTCAGCACCGACAGACAGAATTACCTATCCTCCCGCTTGCTCTCTCTCTCGCTCTCTCCCCCTACCCCCTTCCTTTTAGACCTTCGCTAATCGAACATAGCAACATGCAAGCATCTCCCAAGGGCCACAACAGCAGCCTGCCACAACTAAAGTTTTTCTCGTCCCACGATGGAGATAATTACCCAATATACTCTTCCCTACCTGACAAGTCACTGAGCTACCTAGAAGTAACATTTCAAAAGGGAATCAGAAAAAGACAAAAAAGGATCTTTCCAAAGAGACAAGAAAGTGTGAATCAAGTCTGTTTTTGACTAGAACAGTCGTTTGACCGACTTCTTGAACCATCCAAGTGCTGGGTCACAGCTTGGCCTTTTCGTTAGCAGAGCTATTAACGACTAACTAAGCTGCGCCTGCCCCCAGATTAGCAGCCTGCCAGCGGCTTGAGACATAATCACCTTGGGAGAAAGTGCCGCCCCCCCTCCCCCCTTCAAGGCCTTGGTTAGGCTGCCTCCAGCCTCACCCTCTGCCTCCAGCCTCACCCTCTGCCGCTAGTCTCACCTTCTGCTGCCAGTCCCACCCTCTTGTCTCCAGCCTCACCCTCTGCCTCCAGCCTCACCCTCTGCCGCCAGCCTCAGCCTCCAGCCTCACCCTCTGCCTCCAGGCTCACCCTCTGCGTCCAGTCTCACCCTCTGCCTCCAGTCTCTGCCTCCAGCCTCTGCCTCCAGTCTCTCACACTGTCTTGGATCCTGAATCTCTGTCCCTCTCTCGACGTTGGCCTCCTTCTCAGGGCCCGGCTGTCTCTCGGCTCCACGCGGCTTTGTCACACTCTCAGATTGATACTGTCTATTGTTCACACTTCTCTCTGTGTCTCCTCCTCGTAAAAAAAACCTCCTACTCATTCTTTGTATTTTTTTTTTTTTACTTTCTTTCTCTCCATCTCCTCGACTGTCATAGCTCTTCCCTTCCCTTTCCTTCCCGTTGTGTGTCGTCCTCTGGTTCTCCGTCCGTCGGCCCACCATCGTCTCCTGTCTGTCTGAGGGAACATGAGCCTTTTAAGGGAAACCGACAGGGGTGCTGGGCACTCTGCTTGAATGCGGAAGAGGCCGGGGCACATAGACACAGAGATAGCCCCCCCCCCCCCCCCCACACACTCTTTCTACATTTCGTCTTCTCTCTTCCTCGCTCTACTTAAACCTAAAGTCCCAGTAAACCCTCCAGACAGCTCACACCCTGAACAGAGGCAGCGAGGAACACCAGCAAAAAAACGGGAGACAGAAAAAGAAGCAAACAAATGTCTCGACATTAGGCACGGATAAAAAAGGAAGGTGATCCTCCAAAGCAAATGATTGAATAAATCAGGACCTTTCCCAGAGTAAACACAGACGTGCACTTTGAGTGACGTAGAGAGGACAACGTGTCCGTAAATATAAATCACTCTGGACGACAAGGGTCCATCTCTGTCTCACTTTGGCCGGTCTGCTCGCCCCACATTGGCTTGTGTGTTGTGTTGACAGGAGGGTGGAGGTGGCCTGTCTCAATGCATTGACCAGGGCAGCCTACTAATTAGCTCCCATTAGCCATGCTAAGCCAGCAGACTTGGGATCAGTGTAAACCCTTCCACCAACACTGGCCCTCTGTGCCCCTGGTTAACCAGAGGTAAACATATTTCAGATGGAAAAAAGGAGGCGAGCAGCATACATAGCTCTGACAATACACTGCTTGACAGAAACTCTTGAAATCGCTGCCTTGATGCATCACTTATTCGAGCTGTCTCTTTTAGCGTGGCGATGCTAAGAAGTAGGATAATTTTTCAATACTTTGATTCTGTGTAAGGGCTTCATAACGCCATGCTAACTAGCAAAACGGACCGCATAAGGCAAAACAACATCATAAGCTGTTCCAAACCGTAGTTTCATAACTTCGTAATTTCACCAGCCTTTGAAAAGGGCAGGCTGCACTTTTCTAACGGCGGTTGTTTGAATCAGAAATCATAGTTTTTATGTAGAACAGCGAATGCTCCCAACTGAGCAAACATCAGCAAAACGGTTTGAAACTTGATTGACTTGGCTGTGTAAACATTTGCTGACAATTTGGAGCACAAGGCAGAGCAAAGCAAATCTATCTCTCTGAAAAACATGTTTTGCACCAGTGAAGGGTTGTGTAACGTTCTCCAGATGCCATCTGCGGCAGACAGAGGAATGTATCACTTTGTTAATATTCAGACCCAGTGTTGCTGGCAACTTATGGGCGTTTAACTAATGGACGTGTGGTCGTACAGCTGCATAGCCACATTTGCATGCATGCATGAACCAACGCACATACCAGCACGCACGCATATACACACACACACACAAACACACGCACGTGCACATACTGTGTGTGTGTACTTACACACTCACACACCCAGATCGCTCCTTACAGTCCATCATAATTCTCCCCACCTCCTTCCATTCAGAGGTGTCAGAGGGTGTTTTATGAAGGTCCCAAGGGAGAGCGTGGAGATTGGGTAGACACGCCTTCAACCCACGAAGGTCACCAAGATAGCTCCATGACTGTAAAAAAAAAACAGACTTATGTCCCCCGGCTCAGCGTATCACATTGCCTCAAAACGTCATCCTTTCAAAGTCCATTTACGCAGTTTACATGCCACCCAAAATATTAGCCGTCACATCTTCTGGTCAAAACAACAACAAAAGAATTCTAGGTTGGTTATTGCTTTTAGGTGGGGTGTAAGGGAATTGGATTGTGGTAATGGCTGGGCGGTTAAGTCAAGCGGTTTTTATTTTCATCAGTTCAGCGACATGGGACATTGGATTTACGCCCTCCTGTCGGATCACCCCCCACCCCCCGTGCTTTATGTGACATGTATGAATCACGGGAAGGGCACAGGAACAGTACGTTCACTTTCACACTTGGTCAACCCCTCGCTCCTTACACTGTAGGATTTCCCAGCTGTTTGCCGTGTATCAGGGAGAACAGGTTTGTTGTTTTGCCCCCAACTCAATTCCAGCTCTCATTTCATATCCCGGTGGATGGTGTACTGAATCGGCTTTCCAGTTATCCAGTCTCTTTGTAGTTGAGCTGACATTGTTGCTTTGTACCAGGGCTGTTCTGATACAGACTTGGTGAGTTCTTCAATAATAGGCGTTCTCTAGAGCTTTGAATGGTTTATTGTTGTTATCATTTCACACCCACCCACCAGGCATTCCCTTCAATCTAAATGTTGCCTGAGCAATAGGTTTTGTTCTTGTTGTTTCTTAAAGTTTGGCTTCACTACTAGTTGGTGCACTGCAACCATTAACAAGAACAATGCAATTATCTAATGCTGGTGGACATTTATCAACCGACAGTTGCCAGTTAAGAGTTAATGTCACTGTTAATGTCAACGCTTGTTTGTGTGCCATCTGCAGGTCAGAGTAAAGCCGTCTAAAACAGCACTCTATTTCCAAATCCGGTCGTCGAAATGGTCAACTTGCAAATACCTCTGTGAGGATATCACTGTTCCCCAAACTGCTGTGCCAGGCGAACGCCGCCTCTAGGGTATCTGGGAAGCCATCATTCACCAGCTGGAGTAGTGACCCTGGCAGGGAGGGGGGAGAGCGGTTGAAACAGGAAGAGGTCTGCGCCACCTGTCACGCAGACAGCCAATTGGCTGCTTGGCCCACATGTTTGGCTTGAGATAGAGAAACAGCCCAGTCCCCATGGGTGTTGGGACTTGAAAGATTTGACTGGGAGCTCCTGGGTTATTGGACTCTTTCCCTCGAACCCACGACAAACACGCCAGCACACAAACACACCTGTTGTCCTTCCCGTCAGAGTGGCGCTTTTGAGGGCTGGCCAGGGGAATATTTGGACCCGGCTTGTATTAATAAAAAACACACCGCACCTGGCCCAAATATTTCAAACCGAAATCTAAAACGAATGCAGAACACGCTAGGGCCCCTCCAACCGATTTGACAGACAGCCTAGTTGAGATGAAAGATGAGAGACCTTCGTAAGATCAAGAGAAGGAGGAGAACGTCAGCTATATGACGTGATGTTTTGCTTGATAGCTCTACCAGATGTCCCTTAGACTTTTCTTTCTCTCTCTCAAAATGCAGTTCGTATCCGAATATTCTTCCATATCTCTGTATGGTGCCCGATTTTAGCGGTGGCGCAGGTTGTCCAAGCGTGGGGCCATTTCTGTTGGGTCAAAAGAGCAAGGTTGTTTTCTTGACAAATGTTGAAACAGGTGCCTTAGGATGAACTACACGGTGTTCAAGCAAACACTACTGTTATTGTACTTGTATGTGTCAGGGAGGGAGTGAGGGGCCACGGCAGAGGTAACCTCAGGGAGGGACTGAGGGGCCACGGCAGAGGTAACCTCAGGGAGGGAGTGAGGGGCAACGGCAGAGGTAACCTCAGGGAGGGACTGAGCGGCCACGGCAGAGGTAACCTCAGGGAGGGAGTGAGGGGCCACGGCAGAGGTAACCTCAGGGAGGGAGTGAGGGGCAACGGCAGAGGTAACCTCAAGGAGGGAGTGAGGGGCCACGGCAGAGGTAACCTCAGGGAGGGAGTGAGGGGCCACGGCAGAGGTAACCTCAGGGAGGGAGTGAGGGGCCACGGCAGAGGTAACCTCAGGGAGGGACTGAGGGGCCACGGCAGAGGTAACCTCAGGGAGGGACTGAGGGGCCACGGCAGAGGTAACCTCAGGGAGGGAGTGAGGGGCAACGGCAGAGGTAACCTCAGGGAGGGAGTGAGGGGCCACGGCAGAGGTAACCTCAGGGAGGGACTGAAGGGCCACGGCAGAGGTAACCTCAGGGAGGGACTGAGGGGCCACGGCAGAGGTAACCTCAGGGAGGGACTGAAGGGCCACGGCAGAGGTAACCTCAGGGAGGGAGTGAGGGGCCACGGCAGAGGTAACCTCAGGGAGGGAGTGAAGGGCCACGGCAGAGGTAACCTCAGGGAGGGAGTGAGGGGCCACGGCAGAGGTAACCTCAGGGAGGGACTGAGGGGCCACGGCAGAGGTAACCTCAGGGAGGGACTGAGGGGCCACGGCAGAGGTAACCTCAGGGAGGGACTGAGGGGCCACGGCAGAGGTAACCTCAGGGAGGGAGTGAGGGGCCACGGCAGAGGTAACCTCAGGGAGGGAGTGAGGGGCCACGGCAGAGGTAACCTCAGGGAGGGACTGAGGGGCCACGGCAGAGGTAACCTCAGGGAGGGACTGAGGGGCCACGGCAGAGGTAACCTCAGAGAGGGACTGAAGGGCCACGGCAGAGGTAACCTCAGGGAGGGAGTGAGGGGCCACGGCAGAGGTAACCTCAGGGAGGGACTTAGGGGCCACGGCAGAGGTAACCTCAGGGAGGGAGTGAGGGGCCACGGCAGAGGTAACCTCAGGGAGGGACTGAGGGGCCACGGCAGAGGTTACCTCAGGGAGGGACTGAGGGGCCACGGCAGAGGTAACCTCAGGGAGGGACTGAGGGGCCACGGCAGAGGTAACCTCAGGGAGGGAGTGAGGGGCCACGGCAGAGGTAACCTCAGGGAGGGAGTGAGGGGCCACGGCAGAGGTAACCTCAGGGAGGGAGTGAGGGGCCACGGCAGAGGTAACCTCAGGGAGGGACTGAGGGGCCACGGCAGAGGTAACCTCAGGGAGGGACTGAAGGGCCACGGCAGAGGTAACCTCAGAGAGGGACTGAGGGGCCACGGCAAAGGTAACCTCAAGGAGGAACTGAGGGGCCACGGCAGAGGTAACCTCAGAGAGGGACTGAAGGGCCACGGCAGAGGTAACCTTAGGGAGGGACTGAGGGGCCACGGCAAAGGTAACCTCAAGGAGGAACTGAGGGGCCACGGCAAAGGTAACCTCAGGGAGGAACTGAGGGGCCACGGCAGAGGTAACCTCAGGGAGGGACTTAGGGGCCACGGCAGAGGTAACCTCAGGGAGGGACTGAAGGCCCACAGCAGAGGCAGGAAATTACTCCTCTTGCAGAGATACTCCTATCCTATCGGTGGTCACTGACAATGCATAGTGACAAAGCCAGTAGGCTGCGTCTGTCACACAAACACATGAGGACACACTGTAGCCAAATAAAAGCCAAAGCCAAACAGCTCGACAGAATATCAACGACTCCATGTTAGAGGCGCACACAGAGAGACCAACCCTTGCTTTTGTCACTCTCTTGTTCCCACATTTTTTAACTATCTAGTTGTTTATTCAGTTTCTGTTTGCAAACATCAACCATCTGCATTACAGCCTTAAAAAGGTCTGCTCTTCTTCTACTGGGGTAACTGTTTCAACTCCGCCTTTAAGGTAAAAATCTTTAAAAAATGATTAATTAACGAATAAACTATTTAAGTTATTAAACGTGTTAAACCGAATTATTGGACATTTTATTTCATGTTCACTTCATCAGGAGAGGTGGACACCTATGTATGTGGAACACACACACACACACACACACACACACACACATACACACACACACACACACACACACAGAGCAGGTGGTAGTGGGCGGTCTGCTGGGACTGCAGCAGTTGTTTTGGCTTAGCATAAGGACAGAGTTCGACAGGTGTCTGATGTCTCTTCGCTGTGTGATCCATGTTTTAGGACTACCTCCCCCCAAAACCCCCACACCCCCCCCACACACCCCCCCACACCCCCACCCCCCACCCCCACCCAACCCCCCCACACACACACACACACACACACACACACGCACACATTCCACTCACACCTGCCTGCCCCCATGTCTCCCCTAGGCATTCTATTAGCGTACCACTAGCACGGAGGTTTGTGTGGGTGAATTGAGCTGGAACCAACATGAATATATTATGCAGAAAGAGAGTTTAACAGCCTTTCCATTGCTTGTTGGATCTTGTTATGTCTTGCTCGCACCAACAAAGGGAGCAAATTGAATCACTGACCGTCTCGTCGAAGACGTACCATTTATCGTCCACCTGCGTGGTTCAGCCGAGTCCATGGTTCATGTTTACACCTCGGTAAAAGATGATTTACATTCCTCCGGTGAGGCTACTCTGGGAAAAAATGCAAATAAGGCGGGAGACGCCCGCCGTATTGCTCAACAGTTCATTAAGGTTCTGCATATTAATAGAGACATTAACCAGCCAGGTTCTGCTGGTGGCATCAGAAGCAAGAATCATTAATTGAATTCTGCTGATATCAGGGAGGTGGAACACAGACAAGAACACATACACAGAGAGAGAGAGCGAGAAAGAGAGAGAGAGAGAGAATACTGTTGTCAAAGACATGGCAAGACACAACAAGATCTAACAAGCAATGCAAAGGCTGTTAAACTGTCTTTTTGCATAATATGTTCATTTTGTCTTTGAAGCAAACATCCTCACATGCCTACCCTGACGGTGGCTGCGTTCAGTCAGTGTTTGTGCTAAATCGGCTACATGCAACGGCCTTCAGACTGCCATTATCTCGGCGGTGTGTGTACTGTGCTTTCTATTATCCAGATAAAAGGGAAACATTGATTGTGTTCCCTTTGTAAGGCATGCCCCCCCCCCCCCCCCCCCCCAAACAACATAAATGCTGATTGCCTGTACTATGGGACATACATATATCTGATGTCCAATTACATCAATGGGATTCCATCAGGGTTCTTCTTTGAGGCCCACTTCGTTAAGGCGCCAAGTGCAAACATGTGGGTCGGCACCTCTGCTTATCAAACTGAAAACCCACTCTCCTAGATTGAATCATGAAAATGACGGCCGGCCATCAAACACGAAAAGTGCTTTAATCGGAATCAATAAGGAATGCTGTGGCCAATCAATATGCTGTCGTGGTCCGTTGTTGAGCTCCTCGGCACGCTTCTTTGTTATTTGTCTGGCGCGCCGCGTGCAGTAGGAGTCCTCTAATATTATCGACCCAGTGGGATTCAGCTCCATCTCATTTAGAGAGAGAACGATGTCGTTGCCATACAAATGAGAGCGACCTTCCCTTTAAGACACCACCTTTAAGCAGACCCACTGCTGCAAACTGTATTTTTCTCCCCCAGACGCAATTACCCAGCCGGTTAATAATTGCGTAATTTCGGACGTTATCGGACGCTATCGCCTTGTGCTTCGCCAGGCTTTTCCTGCTGCCCTGATAAAAGACAGCCCAACCCCCCCCCCCCCCCCCCCCACCCCCCCCACCCCCCCACACACCCCCCACACCCCCCTTTCTGCTTCATGGTTAACCTGGCTGTGTTTACCTTTCCTTCCACGTGCCTTTTTCCGTCCCTCCGCCTGCCCGCGACCTGCGAACGGGACCAGATGGGCAGGGGGGGACATGGCCATGCCAGCTGGGTCTGAGGCGAAAAGGTGGAGCGGAGGGACGGGGCGGAGGGAGGGAGGATAGCCACCGGCTGATCCCCCCGCTGCCCCCCCCCCAGGCCACAGGAGGGCAGCCTGCTGGGCCCTGAGATAAGATAGCAGCGGTGACCTTTAAGGAACGGCTGCTGTGGAAAATAAGGTGGGCTTAGCCCGGCCTAAGACCCTCATATCAGCCCTGCCTTCCACTGGCTGATGATAGCACGACGGCCCAGGCAAAGAATAACCCCAGCCCTAAGTGCTCCCTCTACCCCACAGCCGCCTTCTGCGGGACAGCTGTCCTCACAACCAAATGTTGTTTCTATCTGTTTTAGAAATCCTTTAATTTCTGTTGTGCTGCCAACGCTATGTTGTCGACGTAGATTTGGTGAATGTGGAATTTCGCGTTATCATCCCTGATAGAAGACCTTTGAAGGTGATCGGGAACATCATGCTCAAGAAGGCTGTGGATAGGCAATATAGGCACATTTAGTGACAGAATCAAAGGACACTCCCCCAAAAGCGTGTTTTTATGAAACAACATAGCTAAAAGCTAGTAGCCTAGCTGCCAGTCTTGGTGGCCCTGGCCTATCATGGCCTTAGATGTCTAATGAACAGCCCAAGTCTCTCTTCCTAGTAACAGAAAGGTCTGTCCTCTTCTGCTTGCCCCACTGCATGTCCTGCCAAAACTTTCCACTGTTCTGACCTTCCCTCCCAGCCGTTCCTCTCCTCCTCCCTCCCCCCGTCTCCCCCCCTGTCTCCCCCCGCGCTCTCCCTGCCCCTGGGATCAGCTGTAATCTCTGGAAGGACATCAGATAGCCGTGCTGACAGTTTAGCTCAGTACATGATTATTGCCCGCCCCCAAACACACTCTCTCTGTCTCTCTCTTTCTTACACACACACACACACACACACACACACACACACACTCAATCACACACACACACATGCACGCACGCAGACACACACACACACACACACACACACACACACACAACATAATCCAGGGCAAAACCAGCATTTAAGTATTTCCGCTTCAAACCTAATGAAAACAGGTTCCAGTGATGATCCTGCCCGCTGCGCTGGGATCTGTTTCAAGCTGCTCTGCCTCCATGGGTTGAACTTTGTCCACACCGAGTTAACCAAAGGTCGTGCTCCAGCAGGGGAGGTGCTTGGTAGGGTCGGGCTTGCGTGTGCCAGGGCTGCCAATTGTGTGGCATGGCGCTGCCACACCGCCCAGGTTTGTACTTTGCCCGTCTCTCCTCCTGTGTGGGTTTTTGTGTAGGTGGCTGTTTACCTGCCCAATGGGATTGTAGAGGCTGCATAGCAGTGTGTATGTGCACCCGCATGTGCATTTATGTTACCTCAAAGGCAGGTGATAGTGTGTGTGTGTGTGTGTGTGTGTGTGTGTGTGTGTGTGTGTGCGTGTGTACGTCTGCTTGTGAGTGTATAAATAAGTGAGGCAGTGTCGACTGAGGGGGAGCTCACACCGTGCCAGGCCTGGCAATGCGATGCCCGCAGGAAGTGGACCCAGCTGGTGCAGAAAGACCGAGAGCTACGGCATCCATCGACAAGGGACCACTTCTATTAACATTCCCTTATTTAGCTTGGCGGGATTATACAAAGGGACTTACGTAACACGGCACGGTACCAGGGCTCGACCATGTCAAAGCCCGGCTGACCCAAACAGAGGAAACACAGGGTCAGCCGATGGCACAGTGACTCATACGTGCTCACATTGAACAGAAAAGACAACATGGATGGACCGAAGGTCAGGTTCCACGGGGAGAACTCCCATACATGGCCAGTGACCCGACGCCAACACATTTAAATATCAAGTTAACAGCTTGCAAGAACCCCCCCCCCCCCCCCACCACAGTGGTTTTCTGCATGCACTTCAGCATATACCCTCTGAAAGTGTTTGTCCTCAACAGCCTCTATCCATCATGTAGATGGGGCTTTTTGTTTGATCTCCTGATTTAAGCTCTCTCTTTTTTTAGCCATATCCAGCAGGCCAGCCCTCTATCGTATGAGCACTGGCTGTTACTGCATAGACCTGCGCTTTACAACCGTAATGCAGTCACAAATAGCCCTTGTATGTGTGAATTCATTTCCCAGGCTCTCGATCACCTAGATCCTAGGTAGTGTAGATAGACACAGAGGGAATTTATGTAGGCTGTCCCAGTGTGCTGTGCTTGTGGAACCCTATGCTATGGCGCTGGTGGATACTGCTTTTTGTTTATAAAATATGTATACATGTTTCAATTTGGAAAAGAGTAGCACACTAAATTATTAAATGCAAATGGAGATATGTTTCATAATATTTCTCGAAAAGAGGAAAAATAAGACCTTTTAATGCTCAGTCTGGTTTGCACATGAAGAAAGAAGTGCAGTGAAATGCTAGCGCTAACTGTTACTTAGTGAGATGTTTATATCCTATGGCAATTAAACACCTGCCCGCTGCATACTCAAACTCATGTTCAAACGTAACTCGAATATAAAGCAAGATCGATGAAATTTGGAAACAAGAGATTTTTCTGCCTGAAACAGTTGAGGGGGAAGCCGGTAAGTGGATGAGGGTGGTTGAAGCTGGTCCCTCTTTTGACCCTGTATATATACAGTACTGTGCAAAAGTTTTAGGCAGGTGTGTAAAGTAAGAATGCTTTCAAAAATCGAAGTGTTAATGGTTGGTTTTTATCAATAAACTAAATGCAAAGTGAATGAACAAATGAACAAATGAACTCAATATTTGCTGTGACTACTCTTTGCTTTCAAATTTTTGCCAGCATTCTTTCACACCTGCCTAAAACTTTTGCACAGTACTGTAGTTGAGGGGGAAGCTCTTGCAAGTGGATGAGGGTGGTTGAAGCTGGTGCCTCTTATGACCCTGTACGTATACATCATTCTCCAGAGTGAGGTTGCCATGGGAGAGAACAACACACAGCTGACACCTGCACCTCCTATTGATCTTTGCTGAAGCCACTAATCATCTATTTAGAGTATGTGTCAGTCGACGAAGGTCCACAAACCAACCCCCTCCCAACATTATGAAACAAAAAAACACATCTTGTTATGGAAGTAATGCTAATAAAAATGTCGCCGTTCCCTAGTCTCAGTGGGCTTACAGGTTTAATTATCTTTCCATTTGGGTAAAGAGGCTAAAGCAGTGGTGATGTAACATGATTATCAGCCCTTTGAATCAACAGCAGCAGCAGCTTTTAGGTACCACTGGAGGATTAGGATTTTGGAAAGTATAAATATGGAAGCGACGGAATGGATTTGCTGTGGGATAGTCACGCTAAGCTAGCTTTTTGATCTGTTTCCTTTCCGATCTGTGTTTCCTCCCTGTGTGTGTGTGTGTGTGTGTGTGTGTGTGTGTGTGTGTGTGTGTGTGTGTGAGTGTGTAGGCCTGTGTAACTCTTAGGAGAGATGAGTTTCGTTGATGTACTGACTGAGGGACAGATGGCAAGAAGTAGCAGTAGATTGGTGTGGGAGCAAAATCAAAACACAAATAAAAAAAAGAAGCCTGTGTGTGAGTGTGTGTTGGTGTGTGCGTGTGTGTGTTTGGGGGGGGGGGCGAACAGAATAATAAGACTAAATAAAACAGACTGAAGCAACTCCACTGTGTGGTGGATCCAGCCAAAGTCACTGTGCCTTCTCTAATGTCAGGTGCCTATTACCCATGTCTGTCACTGCTGCTGCGGTCCCGGTATACTGCCTCTCTGTGTGTGTGTGTGTGTGTGTGTGTGTGTGTGTGTGTGTGTGTGTGAGTGTGTGTGTGTGTGTGTGTGTGTGTGTGTGTGTGTGTGTGTGTGTGTGTGTGTGTGTGTGTGTGTGTGTGTCATTCTGTCCAACCCTCGGGGACATACCATTTAACACTCACTTTCGTGTTCAGACGCAAAATAGAACTGGAGAAGCAACAAGAGTGAGTAGGAGTGGGAAAGAAAAAATTGAGATGAGATCAGATCCCGGCTACACACTAACGTAAACTAAAAGCCTCAGACAACCCAAGTAGGCGTTTACCCAACCTTGTGTCAAGGGCCTAACACCAACTGGAAATACTTGACCCTGAAACCAACTAGTAGGACAACTTGAACTTAAACCTCCACCGTACACACTTAGTCAGTCAGACAGACAGCTAGTCAGTCAGTCAAGACTGCTTCTATCAGCAAAGATACCGCTGCTCCAGTAAGGTTAGAGTCACCCAGACTGCACCAACCAATGAGACGAGGGGTGGAGGAGGGTTTCTTCCCGGCAACAGACCCGTAGGGGCTCCTATTGCTCAACGAAGCACAGGTGGACTGACTGCCTGCGCAGTTTGTCAGCCAGTGTAGTATTCACTCAAGACCTATTTACATAAATGACTCATTGCTACATTTCGAATGCTTCAAACCTTGGCCCCCAGCCGGTCAATGTTTATGACACAACTGTTTGAGAGACAGTTTTGAAAAACAGCTTGCCTTATACATTCGAAGAGGCTTTGATTAGAGTTGAATGTTGTTGAATGTCAAATTATATTGCTGAATTGGGCTTTTAATAAATGGAAAGGTAAACATTGCAATCAAGTATAGTGTGTGCTCTGTGTTTACAAAATTGACACAGCAAGGCGTCAAGGAGTGAGGCAGCAAAAGTACATATTCTTGCATACACAGAGTATGCGGGACAGTAATCTAAAATGTCAGCGAGAGAGAGAATGGGCGGACAGCAGTTTTTCGCTGTGCAGTCGACAGCGCATTTTGGATAACTTGGCAGTTGTACTGGCACGGTGAAAGTGAAACATTAACACCTCACCGGCATGGAATCAGCAGGATGTGTACATGAAAGGGGTGCAGGTGTGTGTGTGTCTATGTGCAATCCACGAGAACACACTCACTTTCAGAACTAGCCACCTCCTGAACTCATTTCAATGTCATTACTTGCATTTTTGCGGGTCTACTTGCTTCTTCCTTATCAAAGCACACCAAGGCAACCTACAGCTCTCTCCAGTGTAATCTCATCACTGCTTCAGGGTCTCAATTATAATTTCCATTGCCAAACATTCAAATGGAGCGGCTTCCTGTTATCTGCTAACCTCCTTTTTTTTTTTGTACTTTCCTTCAATTCTAGAACATTTGAAGAGTTCTTTTGCATCAGCAACGGTTCGCTTGCGTCTCTGAACACTTTGTCCTTCAAAATATGAGTTGTCCGTCGTGCATGCCAGCATATTAACTTTGAAGCCATTTGTTTTGCCGCTGACACCCCTTTTAATGCTGAAACAGTAAATCACGGTGTAGGGCTGACAGCATTGACATTACCAATTCATGCAATGAGGGAGATTGCTGAGTACACACACTTAGGATAAACAGCCAACTTGAAATGTACAGAGAGCTGCTACTGACGCTGGATCTTTTTTCAACCCCTTCTCCCCTTCTGTTACATCATGATTTCTTCCTTGGGTATGTGAATGAATCACCTCTGTGCATATGCGAGACAGATTATTCATAGAAAAAGACAATTCAAAAGTAAATTGACAAGGGCAGCACTCGAACTTGGATTCATAACGGTGTTATTGGTTTGGTTCCATTCTCAGTAAAACCCTTCAATACAATGTCACACTAACCAGTAAATCACTTGATTATACACAGATACTCCCTAACCTAAGAGGAAAAAGGCTAGTTTCTAGAGAGACAGAAAAGGAAACTGTTCGAAAGGCTGAAGGCTGACAAATCAATAAGAGTTTGATCAAGTCCTGGTCTTTTCCCAAGACTCACTAAAGCAAAAAAAAGAAACAAGATTTAAAACAGACCAGTCCTATGTTCAATAGTAATTTTTGTTTCTCATGCCTTAGGGTTAAGGTTTCCTGGCATGGTAAGGAGCAAACATTCATGAAACCACATGGCTCCTAAAGCATTTACTAGCAGGCATCACAAGGAAGACATCTTCCCTCTGGATCTATGTCTTGAGGCTAATGCTAGTGCTTGTCCCCTACAATTACAAAACAAACCGAGGACACAAAAGGGAGACTGACTTATATATTCAAAACACTGTGACACTGGATCTATACTTATAATCCAGGTAGCGGGTGGGAATGTGAGCAAACCATGACTACAAACCAGCCTGTTTATGGGATGGCTTTAACTCAAAGATTCCTTTTAGACTGGGTGTTAAGGTTAGTGCCTTCTCCCTTTACTCAAACACTGTTTTATAGGCACAAACTGCACCCTTGTCCCACTCACAGTAGATATCTCCGTTGGGTGATGGTCTGTTGCTTGAATCAGCTCTCAGAAAATCTCTGATCGGTTTCTAGCATCATTTTGATGATGAAAACTCGGACATGCCTTGGGACAATGCACTTTAACAAAATGAATCTGTAATCGTGCTGTACCATATTTACTTGCAATAACATTACGTCTGTTGCCCATTTCCTCACATGAAGCTCAAAAACCCACAGGGAAGTAGAGATAACAGTTGGTGCAGATGTCCTTGTAGATGTTGCTGTAAGAACATTACAATGTTGACTAATATATCACAAAGCAGATAGAGAGTAAGTCACCATCATAAATCACTAATTGTTGACAGCGGATCTGAACAAAGTCATCTTGACGTGGACATAGACCAATGAACGGCTCAGGAAGGTCGTGGATGTCAATTGAGGCACGGGCAAGGGCGAGACTTTTTTGGAGGTTTTTGTCTTTTCTTAAATGACAGAGAAAAGGCTTTCATGCACAAACACACACACACACACACACATACACACACAGACACACACACTGAACATTTCACTCTAACCATTACCAAAGCGAATGAGCTATTCTTAATATAGTTGGTTCTGCTATCATCACAGCATCCTATGTGGATTCAAAAGAAGCCTGGCGTATTAATAAAAGCCTGAGCTGTCTGTTTGGAGGCTGACCCCAGGGACTGTGCCATGCAAAGTCATTGGCTGCTAACGCCCGGAGTCAGCCCAACAACGTGCCACCACCTGCAGCCGAGGGTAGGCGGCTAACATCAAAGGTCAAAGGTGAAGGATAGCGGCTGCTGGTTCCTGGGGGGGGGGGCAACGTGTCCGGTGGGAAGGGAAATGTGGTGACGCCTGCATGCAGCACTCTGATGTTAACTGATAAGGTTCATCTAATCCGTATGTTTCAAATATGCGACCGGTTCACTGATGTGCTTTGGCAGACAGAGAACTGTGGCATGGGGAAAACTGTTTCCGTATCCTTCACTTTAACGAGAGCTGGGAGACACGAAAGGAGGATCTGAAACACAGCGGGCGGCTGGCCAATGACCTTGCAGCTCATTAGAAGCAGAGCGGCCCAATCAGAATGCAGCTCAAAGAGCCAGTGGCATTGATGAGGGGCAACGGCCCGGCCTCATTAAGGCAGAAGACAAGTCTGTCTCCAGTTGGCTTACACAACGACCACTTCATTATGCTCCCCAACGGTTTGAACACTGTAACTTCAATGTTTCATTTAACCTGTTTAGGTGTCACTTTATTTTTCGTGATTCCGCTTCAACCACGGAACCAAGCACGACTTATCAATATAATAATATCAATCATTGTAAGTATTTGTATCTTGAATTTTGAGCACCTCTGTTTTAAGTTTCTTTTCAAAATCATGACATTTTTTGAATAACCCCGACAACAAGGCAACTTTGTTGAAACAGGGAGTGGTTACTTTGTACAATAATAACCATCCAATAATCAAAATTTTCACTGCGTTAGCAGTTCTACGTCCAGTGAAGACAGGGGCAGGCTATAATTGTAAAGAAGCTGTCTGAGTCTTCCATGTTTGAAGCCATCAGATGGACGTGTGAACAGGGTCTTTCTTCTTTGATTATCTGGCCATGCCAGGAGCAAATATAGACTGGTGTGGCTCTGAGACGCCATTGCTAACCACCTTTTGGAGCTATTGTGGCCTCAATTTAACTAAACTTCTGGGATGGAAGGTGCTCACTTGAAAATCCCAATTACATATCTGCTCTCAACCCAAATCCTCTCTAAATATTGGTTTTTAGAGTGCTCATCTGGGATTAAGCCATAATGGCTATTATAACGCTGTATCCTGTCTATCAGGCAATGTCAGGCAATACGATACATATCACAGTACAGGGGTCACGATTTAATATACTGCGATTTATAGCTGTACTGTAATCAAAGCGAAATATTTCGATTTTACGATCTAATTTTAGGAAAACTGTCATAGTATAAAGAACACACCACCATATGAATAAAATCGGAGTAAAAAAAGTTGACTTTTTTATGCGATCAGAACAGTGGGATCTGCATTAGTGTTTATCACAGTCCCTGTAAAATCCGACATCATGACAGTACCTTCTGAGCAAAGGAACTAATATTTGCCTATATCGGTAAAAAAAAAAATTGAAAATGTAAAGAAAAGTCTGCTGTGGGTGCCAGGGTGACCTGCAGGGGACGGGGTCAGGGCTGGAAGGCCGGCCCTCAAGTGACTTGTTGGCACCTCAACCAAGCATGAAATTGGCCCCCGATAGCGGTGCTCTTTCAGAAGGCTCTGGTGGCCGCAATAATCAATTATATGTTCAGAACGCCTGAAGGACAAGAGTGACTCTGCCGTTCTCTCTGCTCCGGTGACCCTGTTGGAACCTTTTCTCTCTGCTGCTGTGACCACCTCAGAGGACTCCCCTCTCTCGGCGTGACCTCGCGGTCGGTGGGGACTTGATTGCTTGTAATCAGAGCTCCTGTGGAGTCCCATCGACAAGACTAGAAGGAAACCCGTAAGCCTACGGGCTCGGTGTCTCTCGTTTGACATATCACATCTTGGCAAGGTCTACTCTATTTGCTTGGGTGGGAGTCAGTCTCTGGCCTTTTCTCCTGATGATGACAGGGCTTTAGGAGAGGGTTGGGGAATGATGGAACGACCGCCTGATGGGTTTGTACTAAAGCCTTCTGCAATGGCCACCGGCCATCGCGCTGAGAGTCAGGATAGATGAGAGCGTTTTCATTTTCAGACCCTCTGTAGCAATTGTGTGCTTAGCCACACACACACACACACACTCACTGAATTTTAGGGTTTTCATTTGCTGATGAGGTTGGCATTTCCTAGTGTGCCCCACACTGCGAATGCATCATTGCTCACAGTAAAGGCTGACATTGCTGTTTCTTACTGTGGGGACAAAGTAAATAGGGGATGTGTTTGTGGTGAAGGGATGATAGAACAGTATAATAATGCCTGGGAAGACTTAAACGGTGGCACAGGGGTGGTATCATACATCTTGGGACACACTATTACCTTTATCTAGTGGGCACACACACACACACACACACACACACACACACACACACAAGCAATCTTTCTCTCACCTTCCTTACTTACCAAAACCCCGACAAACTATTTCTCTCTCACCCCCTTTCTCCCCCCCCCCCCAACACACACATACACACACACACACACACACACACACACACACACACACACACAGTACACATGGTTAGGACACAGCACCAGACTGATGGGATTTCTCATGGCATCTAATGGGGTCGTTAGCGTGTCCTTGGAGATGAGGTGGGCCGTGATATAATAGCCAGGCCCACAAAATGAAATAACAGCCGAGATGGATGACATTGTGCTAAGCAACATGCACCAGTGAGTCTGAGTCAGCCTTTAACTGCCATCCCAGTGCACAGAATCCTACCGTTTTTTGTAATTCCTTACTTAATAGAAAGAATACATTAACATGAGAAAATCCAAGCTAAGGGCTATCCAAGTGACCACGGGAAATGGTATGGATCTGGACTGGTGCAATCTTCCTGCTTCCTTACGTACCTTCAGGATTCCACAACAGAGAGGATATAGAACCGTAGAACTAGAACCGTAACTTAAGCGCTGATGAGAGAGCACTGAGGCGAACACAGGGAGAGATCTGGCCAGGCTGGAGCACCACAAGGGTCATGTCAACCAGTGTCTGGTCTACCGGAGAGAGGATTGGGAAGAGGAACCCTACAGGGTAAACTGTACTCCTCCCGGACTTGGCTCAGGCCAAAAGCAGGCTGATTTCGCACTAAAGAGAGGTGGTTGAGACGATGAGTGCTGAAGCAACTCCTCCGTGGTTTCACGATCACCAGGGCCGTGAATGATAGAAGGGCACGATGTTTATCTTGACGGCACCGACTGCACATTGAAGAAATCTACAGCCTGTAAGCACCACCCAGATGGGCTACCACTCTAGAAGCCTAAACATCATCCAAAAAGCCAACAGCCAACAGTCTACATCAGGCTGTGCGTCTGTGTGAGAAGGTCATCTGGTAAGTGGAGCAGGGCCACACCAGTAACTGGAGGCGGTGCTGTCAGGTTACTGAACGCTAGCACATTGTTAGTCTTTCCCTCTTTTCCTGCGCTTCCATTTCACCTCGCTGCCCCTCGGGTCCATATTTTTGTCGCGCGTGGCGCTCTCGTATTGATTGGATCTGCTGGGGGTTTTCATTCGGGGGCGAGCTGGAGGGAAGCCACACTCCTTGGGTCTCCGTTGTCCTTGAGGGGGGGCCGTGGCGTTACTCTGTCCCCGTTCCCCATCTCCTCTGTTTCCGAAGCTTACACTCTCTCCCCCAACTCCTTCAGGAGGTGGCTGAACTGCATAGGAAAGGTATGGTACTCACCGAGAGGGAACATATTGGATACAGCAAAATAGGGCTATTACAGTAAGCACTGGTTTAGAGTCTGATGTACGACAATAAGAATAGCTGATTTCAGCTGGCATTTAGGCTTGTGCGGTATAACATGGACTTTAGTAAAGAGGGGAATAGTGCCTTTGTCCTCCGCGCTTGTGTGCCAGATCTCTTTCCAGGATCCATGAATGCAGTGTAACGCAGTTAGACGTATGTTAGACGTCATGTTGCTGGGCGGGAAGGGAAGGATATCGAACAGCCACACACAAACCTGCAATCACACCCACATACACACGCAGCAGCTTGAAAACTGAAACCTGATAACAGCCCAAATATCTAGAAACCAAAAGATAAAATGGGGTCCGATAGCATCATAATCCTTACTAGGTAGCGGTACTATTTTTCCTGAATTGTCTGCCTCCTCCCTCTCTGTCTTATTCTGCGACTATTTCTCTCGCTTCTTGACTTTCCCATTGCCCTTCTGCGGTGGTAGAAGAAAGCTGCGCTGTGTGATGTTTTACAAGCCCCAACCCCCCGTCACCACCTTCCCCGGTCTCCCTAGTTCGCCGTGGTGCTGGCAATAGTGCTGACATGAAGGAAGAAAAAAGAAAAACGTTAAGCCGTGATTGGACCGGAACAGCCGTTTCCCTCGGTGACTGGAATCTGGAGGGTTACGCGTCACGGAGCAGCCGGAAATACTCTGGGCGACCTCGCCAACACCAAGACATTAGGCCAATGGTGAGACGAAGGCACACCACCTGTCTTATTATGTGGCCTTTCCTGCCTCCCTCTCCTCCCATCTTCAGGGCTCCCAGTCACAGCACTGTTCTCCTATCGATCCGTTTCCTTTAACCCCCCTCGGGGCACATCTAATGATTTCTCCATTTCCCTAGCCAGCCTGCTCCTTCGGCCAGTCAGTCAGTGAGGAGGCTGCTGTTGTACCTCCCCCCCCCCCCCCCCCCCCCCCCCCTTCCCCTCGCTGGTGTTGATGCTGTTGATCCGCTGAGCCATGGTTATTGTCGGCCCCACAACAAACCTTCCGCTGGCGCCGCCTTTTTCTCATTCATCTGTTCCTCCCTGGTCATGCGCAAACGCCCGATTAGGTCCGCTCCTTCCACGAAATGTCACTTCCAGGGCACTGGCTCCAAACAAGAAGGCCATTCTGTGTAGCGCTGGCACCCAAGCTGACATTCAACGAGGGCGGACCCCTGCCATAGTTCAATGAACCCCAATGAGAAATGTGCGTTTGGCTCACAACAAGGGGTGAGCCATGTATTGATGTATTGGTGGCAGCATTAGGATGGTTTGGGAACGCTGTCAACAACAAGGTTGGGAGGGGACCCTCTTGCTGGTCTGTTCAGATGGAGTAAGTCTTAAAGAGAGACTCAGTAAAGAGTGTGGAGCCGAAGGCACTACTGATCTGGCTCTGGGAGTGTTGAATCCACAAGGTTTATTTAGAGGGTGGTTTTAAGCATGCCTTCATTGCATTGTTGCCCTGTTGGTTAGGCTAGCCAGTCCACTGAGGGTCAAACAAAATGCACACTCTTTGTTGATGAGTTGCTAGTGTTATCAGCTCATATGACCCTTGGCTGACTTGCATTTTAACCCCCCCACCGCCCCTCTCTCTCTCTTTCTCTCTCTCGCTCACTCTCTCGCTCTCTCCCCACAACCAATCTCTTGATTTTCCTGCCTCTCCCTCTTGTTCTCTGTCCCTGTCGGTCTCTCCATCTTAGTGGCCATCCCTTCTTAGTGTTATTCTTAAATCGTATTTGACATGGGAATCTTTGCATTATTGACCTCTTGGAAACCATTAACATTTTCTATGAAAACCTTCAATGCAACACACCTACTGGGCTCAGCCAGTGCAATAATTAACATGCCCAGGTTACTGCGCCCGGTTTCGATAATGTCCTACCAGACCTGACCTCTGCATGACCATTCATGACCAGTCCCTGTGACCTGGGCCTAGGCCAGCGTTTACTTACTCCAAGGGGTGCGTACAGTCAGCAATTCAACCAACCACGTATAACCTTTACGGCAGATGTCTAATGTTAGACAATGCTGTCCTTTAAATAACTGTAAATATATGCTATTTAATAATTATTGTTGTAAATGTGTCTGTTGGGATTACACCCGTGTTTACAATTTATTTGAGTTATCCTGTTCTTATTAAGAAAGACCATGAGAAGCATGGTATGATGTATGGGGAAAAAACCTCCCACCTCTAATGTCCCACCGAGATGTGCACACATGTTGCTAATTCGCACATGTCCATGACCTCATGAAGAAGGTCAGCTCAGCAGGACAACGCCTAGGCTTCTGGGAGTGGGTGCTTCTCCCTTTTCTCCACACCCTCATGAAAACTGTATGTGGGGGTAAGGGTTGATGACTGAAGGTCCTCAAAGCTATCAGCTTAGATTTGATACTAAAGCGACATTTCCACCAAACACTTTCGTTATAGTACCAGGGCTGCGATGATTCAGTCAGATTGGAAGGCATAGTGCCACCACTCAAGGTAACAATGTCAACTGTGGCTTCTGAATGTAATTTTCTCCATTGACTGCAGCTCTAACAAACAACTTTTAAAATCTTTAATTTGTTAAATTGAGCGTTGCTGATGGGCCCCGAAATTCGTGAAAATAAACTGAAAAAGCCTCAATAATTTTTTGTTTATTTTTTAAATACAGGCAATAAATAAATAATAATTCCTTATTTTGGCCCATATTCGACGTCACAACGCTCGTGGCCAGGGGAATGCTCAAGGGTGTCAAAGTCAAGCAGAAAAGCAATAGGGCCGCTGGGTAAGTGAGTCTGTAATTGCAATGTTTACTCTAAGCCTTGATCGCTTCTTGATTTTTGACCTCTGGCTGTTTTTGTCCATTCTTCAGAACTTGTTTGAGGTTATCTTTCACGGGCCAAGTACGGTTCCAATTCTAAAGAACAAGTGACCAAGAACACTTAAATTGCGCGGATGTGTTCTTGATCCACCCGATTCATCGAGGACGCATCGGTTGGTGACTTGCCAGCAGCAACTCATCTGCTATCCCAGAAGTCATTGCCAGAATGATGGCTCTACCTCTGCTTTTTCCTGCCGGTAGCACGTGACATTTTAAAAGCCATTCACACTACTCTTTAGCTTAGGGAAGGGGCATCATAACACTAATACATTTATATTGCATTTAGGCAAGTTTTTGAGTTTCTATTCAACTTTGTTATATGAACAAAGTAATAGGCTATACTATGGCAAACAAACAAATGTAAAATACCATCACAATAAAACAAAATGAACTGAACTGGAAATGAGCCATCAGTCCACAGTGGAGCTTTGTTTGGCGATAGGCTGGCTAGCTTACTGACTGATTTGCTGGTTGCTGATTTGCTGGCAAGATGACTAATTAGCTGACTGCCTGACATTCTGACTGACTGTAATTGTCTGGCTGGCTAAGTATAAGACTCCCTGACTGATTTTCTGACCACCCTTGGCCAAACTGGTATTTCTAGGAAATATATGTATCTGTTAAAATATTTGATTGCTATAATACTGCTAAAACAAATTACATCCTGCTCACAAATATGGAAAAAGAGACCATAAGGTTGTTCTTGATTTAAAAATAAGATGACACCGTAGCATGCAGAAAAGCACCAGGCAAATGATAAGAGGGGCTTTTCACATTTAAAGAAGTCTGCCCTATCACTTTTCTGTGAAGCTTTTGTTTTGAAAAAGGGGAAATGTAGAAGGTCTAAAGTAATTGAGGACTAATTAGTCTCAAGAGTGTAATATGAAAGAATGTTGGTGTCTGTGCATTACAGAAAAATCCTTTTTATCTTGGGCAGTTACTTTTAGGAACCTACAAAGGGAATGACAAAGAAGAGTGAAAGCAAATCTTGCTAATACGGCTCCACACCCAAACTCCCATACACACACTCTCTCTCACACACACCGCACACACCACATTTTCTGCATCATTAGGTAAAAGGATATCGTATCAGAGCCTTTCACCTCACCGGACATTGTTACTGGTGTGTGTGTGTGTGTGTGTGTGTGTGTATGCTTGTGTTAATGTGTGTGTGTGTGTGTGTGTGTGTCCCTATCCCCAGTGAGCTCACACAGTGGTGAGGAGGGCTGCTGTAAAAATAGCTCTTCCTCCACTCTCCCCACAGGCTGTGTGGCTGCAAAGTGAACATGAACAGCTGGCCATGAGAGCCTACAGCTCACCCCTTTCTTCCCCTCCATACTGACCTCTGTCCATGCTGTGATAATCTATTACCCAGTTATCTCTCTCTTTCATAGTCTCTCTCTGTGCCTTTCTCCCTATATGCTGATGTGTGTCTCTTCTCCTCTGTCTTTGTCTCTCTCTATCTCTGTCAGAGTGCCCTGTTATTGCTTCTCCCTCGGTAAGAGAAGAGATGGTGGTGGGGAGTAGACTCAGCATCGGCCTGCTGACGGTGAACATGAGCAAACTTTTTTGTCTCTTCTGCACCTACAGCATCCTCTCCTTTTCTCTGTCAATTTTTCTTACTGCCCCCCTCCCCTACCTTGCTTTATTTTCTCTTTCTCTCAGTTCTCTTAATTTCTCTCTTTATGCAACGTTCAGCGCATGTGTGGCCTACCATAAATCACTTTCTCTGGCCCATCTGGGACGTTCATTTCCACGTTCTGCTCCTCCTCGTCCCCTGCCTTAAACCAACAGCTGGGGTTAAAGGGAAGATGATGGACATTTTGGAAGTAAATGCACAACAACATCTCCCATCACCCCTCTGTGTTTGAATCCCATCCCTTTTTGTAAAAGCCACTGGAACACAACAATCTTGTTGCAGGATGGAGGAGCTAGTTAGAGATGAGGAAAGGTAGTGAGATATTTCCCAGCAAACTTGATCCTCCCAAATTGAGAAATAACTCGACCCACCTCACAACCGATCCTCGCTGTACTACTCTCATTCTCTTCTCTAATCAAAGGGAATGTACGTGCAGTGTACATTATAACAAGACCCATACCAACTACGGCAGTATTTTGAGGGAGAGTTTTTAAAAGCACAGATTTGAATGGCACTTGCTTCTAACAGAAGATGATGGAAGGGAGGGAGGGGGGGGACTGAACCGTGAGAATAGTTGTCATGGCAACTGCGATGACATGGGAGACTGTGAGTGCTCTGTCTCGATGGGAGTTATGTTTTGTGCGGCCGTGGCGAGTTAAGGGGGCCCTTCAGTGACAGTGACGGTACTCTTGTGACGGCCAAGGATACCCTGCAACCCTGTCTCTCTCGGCCGTTCTTTGGAGACACATTGGATTGACATCAATCTCCCAGAGTATCACAGTGGCAAAGCAGAATAGAAACCCAAACGCAGATTCTAAAAAGGAAGTAAGAGTCGGAGACAGAAGGTAAGGTGACACAGTTATTCAGTGTCTTGCTCACAAGGCATGTCAAACAATAATGGAACAACGGAAAACAGCAAAAGGCGGGTATTAAATACAGCGGCAAACAGTTGCAAATGATAAGCGATAATGAAGCTGAAGAGTGGACGCGCCCGTGACAGGACCCCCCACCGAGGAGCGGCTCCCGACGCCACCACCTGATTGGCCCGGAACGCTGCGGTGGAATTCCCTCGTCAATCCCTTATCAATGATCAATCCCTTATCAATGATCTGCGTGTGGGGACACATGACCGCTGCTCTGGCCCGTACCCCTCCCGATCCACCTGATACTGGAGGCCACCACGGCGCGGCAAGGCATGGTGACAGTGGCGCACAAAAGCCGTTGCAGAGGGAACGCCCTTATCAGACTCCTGTTCTGGGAAGAGGGCGAGAAAGGAAAATCTTATTGGCACTCAAGCGGTGACATCTGAAGGGAAGAGTGCGTCAGGGTGTTATGAGTATACTCCGCGCAGATGAGACAACTCCAGGTCCTGAGATTGTCCGAGGCCAGGGAGTGGAGCCTCCACGTCCTGATTGATCCTCTCCATCTGCCTGTTGCTCTGGGGATGGAAACCAGGGATAGGCTAACGATATCTCAGAGAAGGCGGCAGAAGGCTTTCCAGAATCTGGGGGTGAATTGCGGTCCCCAGTCACTGACAACATCTTCCGGGAGGCTATGGACCCGATGTCCTCCCACGGAACATTCTGGGCTGTTTCAGACGTGGATGGAGGCTTTGGCAGAGAGACGACGACGGCTTAGAGAAGCGGCTCACGATTACCAGAACCATTGTGTTACTGTCTGAATCCCAATGTCCACGGTTAAACGTGACCGGGGCCGCAAGGGAACCGGCAGAGGATGTAGCAGATTCTCAGGACGGGAGTGAGAAGCTTTAGCTTGTGCAGAAACCCGTCAGGGAGCTACATAGTAAGCCACATCTGCTTTGAGTGGCCACCAATAGTGCCATTGGATGAATTCGGCAATGTGAGTCCTCACTTAGTGACTGGTGAGACGAGACGAATGCCCCTGTTCCAAGACGCAAGGTCGCACCGTCACAGGAACAAAGAGGCGACCCCTGGGATTCTGCTTGGGTTCATCAGCAGCTTGAACTTCTTGGTGAACTCTCCACCTGATCGGAGTCAAGATCCAGGCCTCCTGGATGATGTTGGCCGAGCCAGAGTCTGCATTCGGTGCGTCGAAGAGCCAAGAGAGCGCATCTGGTTTGCCATTCTTAGAGCGTGGGTGGTGAATGATGGTGAAGTTGAAGCGGCTGAAGAACAAAGCCCAGCGTTCCTGGCGCTGGGCAAGGTGTTTGGCACCGCGGATAAATTCCAGGTCCTGATGGTGTGTGCAGATGCTGTCTCGGTGCGGAGCTCCTTTGAACCAATGGCGCCATTCCTCCAGAGCAAGCTTCACAGCGAGTAGGTCCCGGCAGGAACGGGGTCGTTCCTTTCCGCTGGAGAGAGACGACGAGAAAAGAAGGCACAGGGATGCTGCTTTTGGTCAGCGTTACAGCATTGGGAGAGAACTGCCTTGACTCTTGACGCATCGACCTCCAGGATGAATGGTGGAGCCGGATCGGGGAGACGCAGGACTGATGTTGAGGTAAACCTGTGTTTGATGTCCTTGAAAGAAGCAGCGGGTTGGGAAGACCAATGAATGGGCTGCGTGGACTTCCTGGGAAGCTCTGGGAGTGAAAGAGCGGGGGAGCCACAGTTCCTGATGAAGCGTCGATAGAAGTTTGCAAAATCCAGATGAGAATATCATCCAGGTAAACAAACCTGCCCAGCATTTCCCAGGAGACATTGTTCGTAGGTGCTTGGGAGACGGCATCTATCCAGCGTTCATGAGCCTGAAAGGCATCACAAGATATTCATAATGGCCGTTCGGGTGTTGAATGCAGCCTTTCGCTTATCTCTTTTCCGAATGTGCAACAGGTTTAAAGGCGTTCCGTAGGTCAAGTTTAGTGAACCAAGTGGCCCCCTGAAGACCCTCGAATGAAGTGGACATGAGAGGCAGTGGATAGAAATTTCACATAGTAATCCTGTTGAGAGCCTGGCAATCAGCACAGGGGCACAAACCGCCAGTCTTTTTTGTCCACAAAGAAGAAACTTGTGGGAGGTAGATGGGTGGATGAATCCTAAGGCCCGGGCTTCCTTGATATAATCGGCTAATTGCTTTCATTGAAAGCCAGAGTGAGAGAATGTGATGTTGGGCAGCCCAATCAGGTCTTCCCTTCAGAGTCTATAAAGGCTGAGACGAAGAGCGCTACGTCAGACCAGGAGAGGAAGCACATAGCAAGTCAAAGCGGACAGCTAGGGACTGGGGAAGTAGACGGACAGAACGGCCACAATAGAGACAGCTGCCTTCTCGCTGACGGCGTTCTTTCCCATCTTGGGGTAGCTGAGCCCGACCTAGCTTCATAGGATCATCAGTGCTGAGCTGCGTTGTACCCGACGAGTCATCACCGCTAGATTGTGCTGGCTGGACATTTAGAATTTGCGCACCAGCTGGAACCCACTTGCATTGTCGAGGGTGTTTCCGCATCCGGTTGTCCATGCGGACAACCAAGTTTATCAAGGTGTCTAGATCCTGTACATCTTCTCTGGCAGTCAATTCATCCTTTAGCTGTTCTGAGAGGCCATGATGGAATGCAGAAACCAGGGCATGCATGGGTCCATTTGCTCTCCGATGGCAGTGACCAGTACTCTATGCTGAAGACAGTACGAGTGCGTTGCCGGAGCTGGAAAAGGCACGTGGCTGCCTGGTGACCACTGACCGGGTGATCAAACACCTTCCTCCTTTCCTTGCAAAATAGGTCAGCATTCCTGCAGAGGGGGCTCTGGCTCTCCTACACGTGCCTCAGTGTCTTCCCTGCGCGCAGATCCCTGACGAACGCTACCATGGCTTCTTCCAAAGCATAGGCTGCTGGTAGGTTGGGTGAAAGCCAAGGCCCACGGCTCAAAGAAGCCCCTGCATCTGCCAGGATGGCCGTCATAACGCTCCGGGGGTGGCAGCTGGACTCATGCCGCTGTGAAACGCGACGTGGAGCCGATGACGAGGCAGCCTGGGGAGCGGGCTCAGCGGCATTGGTCCAAACGTTGGCGTTGAGCTGATCCAGGTTCTGGGTTACATCATCCAGTTTATGGGTGGCCACATGAACATGTTGACCCCTTATCTGACCCTCCCCCTGCTGTCTGCTCAGGGAAGCACCCCGCAGACGGACAGCATGTTGCAGAGCGCCGGTGATCGCCGGGTCTTGTGTCAGCTCCATTATTCTATCACATCGGTGAACCAGGACAGAGACCCAGAACGCAGATTCAAAGGTGCCATTGAATGAAACACTGCCCTATTGAATGGGACACAGTGTACTCTGCGTCCATACTCAGGGCACACACATGTAGAAGGACGCCCCAAAACAACAGACAGATAGATGCGTTGCTATTATAACAAGCTCATAGACTTCACAGCGGGGGGCCGTCTGGACAGCGTGACCGCGCGGTTGTGAGTGCGGTGATGTAATCCGCAGACTCTTTTCACCCTCTCTTTACAGATGGGTAATTGCAGCCATTTCCTGCACCCTGCTGGGTGTCTATTCACTTGGGACTTGCAGGTTGATGTAGTTTTGATGAGTCTGACCTGAGCCGGCAGGTACCATGCTGGTGTGTTTGAGAGGCCTTGTAGGGGGTCGGGATGGGTGTGTAAACCCAGGGACGGCCCTGGTTTGGCCCTGGATCCGGGTGGGTTGGTTATGGCAGGCCTGTCTAAATCCAAGCGGGGTTTCACAAAGGGTTTCTCAGAAGAGCCGCAATTGAATACACAAAGCATTTGTTCGTCCAAACTGAGCATAATAGCTATGTACTGCACAGCGCCAAACCATACCATTTATTACCACAGTAGCCATTTTTCAACCCACATAAATCTCTTCTCTATTTGGCCTCCCTCTTTCATTTACACTTAACAGTACTATATTCCGGAATACATGTCCATGTACCACATGTCATCGTTACACGCTGTGCCGCGGGTGCTGCTGAAGGTCAAAGGTCATGTGTCGTACCCCCCCCACCCCCCCCCCCGCCAGCGGAGTCACGGGAGCGCCGGTCCCGCTCTTGGCCGTGACATCGGCCGGTGGTCCTCGTGTTGCACGGGGACAGCGGGGGCGTCTCCCGCTCGGCAGCTGGTGAGAAGATTTAGGAGGTGGGGGTGTTACGCGGGGGCAGGGCCCTCATTGTTTACTGGAGTTATTGTTTTTAAAGTGTTCTGACTGTACCTGTAAGCTTGGATTGATTAATGGTTTTGGAGAGGGAGGGGGGGGGGGGCAGGTGGGGAGAGCTGGAATGGAGGGTGACCTTTACAGGGGAATGGGATGTAAGATATTTTGGATGGCCCTGGTGGGTCACATACTAAACTTTGGCCTTATTTACTTCAGTGGACTATTATCATTCTAATTATAATATCATGTGTACCAGGCCATATAGTGCTGCCTTAAAACATTGAACCAACATCGTAGGACTACCAGGCTTAAAGTACTACCCTTAACATATTGTGCATATAGGCCTTATAAATATATGGGCAATAATTTGTACCAAACAGCCTTAACCTTTAGTACACTCAGAATTAGACCACATAGCACACTGAATTATATGAACCATATTAAAGGTTAATGTTACATAATATGTTCCATACTTGTAATCTTATCGCTAAGCTGATATCTCTTAATTTGTTTATTGGGGAATACCTAAGGGTGTGTGTGCCTCTGCTAAAATAAGATGGGATGAGGAATTGAAGTGTTGCAGTAGCTGTTGCATAATGTAAAATAAAGCTTGAAAAACATCTGAGAACCACAGTAGTAGATTACCACCGCAGGTTTACTGTATTTCCACATAGTCACTGTTCAAGCCTACAGCATGTACTCTGGTATTTATCTCACTGGTTGCAGTCAGTAAGCTCTAACCCTGGCCTGCAGTGGGAGGAGCCAGGCTAGAGGGTCATGAAATAACTATGCCTATCTGGAGCTATGTAGTTGGACCGGCCGATGAAGGAAAGGTGCTCCTCTGCTTTGCCACACATTATTAGTGGATGTCTATGTCCAATATATGTTTGAAGTTATTCTAGCATTTAGGTAAAACCAAGAGTAGTGGCAGGAGTAAAAGCAAAGCAAATCAATAAAGTTGAGCATAGAGAAATTAAGAACTACACCTTATGGTTTATTTCAATGCCTCTGTTTATGATTATACAGCAGGCATACCCAGTTCATGTGGATTTCATTATGAATAGAGAATAGAAAGACCGAATAGGACAGAGAGAGAGAAAACACCACCATTGGCTTTGAATTCACTTCTACCTCTTCATCCTCAGAAATCTCCTCAGACATTTTTCCCCTTTGTTTCTCACCCTTCCCAGTGTTTCAGCCAAGCTGCTGTCGATTCAAATCCATCCCTTCCCTTCCCTGATTCTTATTCATAGCCAGTCAGTATGCCATCTGATAAAACCTTGTCTCTTTGCTTCTGCGGGGAGGGGAGCTAAGTCAAGACAAAGGGAGGAAATGAAAGTAGGAGAGAATGTGGTGTGTACATAATACGTGGGCTGCCATTAACTATGCATGGCCTGGCCGCGATGTTTCCTAAACAGGAATGGATTGTGATATGTGTCAGCACATCGAAGTCACACGGTCCATTCCCCTCCTGCGTGCGTCTGTCTGGGTGTGTGCATATTGCATACAGCCGCGTCGGGGTATTCTTTGGTGGCGTGGGGGTGCGGGGAATATGCAGTGTCTGTGACTGATAAGGCTGCGGGGGATTTAACAGAGACCATGGTCCCACACAAACCAAAGTGTGCCGGAACACGCACACACACAGTGCTAATGGAAACCAGGGAACGTTTTGGTGGCTGTGCCGGGGGCGAGCAGAAGCTACGGTGTGACTGGCACAATGGGTCTGCTCCAGCACGACAGGCCACGGGGCTAAGTGCGTATGCTTGTGTGTCCCTTGACCGAGAAAAATGCTTGTGTAAACAGCTGTCTCCAGAGTTATTGGCCGGTACAGAGGCCTAGCTGCTTCACTGGGTGTGAATGTGGAGTGCTGGACTGGTACTTCTACCAGCAAGCGGTGAATTTATCGCCTGCTATCCCTTATGTTAAATACAGTCGATGTCAGTCGAGGAAGCAATTTTGCCCCCCACCCCCACCCCCACACCCACCTCCCCCAGAGAAAAGGGCACTTGAATCTCGAGTGATATTACCTTCGACAATCGGGAAAAGCCTAAGAGCTCCGAAGCCTGCCCCGCTACGAAACCAATCTTCCGGATAATCGCACGGAGACAGACGTGACCGACCTGTGTCAAAGTCAGGCTCCGTTGGCATCGTGAGCGTCCCGTCTGACACCAGGGTGGAGGGGCTCGGCGTCGCGTCTCTGTCCCTCTGGGAACGCTCTGACGCGGACGCAGCCTGAGCCAGGGGAGGAGAGACACTGGGGTTCGCCGTCACTCCGCTCGCAGCCCACAGACGGAGCAACATGGACAACATGGAACGAGTAAGCACACTGCAAACATGAGGTGGTTCGAAAAACAAACACTGTTTATGACTACAGACAATGGGGATGAAGAACCAGTCAAACTGCACACAGGAGGAGACCCGCATCGGCTATGAAATAATATCAGTCGAAAGGCTGGAGTATTGGATGTTCTCTGCGTTAGCGGCGTTAGTGCCCGGTCTGTTTGTTATGCAGCGAAGGCTGTGTTCACTGATGAAAGGAGCAGCAGGGCTGGAGGGCTGGAGGGCTGGAGGGCCGATGACGTGTCTCCTGGCGTGACTAATGGTTGCTCGGCTGGCTCCTTGGCATCCCTTCCTCCCATATTTTGGACACGCATGGAGACTGGCTCGTCTGAACGGTAGCGAAGCAGACGAAGTGCAGTGACGTGGGGGGAAAAAAGGACTGTCTTCGAAGATAACGTCTTATGTGTATTAGTATTTGCCTGCCTTAAACGGAGGCATGAGCACTCATAGGCAGCCAAGAAAGATCATCGTCAAATTGTATCAGGCAATGCAAACGACATGCACATACTTGACAGAATAACCCTTGCACACTTGCAACTACTGTCTTGTTCATCGAAATGTAAACGTGCGCATCACCGATGTCCAAATAGACTATGATGGTGGTTGGCATACATGAACAAAAATGTGTCATCAGACCCAAAGAGGGCTACTTTCCCCTCCGAGTTTTCTAAAGTGACAAGCATAAACTCTGAAACATCAATAGCAGCTTTACTAGGCGATTTACTGGATCCAATTAGTTGGCCTTGACAGAACAACTGATGGGGAGTAAAGTAGCCTTATGAAAAAGCTGTGCCTGAACGTTAGAGTCTAACACCACGGGTATATAAAGCTATTTTAAAAGCTTACGCCATCTCATTTGGAGGTAGATGAGATATCTGCTGGAGCCTGACCACTCGATCTACACATCGATGAAAGCACACATACACACGTACACAAACACACACACACACTTAGTCAAACACGCCAACACACACACATTCTTATTCCTCCTGGATGTGATTACACTTAAAGGAAGTACAAGAGATGCCATATTGCCTTATGGGCACGTGTGTGTACGTGTGTGCGTGTATGTGTGTGTTTGTGTGCACACGTGTGCTGGGCACTTAACTATTCGTATGGTTGAGCTAGATAGCATTAACTAGCCCATCCATGTATCCCTCTGCATCCACATAAAAGCCTGCAGCCCAATACCAACCAGTGTTCCTCCTCCTTGACTCCTCCCTGCTCTTCCTCTCTGTTGTCTCCTCTCATCTCTGTGTTCATCTATCAGGCCTAACCCTGCACAGATGCCTAATGTTTACTTTTGATTTCTCTTTCCTCTCTCTCTCTCTCTCTCTCTCTCTCTCTCTCTCTCTCTCTCTCTCTCTCTCTCTCTCTCTCTCTCTCTCTCTCTCTCTCTCTCTCTCTCTCTCTTTCTCTTGGAACCTTAATTGCTCACTGCATCTTCCAGCTTCTTCGAACTACGCAATATGTTTCGAATAATAAAAGGAAATTGAAAACATGTGACGTTTCCTTTGTACTTTTCCTATTAGGTGTTATCTAAAAGTTCATAGTAGAGGCAGTTGTTTTGTCAGAGGATTAAAAAAGCTAAACTAAGATTGGATGTGGCTCACATCTACATAGCTCCTCTCCTCGTCAGCTCCCTGTACCCCTAATCCGACGTCCCCCTTCTGCTTGCCCTCCAACACCTCCTCTCGGTGGCGCCTCCTCTGCTTTTGGGCACTTCCTGTATGGGGGTGGGGGTGTGGGTGGGTCATTGGTCCTTCCTCTCATGATGACCCCTTCCTTCCAGCTGTATCTCACACCTCTTCGCCACTGCTTCCCCTCTGATCCCTCCGCCCTGGCAGCCACCTCTCTCCTTTAATCACACCCTCCGTTGCTTGGACACACACTGCAGAGGGTCCCCATATGAGCTCCCTCACACCCTCCTCACAGTGCCACACTATCTGTAAGAGGTGGGGGGTGTAACAAAGTTTGATCTTCAACATTTGAACAGTAAAAGTATCTTTTTTACTTCATTTATATTGACCCATCATTCTGAAACATTTATCCCCATTCCCTTTATGTGCCCTCTGTTTTGTTTCAGGTTCAAATAGGCTTGTAACTTACTTAGCAAAAACGTGCTGTTAGGGTATGGTCTTTATCAAACGGCCAAAGATCATGTTTAACACGTGATGTGACATTGCATTTAGTGAAAGGCAAAGAGCAGAGTTTGCGGTGCCGACAGACACAGCTATTTTGATCTGGTCTTGATCACGCCAACGGCCTGGAGATAAGATACTCTTTGTCAAATAATATTTGGTTATTTATTCTGTACTTTACTGCGGCTCCTATGGCCCGGCTCAATCACCCTACTTCAGTTTCAGGATGGGTTTCAAGAGCCTAGTCCCGGGCTTCAAAACCGAAACCGTCATCTGTTTTCAACTTGAGACCTAAAAAAAAGAAAAACTTTGTATGGAGTAAAAAGATTCAGGAGATTCCTTTTAAATCCAAGTTTTAAGCTCCAGACAGGAAAGCATTTGGTAAATCCTATGGTTCATTTTCTAAATTGACAGCATAAATTCTCAACAGAAGCGACATTGTATGTTTTTCCTGTGAATAATGTAGTGATATTTAATAATATTATTTGCTTAATTCATGGCAAAAACATGACTTTTTTTTTTTTTTACCAAAGATACACTTCATTTAATTTACAAAGTAGTTCTAAAGAAAGAGTCTCTGAAAAGTACATCATCCATTCCAGAAAGTAGAAACTAGATCAGTTTGAAGTTATCTACCGTTCTACTGGTGTGGCAGCCAGTCAAACAGATGTACTAGTGGTCTTATTATCATTCTGCTGCCCTATGACCCCACCGGTCCCTGTTGGCATGACAACTGATGGATTTAACTTGTACACTGTTATCTGATTCTTAGATGGAAAAAGGACCATATGTCACTATTGCCATTTCAAAAAGAATCATTACTTTCCTATACTCTTTTGTTAGGTCTGTTTACCAAGACAGGAACAAAGAATTCATTAACATTCTAGAGTCTGTGTGGGAAATTGAGCCAAATAATTCCGAGAACTGTAAATGGTCAACAAAATCTTATTTTGTCACTGAATAAGAACAAAAAATCCCTGGCACCCAATAGGATTATCAATTCATCCCATTTTTTCCCAGTTGATATGATGGATTCTCTGTATCCTTGAAGGGTTGGACGAGGATGATCTACCTTTATATCCTTGGAGTCGGATGATGTGTGAAATAGCCTGGGGGTGAAACGGCCTTGCAGGTCAAATAACAGCGTGGCCCAGGGTAACCTATTGACTTCCCCACCCCTCTTAATTACTGGAGCAATGGTATGGTCCATGTGACAGAGCCAGTGCCTGTGTGGAGAGCATTAGAGCTGAAAAACCCTCATGTGATGGGCTGCACACTCAGATCTTAGCGTGTGTGTGACAGAGAGGGGTGTGTTCTCGGAAATGCGGTGCAGCTGCCTCTCACACACACATGCGCAGCCCCCCCCCCCCCCCCACGCAGAGCCCTGATGCGGATGTTGTGATTCCCATCACGCGATTGTTTGTTGTGCTCTGTGAGCTCGGCCGTACTCGGAGGTAGACGCTACGTGGGGATGGGGGGGTGATGGGGAAAAAGCATGCGTGAGTGAATGTGTGTGGACACGTGTGTGTGTGTGTGTGTGGATACGTGTGTGTGTGTGTGTGTGGATACGTGTGTGCGCGTGTGTGGATACGTATGTGTGTGGAAACGTGTGTGTGTGTGTGGATACGTGTGTGTGTGGACGGGTCTAAGTGTGCTCACCGGGCGTGCTGGTTGTGTACGCTGGGTTTGTCCACGCGTATCTTGTGGTGCTCTTTTTTGTCTGCGTGTGAGGTGAGTTTGGAGGCCAGCCTTTCTCTCGTCTTTGCTCTGAGTGGAGCATTGAGGCACACTGCCATTATTGGGCTGTTCTTCTGCGGCAAGGTCAAAGCGAAACAGAGACATGGGGCTGCTTAGAACCAGCAGGAAACAGCGTAGAATGGTGGACACAAAGCTGTTTCTAGAACATTCCAATTCGCCCATGTATTAGATAAATTGAAAGTGTTTTTATTTGATAGTTGCATTCTCCAACTAAGTGCTTGAGCTCAAAACCTCCTAATTGCTTCTTTACTCAAGGAGCATAAACAAAAATAATCATTAAGCATCTCTCTCTCTCTCTCTCTCTCTCTCTCTGTCTCTCCCTCTCCCTCTCTCTCTCTCTCTCTCTCTCTCTCTCTCTCTCTCTCTCTCTCTCTCTCTCTCTCTCTCTCTCTCTCTCTCTCTCTCTCTCTCTCTCTCTCTCTCTCTCTCTCTCTCTCTCTCTCTCTCTCTCTCTCTCTCTCTCTCTCTCTCTCTCTCTCTCTCTCTCTCTCTCTCTCTCTCTCTCTCTCTCTCTCTGTTCCAAAATGGGTCATGATCCATTCGTGTGTTTCAGAAAAGCCTGGTTCTGCCTCACCGCAGACAGCTGATAGATCTATTGACAGTGTCCCGCTGTGCAGGGCTGGATGAATTATGTAACAGACTCAGATAGGACCAGCCGGCTGGTGGTAAAAGCACAGCCAGAGCAGTGGTGGGAGCTGATAACACGGCCTCCGGTGTTTACATGTTCAGTACCACGTTACACCTTGCACCATCTGAATGGGTCTGTGTGTGTGTGTACGTGCCTGTGTACGTGTGTGTACGTGTGTGTGTGTGTGTGTGTGTGTGTAATGACCCTTACAACCTGCTGTGTGCGCCGCTGCTCACTGCAGAGGGCTTTTTGTGTGTGTGCGTGTGGGTGTGTGTGCAGGGGCTGAACCTCACTGCAGACTTGTGACGTGCGCTGTTTAATCAGCGTGCCATGAAGACACACTGTTCCAAAGTAATCACAGGGCAATCATCAACGCTAAATGGCACCATAAAATAAAGGCGTAAGGAGTATTTAAGACGTTACTTTGTAAAAGTAAATTCTTGCTTTTGAGCTTTAGCTACACCACAATAGCTCACGTTTTTACACCGATCTATCTACACGTGTGAATGGGCTCTTAGTCCTGTGGAACAAAGTAAGAGGGCATATTTTTACTACCTGTGAGTCAAACCACTGAGAAGGCTAACAAATACATCTAGGTACAGAGACCTGAGATAGCTCTTGCTGGGAGTGAGTTGAAGAGTGCCCAAGTCACCTGCTATCAATCCCACGTGACACATTATCAGCACATTAGCCTCCTCTTTCTTGAGGCGCAGACTTAGAGTACAGAAGCTGAGTCCAACTGAGTCGTCAAGCAAGTTAGCGTTAGGTTGATGGACCTGCAGTGCAGCTTAACCAGCGCTAGGGGCATGGGCCATGGTGGTGCTAGCTGTTGCGAAAGCAAGACAACTGCCTTCATCTCTCTCCTTTGAACCCTGTCTATATCCTTGCTCAAGTAATTAGCCTTCTTGCTCTCTGTCCTGCGAAGCTGTTGTACGCTGGCTTAAGGCTTATCCAAAGGGCAGGGGGGGTCAGTCTATCAAGGATAGGGAGCAGAGTGAAAGTGCTCGGTTGGCTGTAATTAGTGCCGGCGCTAATCATCTAGTAAACAAAGGCTGGTGGACGTAAAGCAACCCCTTTTGCTCTGAAACCCCATGACTTTTGGTCGGAAAGGGTCGACACAAACCAAAGGCAGATCAATGGGACCACAAAAAAAAAAGCTTTCCTGCCTGTCAGGAAGAGAGGCCATCACCCCTCCCTGAACAGTCATTCTAAGTTCGGACTCCTACATGCATATCTGCAGCGTGTCTGCGGAAGGAAGGGGGCACCGGGGAAAGCAGCAGGAACATATCCAGCGCGGGGGCACGGCGGTCAATCAGCTGCTGCGGTTCGCCCCCCCCCCCCCCCTCCCTCCCTGCTCCAGCAGCCTCCCGCTCCCTTCAGTTACGCTTCAAATGCCAGGCTTCTGTCTGTCGCATAGTCGTGTTGAGCAATATCAACGGGTGACGTCAGAGACACGACGTCTCCGCTGCTAGCAGGGAGAGGAGCAGAAAGAGGAGGGGGAGGAGGAGGAGGAGGGAGGATGTTGGGGTGGGGGTCGAGGAATGAGAGAGAGAGTGAGTGTCGAGAATGCTAGTTAATGTGTGCTGGTTTTTGTTCGAAAGTGAACTGGGAAACGGTTCGCAGAAACACTAAGCCCAGCGATGTCCCCCTAACACCCCCCCCCCCCCCCCCCCCCCCCCCGGCACCCATCACACCCCGACCATTGCGTCCTGGTGTAATGGCTTCTAAACTCTCCGGGTTCGGAGCGGATGGGAAACTTCACACACCATTAGGCCCCGTCACACATCGGCACCACCCAGCTCCCGCCCAGGAGCAAGGGAGGGCCACGGAGGGCTGCGATTGGCTGAGAGCGTTCTCCTCCGTTGCTGTGACATCGGCCGAGTCAAACACAGGGAACACCATCGAAAGGATACACCACGTGCACAGCAACTACTCTTTCTAAGAGCACGACGACCAAGACCTCTGCTGTAGACCACAGAGCATTCCGAAAGTTTGGAGGGTGTGAACTAGTTCACTGGGTAACTTTACATTGGTTGCTCTCACCCTACATATGCTCGCCCCTGTGCTCGTAGCAGGAAGGGGGCCTGAACAGAATCCCTTTGAAGACTGCTTGGGGATTAGAGATGCTTAAAGGGTTGTGCTCCACCATGGGAACACGTTACAGAAGTGGCAGTGAGTGAGAGATATATTAACGGCTTAGCCCCTAAGACAATATAGAAGCTTTGGCCTGCTTACTACATCTGCTCACCTTTTCAATACCTGATGAGGGCTAGACCAAGCAGTGTAGCAGTGTACAGTATACCTGCAGGCAACCTTAACATGCACACGCCTATCCAGAAACAAAAAAGCAAACACACGCACAGCAATATCGCCAACTAAATGCCAATCTGAAAGCATACAGCCAAAGTGAATGTTGTCTCTGAACGCCACCATGAAGGGTGAGTTGGAAAAGGGAGTCTAGCCATGTGTGAATGCAGGCCGGTTGAACACGTGACTGTAGGATTTCTAGTCCTTTGAGCTGTTCGCAGTAGTAGAGACCGCTGGGAATGCCTTGACGCGACCAAGAGGTTCTCTGGAAGAGGAGCCTGTCCCCTGCAGTTAGCTTTGTCCTAGCGTCCTGTTGGCTGAGGTCTGATGTATGGTGTAACTGACAGAATCTTCTCCAGTCAGTAATAAGATGACCTCAGTAATACATCCTGACGAGGATCGCGTCAGATTCTAGCTGGATCTAAAGGTTAGAAATATCTATGAGAGCACACATAGTTGTGGACTTTGCTCTGTTTTTTTAAACTTCATATCATCCCTTACTTTTTGTTTACTTATCTACGATCTGTCTCAGTCTGGCCAAGGACCTTTACCCATTCCCTTCATTCCTTTTTTGCACCCATTTATCCCTTTCCTTGGAGCACTTGGTGTGCCGGGGTTAATGCTTGTCAAATCTAGACGTCGGAAGAATGTTTTGTAGTCCACACAGGCAAGAATAATACTGGTGCTATGACAACTCTTTTCCATTTCCATTACAAGTTCAACTGTTGCTGGCAACAAATGGGAGTGTATTTGAAAAGAGTGAACAGAGGGTACCTGGATATTTTCCTAGAATATAATATAATATGATATAATGTCTATAGAATAGAATAGAATAGAATTGTAAAGAGTTTTCAACAGAACCTGCCAGAGTTAATTAGCATCGTTTCTTTCCTACGTACCTGTTCTGAATTTGTCTGGGAAGAGGGTATTCAAGCTCACGCTTCCAGTGGGAACACAGCCACTTAAGAAAAGGACTGGATAATAGTAGGGTTGACCCTACAAGTAGGGGGTTACTGGTTCTGCTGAATGCCAGTAAAAAGGGAAAAACCGCTGTGTCTGGACCTGTCAATTGTAATCATTGATGAAAAATAGGTCAGGCCGATATTCAGAAGTATTGTGCTAGAACTTGATTGATTTATTGAGTTAATTCATTGATTGATTACACTGGGCAACAATTAAAAAAAAAAGGTTTTTGCTACTGGAGAATATGAATGTGATCTAACGTAACTAGGGTGTGCTGATTCCAAATCTGGCCTCAGATTTTCCCCAGCATGTCAGGATTTTAAGATACGACATGCACCTGATAACTGCCTATTCATGATTTCACTGTTATGAAAGTACACAGGCCATGTTTGGTCAAGGCAAAGAAACTGCTGATCTCATCCAAAATATTATACACATATAGACATTAATTTAAATGCACACATGAAGCATCTCAAAACTGTCAAAAAGTATTTCAGGCATTTGGTTTTTCACTTGTGATTGCCATTGGTTTCTCGGTGGAGAAACCAGCAGTAATCCCCCATCATATTAGGGTCTAACTGTCCCCTGGTAACGTGTTTCCATAACAGAAATGTTCTGGTGAACCCTCTCTCCCTGTTCATCACTGACATCACCCAGATTTGGTGGGGAAATAATCTAGGTGAGAATGTAGAAAATGCATTTTCAGGGACATTCTACAGCCCATTAGTCGGTAGACTTCCAGCATGTTTATCACAAGTTGAACATAGTTGTCAGCTCTGTGATTCCCTAGAAAGTTCTGAACAAGCTGTGCAAATGCTTCCCAAGCTGACAATTGAAGAGGTGATTGTTTAACACAGAAAACAGGATCATGAATCAATTCACGAATCTTAGGAGCCACAAAAATTCCAGCTTTAAGTTTGGCATCTGTTAGTAGCCTACTGCTACAAAGTTTTCTTTCAGGTACTGGAAGGTGGAAGCCATCTCCATTGTGGGTCATTGCTTTAACAGAATTCTTCATCAATCCAAGTTTAACTTGTAGGGGTGGAATAAATACTTTCAATGGATCAATCAATGGTACATGTTGCACATTGTACCATTCCACAGAGAATTCAGCTCTAGCATGCCAGTCTGTTAGTTGATAACGATTCTTGTCATCATGGCTATTTCAAAGGCAAAGAAAGCACGTGTTTGGTAAGTGGCAGGCCGAGAAGTAGAGAACCCACTTTCAGATAACCACATATATTCCTATTGTGTGTTGCATATTGTATACTATCACAATGTATGTAACTTAAAAACAGGACGTGCGAGACAAATTCTGATTTCATATTTGGAATCAGCACCCTCAAATTAGTCTAGCAAATATATTAGTTTCCCAGTAGCAAATTTTATGTGGACCAGTGTTATTCATAATACATTTTTCAACATTGGGGTCCTAAACCATTAAAACCGTTGACTTGCCTTTAGCATTACGGGGTGCACATTGGTAATTGTTTGGAGGCATTATTGTTTTCAGACCGAAACATAGCTTGGGCTATGGCGGGGAACTGGAACGCTGTTTACAACCAATGAAATGAGGAGGGCCGACATCTGGTGGATGTCTCTCCATCCACTACACCAGTCAATGACCTGATCCCCGTGTGCTCTTTGGGAACTGTTTGGATCCAGCACGCCGTGATACGATTCAATCAATAAAACACAGCCTTAAACTTTACTGCTTTCCAAAGTTATCTCCCATGCTAGCTCCAGACCTAGCATGTTGCTAAGCTATCTTTGGACCATTGTAAGAGAATCTTCCACATTTGATTAGTGCACAATTTTGCTCGATAGGTAGTGCAGTACATATTTGTTTTTCTTTCATACTCCACGGCCTGAATCTCTGCTCAGCCCGACGTTATTTTCTTAATTTTCCTGCCTGGTCCATCCTGGCCCCCTACGGATTTTGGGTCACAGGTTCCAGTTGACATTAGAACTTTAACCTGAGGTTCAACCTGAGACCAATGTGTATGTATATATCTTTTTAGAAACATACAATAGCAACACTACTGGATACCATGATGCATGGTACTGGAGATGATCACACTGACTTGATGTTGTATGACACCAATTCTTGTTCTAGCACATTATGGTACCGGTATGACTGGACACCTGATAAGCCTCATACTTAAGTGATCAACATTTTAGGATTTCCATTGTTAAATACATGCAATGCCTTGTATCAGAAAGATAATAAAACAGGTCCAATTCAACTAGTCTAAATGTTTTCAAATGTGGGTCAGAGCAGCCTATCTAACTGGTTGCCTATAACCTACTAAATGAAAGACACAAACAACACCAAATGACGATTCTGCAACAGTAATAAAGAGCATATTCAAATTTGGTACTAATTTCCAAGAAAATCCTTTTGACATACAAGCAGTACGCAATATATGTCGGTCCCTTTAAATTCAGTGTGTGTGTGTGTGTGTGTACACGCACTGAATTTAAACACACACACACACACACACACACACACACACACACACACACACACACACACACACACACACACACACACACACACACACACTGACGTCCAGGTATGACGAGCACTCAGTTTGTTCCTGCCCCGTTTTAGACCAATCAGCACTTGCTTTTTCTAGATAGCATTGAACACCGCCCCCTTCACTGCCAGCTGTATCGTTCCGCTTTGGAATCTCCTATTCTACCACAGATCAAATGCATATCTTTGCTTTACTTTGTAATATTTAAACTTTGCCATCCTAGCCTATGTTATTTAATATTTTGATGTTTGATACTCTTATTACCCAATTGTAATGATTAGAAATACGAAAAGAAAAAATGTGCTCTAGTCACATTGCGATAAGCGAGACCGTCATTTCTGCAGACGTGTCTTTCATTTGCTAACATCCAATTGATATATCATTTACGGTCTGGCTGAACTGAATTTTTATTAGACAATGCTGTCAGAAACAAACAGACCTTGTATGTGTGTGACGCAAGTGCACTGGGCATATCTTCATTCCATGGAGTCAGATGCCTCCGAGGCACAGAAGCTGTAGCCAATCGACCTTCATGTTGATAATTTTATAATGGGATGGATTCTTATAACTGGCCAATAGCAGGACCTGAGAGGATGTTCGTATTGTTTTGACCTCTGAAACCGCATCACCGCCTACCTCGTGCCTAAGGCGGAGGAAAGCTATAAATACAGGCGCATGACAGAAGACGGGGACGAAGTTGTAAAACTCCCGAGTTGGAGGGAGCTACTCTACAAGCCTGCTTAAAGGGGGAAACTCAAAATACTTAAAATATAAAAACTAAAGCAAATGTAAACGATAATCCTCCGACATCTACTCCTACTGGAATACTTTTATAAATGTTAATATTATACTATATGTGAAGAAAGTACTATTTATACCTACCTTTTCTATTTGCACTAACTAATGTTACCACAGAACTACTAAGAATCTTGTTTTTTTACGAAAAAGTAAGTGTGAGTTTAATTTTTTCATTAACCTATTTTATTTGGTTTGCTACAGAGGCTTGTACAAATTGTTTCCTTCCACAGCCCTTTTTAATCAAGCTTGATTTGCCGCGTCAGGCGACGAAGTTCCGTGTGTGTGTGTGTGTGTGTGTGTGTGTGTGTGTGTGTGTTTAAAGATGATGTTTTCTACCTAACTAGCCTTAACCACCTTTTTCTCATGGGCAGTTTATTATGGATTCTAGCTCGTTAGTTACATTTTGTTGTCATCCGCGTAACCCGTCACCAAACCCAGAGGCTTGTAAGGTCAGCTGTTCAGGTACATGTTATTGCGTTTGAAAGCCATTATTCTAGTCTAACTCCTGTGTAAGTAGCTTAAATTGTTTATTTTTCTGCTAAGTCATCTAATGTTTAGTTTGAGTAAGTTTCCAAGACTAGGCGGCATGAATGCACCTTATACCTGCAGAAGGCTAGTTGTCCCATTTTGCCAAGCCTTTCATTTCCTAAGTTTCAACCTTGGAGGAGCCACCCCTCACATACATCTCTTCGCCTAACAGTGCATGCATGTCCAATGGACTGTAAATTAGGACTAAACCAAACTAGACTACAACCCTCAAACATTTACTGGTCAGTGTACTACACCGATGTAGTGGTCGTTTTCATTTTCTAAGCGGATCAGTCCCCAGACGATTAAATGCAGGCTACATTGTGCATAGGGAATCCTTTGAAGTTGGTCGCAGGCAATGTTATTATGTAACGCGATTCCTTAGTCCCGGTGATCAGTTTAGCGCAAACAGCTTTTAGTCCTATTTTACGACAATGCCTTAACTTCAATTAAGTCTTCATGTTAAAATGATTTTGGTATCTCTGCCATATCTTTCTTTTCAGCGTTACTTGGGGAAAGACTAATCCCACTCGAGTATTACACAATGTTTCGACGGTGTCTTGATATGGGTGTAGCGTTTGCTATTATGACATGCGTTTAAATAGCCGACATCTATTTGCTGTGCAGCAACTGATTAAGGAGTTAATGTTTTAAGGGCCATTTCTTTTAAAGACCCATTCAGAATATGTTCTCTTAACCTTAGCCAATGTCACACAAGAACATTTCCCAATGTACTGCCTTTATCGGGAATTAAGCTGCCGATGAAGAAATGGGGGCTGAAGCTGTTACGTGTTAGAACACTTTGCACTAATTTCCAGGACCGGTCAAGTAAAGCATTGAGAAACTGTTTTGCTTTTGTTTGTGAATTGGACTAGAATGTTCTCTCCGATCTACTTGTCATTTATTTCTATTCTTCTTGTTCACTCTTTGTATATACTAATGAGTTTTCTCTCCTTTTACTGTGTTTGTTTCAGGAAAAGGATCACTCACCTCTGGACGGACGCCACTTCTACAACCAGCACTTTTTGTTTTCGAACCAGTTCCACCAAGCTCGAGTTCCTTTCGCCTGGCACTAGCCCAACCACCATTTCTGCCTGGCAAGCCCCTGTGCCACTCACCCCAGAGAAGCCAAACAGACCCAGCGCACCCACCCCGAGGCTCAACCCGTTCTTCTCTGCCCCCTGACACGATTCGACACCTAGCTATGCAGCTTGAAATCCAAGTAGCTCTCAACTTCATCATCTCGTATCTTTACAACAAGCTGCCGCGGCGGCGCGTCAACATCTTCGGCGAGGAGCTGGAGCGGCAGCTGAAGCAGAAGTACGAGGGCCACTGGTACCCGGACAAGCCCTACAAAGGCTCGGGCTTCCGGTGCATCCACGTGGGCGAGAAGGTGGACCCGGTGGTGGAGAAGGCGGCCAAGGAGAGCGGCCTGGACATCGAGGACGTGCGCCACAACCTGCCCCAGGACCTGAGCGTGTGGATCGACCCCTTCGAGGTGTCCTACCAGATCGGGGAGAAGGGCACCGTCAAGGTGCTCTACGTGGACGACAGCAGCGAGGCGGCGGCGGCGGCCGGGGGCGGCGGCGGGGGCGGCCTGGAGCTGGACAAGGAGATCAAGAACAGTTTCAACCCCGAGGCGCAGGTCTTCATGCCCATCAAGGAGCCGATGGTGGGGCCCTCCCCGGCCTCCGCCTCGCCCTCGCCCCCCTTCAGCCACTCGGCCGCCGTCAGCCCCACCTTCATGCCGCGCTCCAGCCAGCCTTTGACCTTCACCACTGCCACCTTCGCCGCCACCAAGTTCGGCTCCACCAAGATGAAGAGCAGCGGCGGGCGCAGCAGCAACGGGGGCGCCGGTGGCGGCGGCAACGCCCCTGGCAACAAGGTGGCCCGCACCTCGCCCACCAACCTGGGCCTGAATGTCAACACCCTCCTGAAGCAGAAAGCCATCTCCACGTCCATGCACTCGCTGTACGGCCTGGGCACGCAGCAGCAGCAGCAGCAGCAGCAGCAGCAGCAGCAGAAGGCCTCGGCTCTGTCCCCCAACGCCAAGGAGTTTGTGTTCCCCAGCCTCCAGGGCCAGGGCAGCCCCAGCGCCCTGTTCCCCGGGGATAGCTCGCTCAGTCTCAGCCCGCTGCACTACAGCAATGCCTTTGACGTGTTCGCGGCCTACGGAGGCCTCAACGACAAGTCCCTGATGGACGGCTTGAATTTCAGTTTGAACAACATGCAGTATTCTAACCAGCAATTCCAGCCTGTCATGGCCAACTAGTACGCAAAGGTACTACTCCTGCTCCTACTACAACACACAGAAACGACCAGTGATACGTGACAGAGGAAAAATAAATACAAAATGCACATTTCAAAAAATGTAAAAACAAGGACAGAATCAAGGAAAGAAAAGTGACTTGTCAACTGTAAGATCTATGTACGAGTCCAAGCCCATGAGCCCGAGGGTGATTCACTTTGCCCCCTTGAGTTATATCTTATTTTTTTTACAACGAAGCTTGTAGTACAAGATGTCCAAGCTTGGTTACCTAAACTTCGACATGCATCATTGTTATTTCTTTTGCCAACCAAGCACAAAATTATTTTTTACGTGACTGTTTTAAGATATAAAGAAAAAGAAAAAAACCCATAAAAGTCATGGCCTCTTTCAGTATTTAAGACATAACTGGACACCGCCAATTTTCCGAGGAATTGGCATAAATAAGTGGGATTTCCTGGTCTTTTTTTCTAATTGTATAATTTAATTTAGTACAGAGTTTGTAAAATATCAGAGTATATATTGTTTCTACGACATGGTATTGCATTTATATCTTTTTACTACTCCAGTGATCCGTGATGGCTGCAGCAACTATATGTTATTTCTTTTTTTATTGAAATTGTAAAAATGAATCCATCTTTAAAAAGACATCGACTATTCTAAAGATTGTACAGAATATTCCGTAGTGGTGGGATTTAAAAATGTTTGCTTTTTGAAAAACATAAGAGTTGTATTTTCTGTTAAAAGTTAAAGATTTTTGCTATATTATGGACAAAATGTAATCGTATATTAATTTTGTACCAACATTGTGCAATACTTGATAAAGCAAACGGTATAACAAAGTATTTGGAGTCACTGTCTTAAATGTTAAGAGGGACTGATAGTTTATTAAGTTTGTATTAAAAAGCTTGAAAATAATACATTTGCACGACAATTTTTAATTTTGTGTTGTCTAGTTGATTCACGCAGGGACAATTTGGAAAATCGGAAATATCCACCTACCGTTCCATTCTATGTTCCAGGGCAAAATTGAAAAGGCAGTGTAGCCTTTTGAGTTAAGTCTTCATTGAAGAACTTATTCCCTCAGGCACATGCTGACTATAAAACTAAGTTGCATATGTTATTTGACTCAACAGATGGCTGAAAAGAATAGCAGATTGCTCACCTTTCAGTCAATCCCATTACCTATATCTAAATCAACCATTTCAGAATGGGGAGACTATGGACACAGTTCTAAACCAAATGGTCATACTGTTGACACCGGTTCCTTTGGTTTTGGGTATTTCCAATACCAATGGATGAAACTCTGGATACCCCCTCCTCGTAGCACATCTATAGATACAGCAGCACATACTGTACATTCCCAAAGTTGGTTTGAGCGAACACCTTGGTTCAGAACTAAACAGAAACTATTTCATGTCATTATATGATGGGTGAGATGTAGAATAGGGAGTTGGGCCTACTTACATGCCTTTAACGTTACATACCTGTCTATCTTGGGTTTATGTTACCCAGTACCCTGGCTGAGAAACCTCCCATTTGGTCGCACTTTGTGTGAAGATAATTCAGTTGGATGAAAAAAATGAAGCACCAGTAAAGCTTGACTTTGGTCCTCAGTGAGGACTAAGCTGTTCTGTGCCTGTCTTGGCTAGCAAGGCACAGTGCAGACTGTTGATTAATGCCTCATCTCTATGTGGAGGCTAACAGTGCTAGCTTGCATGCTGTACTGGTCATGCCATACCCAACTGTTACAACTATTGTCCTTCAAGACAATGTAGTTTTTAGGGTCACAAACTATTAGGCTGCTTTTCTAATGTGTAGTAATTGGAAGCTGAATGGGCTTGTTGACACACTAGATATTTAAGGTATAGAGCTGCAGGAAATGTATTTCACCTACAAGTTATTTCCATGTTCAAAGGATGGTGCTGGAGTGAGTCGTTATTCCATTGATATTGGCTCCAGGTGTATTGCTCAAGGTTTCACAAAAAAATACCTTTTCTGCGCTTTTAACAATTTTGATTGCCTTTAAGATTGACTAACTGCATTGACAAGGTCAGGAGGCCACTGAATTTAATTTGCTAGGATAGAGCGCCTAGCCATGTGCTTTAAGCTTGAGGCCACTCACATTTCACCTCATCCACTCTAGTGAATTACTCATAAATGGATAACTAGCCCTCTGAGGCAAAGGCAAGGCAATGTGCATACCATCAAATGGTATAATGTTCAGCAAAGGCACAATTAAATACTTGCTCTTTAGTGTGTTAGTCATTTGGTAAAAGGTAGAATAGGGGTTAGGCCAACACTATTTCTTTGTTTTTCTTTCCCTTCCATGCAGTTGTTGATGTTTCAAGTCAAATTCGTGTGTATACACATTTAATCTTACTGTATTTATGTATATAAATATATATATAAATTATATTGTCTGATCCAGTGGCAATGGTGTTACACTTAGTGTTAGCTCCCTATAAAATATCTTCTGAACTCAGGGACACATAGGTCATGAGTGCATGTATGAGTGTGTGTGTGTGTGTGTGTGTGTGTGTGTGTGTGTGGTTGGAGGTATTTATCTTTGCTGACCTTGCCTGTGTGTGCTTTCAGATCTGTGTCCATGACACTGCACATCTCCTGTGTGTGTGTTTTTAGAACAAGCTGTTCTGGAAATGCCTTTAATGGATTAGCAGAGCTCCCCCATAACTAGGGATCCGTCTGGTCTGCTGCTGCAGGGCTCTCCACACAGGGAACACCACCACCCGCCGCCCGCTCCCAGCTCCCTTTTCCATGGCCGCGTCTCTCTCTGGGGCCGGTAGATAGGGGGAGAGATAGGGGAGTGGAGGCCGAGGCACACAGCGTTTGGGAAAGAGAAAGGGAGACACGTGAGAGAAGGACAGAGCGGTGGACTCCGTGAGGCAGACAACTAATACTGTGAAGAGAAGGGGGGTTTTAAAGTAAAAGATTGAAATGCGAGAATGTTCCAGGAGGAGGGAGTTGCAATGAGAGAGGGAGCAGATAGAGAGAGACATATGTGGAAGAGTGATACTGCGCACCTCAGTCTGATATAGAAATCTGGGGGAGAGGGGAGGGGGGGCGAGAGAGAGAAGGGACAAATGAAAAGAGAGGGAGACAGGGGGAGAGAGAGTGAAAAGGAGCCACTCGATCTTCAACGGTAATCCGGCCTGCGGCTCACACACAGCTGTCAGGAGAACAGGTGGAGCTCCCTGTTGAAATGGGCAGGCAGGGCGTTGTGCAAATGTCAGCCTTCCCAGCGCGAGAGGGAGGGAGAGAAGTGCAAAAAAAAAAAAAAACTGTTAATGGTTTTCCGGCTCCCCTACGCTAAGCCATGGGCTGTCTATTTCTGGCGCGCGATTAGAAACGAGTTGATTGAGCATTGACAAGTGAGGGGGAAGTGTGGTGTGTCACCACCGCTCGCTTCCTTTTGCTCGCCGCAAAGTATAATCTCGGTAAAGTACAGTCCGTCTTGTAATCTGACCTCCGCCGAGCCGTGTAGACTCTCAGGGCTAGCGTACGTTTGAATAGGAACAATAGAAGACTCGCAGGGATCGGGGGTATCACCTCCAATGGTTGTCCCGCGCCCCTTGGCAGCATGCCAGCCCTGCTAAATGGGGGTGCACCACTAAGATCCACTAAAGCCGTGGCAAACGCACTGTGCTTGCACTGAGCCCACCGGGGTGGAAGATTTGGGCCGATGTTTAATTGGTCCAGGATGCATACGCAATGGGCAGTGTCCTGCTCAACCATTTATTTTGGGATGAAGCACTGTTGACATCCCACCAGCCTTAACTTCAGGGCCTGGCTTATTTTCTTACACACAGCTAGATACACAAACAAGCCTGCCCATACACACCCTCCGGGCACACAAGGTAAAGCCTGAGTCTACGGGCTGTGGGTGTTGTCTCCTAGACTGTGTACAGTGTACATATCCCTCCCAGGCACTCGCTAGGCCAACCCGATGAGCCCCAGCAGCTCATATCTGGAGCAAGGGCCAGAGACCAACACAAACGCCTCCAGTGTCTGCACGGCTATCACTCTGCCCCCCACCCTACACACACACACACACACGCGCACGCACGCACGCACGCACGCACGCACACACACACACACACACACACACACACACACACACACACACACACACACACACACACACACACATGCCCACACATGCAGGGGTGCTGATAGAGAGAAAGGGTGGGGGTCATAACAGGAGAGAAGAGAGAGAGAGTAGGGTTCAGCTCTTGAGTTTTCTTCAGACTATTGATTTGTGTGGTGTACTTCAGCACGTGCATCAGCCATTTAGCTACTTGATGCTGTGGACTGGACTAATAGTAAGGCCTCCCCCCAGGACTCAGGTATTGTTGTTTGATGTGGAAGGAACACAACCATGTGCTCCAGGTGTCCCTTTAGCTCCGGTCGTCACTCAAAACGAGCCTGGTTTGCATATATGCGTTTTTGTATGCTTACAGTTTTTTGCCTCTCCCAACACAACTTTGAGCTGGATCTTTTTGTGTTGACTTTGAAAGAAAACATACAAATGGTAGATAATCACACATACCCTGCAACGGTGTCACTGGCTAGTTTAGAGGAACTCTTGTCTCCCACCATAGTCCTGGAGTTCCTGCGCCGTGGCGTCCATGTTTGCATGTTCCCCTGAAATGAATCAGCTCTCCCTGTGTGTCGAGGGGAACTTAATCAGCGCTGCGCAATCTGCAGGGCTGTGGCAGAGGGGGTTGGGTGGAGGTGGGGAGGGGATCGAGGGTGACACCTGCTATTCATCACTTCCCTGTGTCTGTGTGTGAGTGTGTGTGTGTGAGTATGTGTGTGTGTGAGAGAGAGAGAGAGAGAGAGAGAGCGACGGAGCGCCATAGTAACAGAGGAATCTTCAGGGCGTCTGCTAGGCTCTGTCCTTGGACGAGGCAGATTTGTAGTGTGCTGCAACTCAGGCAGAGGTGGGAGCACATAAAAGAGACAAGAGGGGAAAGCAGAGTGTGTGTGTGTGTGTGTGTGTGTGTGTGTGTGTGTGTGTGTGTGTGTCCATACACAGAAAGGAATCTTCACTATGGGTACGCCGCCCACTTTATCTCAGTCGTATGGACTTTCTATGGACTTTGACTCTTTAGCCATGTTAAATGTTAACGCCATCGTCACAGCAGACCCCTGAAAGGCCCACATGTTAAAGTCCCATAACAGGCCACTGGAATGGAAGGAGGCAGCACACAGAAACATTTCCATACTCTGGTCTCTCATAAAGCCCTTTAATCCACGAAATCCCGGATATTCCCACCACGGCATATCAGTGCTGACGTTTTCTCAATGGCAAGGGAAAAGAGCTATTCCAAAAAAACTAGCTTGCTGTCATCTAACAGTCAGAATGGATTCACCTGACTAAGTCCACAGAACACTTTGAAGGGTTCCCATGAGTAACACACACTGAAAGGAAAGTGGTGGGGTTTGCGCGAAGGACCGAGGGAGCACAGAAGCGGCCCTGTGGCTCTACTTGACCTCTTGGTGGTCAGGGAGGCCTAACAGCAAGAGGAGTATTGTGTCAACAGCGCTGTGCTCTTTGAGAAACGATTTTCCATTGTTTGTGGAAATATACTGCACGCACTGTGCACAAAGACAAGGATCAGTTAAAAGGAAGTGTAAATGGGGGCAGATGAGGCACCTGCAGCATTGGGTCGGCCATCTTAGAGGACTACCTCCACGCACGGTATGCTCCCCAGACAACGCTGCTGCCCACTACTAAGACCAGAGCCTTACTCCGATACTGAGGGAGCAGAGAATTGAACAAACACTACGGTTAATCAACCCTAGGTTTATGTTTAGATTAACTGCTGGCCATCCAGGGAAAGTTTCACGGTCAATTCAAGTTTTCTGATAACACTTCAATGGATGCTGAAGCCTAGCACAGATAGAGCAACAAGGAAACACCCAGGCCAGCATGAAGTGCTTTTATGTGGCATGTTGCCCAGGTGTGTGTGTGTGTGTGTGTGTGTGTGTGTGTGTGTGTGTGTGTGTGTGTGTGTGTGTGTGTGTGTGTGTGTGTGTGTGTGTGTGTGTGTGTGTGTGTGTGTGTGTGTGTGTGTGTGTGTGTAGCTGTCATACCTGGGAGATGCTCCGAGACCCACCAGACCTGTTAGGACTTCCCGGGCAGCCAGAGGGAACACACACAACAGCTGGAGCAGGCCATCTCTGACTCTGAGCCCTGGCATTCCACACATTCCACGCCTTCTTACAGAAAACACACTGACAGATATGGATCGAATCACACTTGCATGCTTACACCCTCAAAAAACACACCAACCCTCCCCCCACTTTTTATACCACACTTTATATATAATATAAATAGTATGTATCCAGGGATATAGCACTAGATCAGTAAGTCATAGACTTTTACCTGAGAAACTAGTAATAATAACACTCCTTATTATCTGTATTAAAAATAATTTTCACACTTCAGAAAATGCTGCTTCAGTGTGTTTTTCCAGGAGCAGGATTGACCCTATATCCCAGCTCTCAGCCAAGTAGGCATAATCAGATTAGCTGACCAGGAGCTGCATGCTAAGACAGGTCATATCAGACCCAGTTATATTAGCCTGTTGGGTTGACCTTTGTGTATGGCTGGCATAACCTGCCGACACCGGTGTGCACCTCCATGCAAATTGGTCTCCCTGTCAAGCCGTGACCCGCTTAACAGAAATGTGCATGTGCCCAGTCTGGTGTACTTGCATCTCCCGACTCTTATACTGTAAAAGCATGACACCACATTCTTTTAGCTAACGATAAGCTGAAGAGTTTAGATGAACCTGTCCCGCCGTTAGCCTGTGTGGTGGCATTCCCGGAACACCTACTCAGCCCTGTTTCAGTTGAAAAGCGTAGTGCACAACGTGTAATGGATTAATTGCATCAATGAGCGTTTGCCACGGCGGACATCTTGGCCAAGAGTGTTCAGGCAAAAGAAAGGCAATGTTCTGTCACAGGAGATGGCTGCTGGCAGTCTCGGACTGATCTGTAAGTCTAATGCCAATCCCACACAAACGTTTTTGTGCTCCTAACAGTGTTTGACGTCGAAAGAGGGCAGATTTCCTCCTCCTCAGACACACATTCAATGTACCATCTTTCTGTCAGTTCACAGTGCGACCCTGAGCCATTCATTGGAGGTCCCCAAGAAGACAACACGCTCTTGGTTGATGGAGAGTAAAGGCTTCGTGGACTGTCGTGGGTTTAAACATGTCTGATGATGTGGCAGTTGAAATGTTCTGACATACATTTGAGTGGGGCTAGGTGTTCTAGGAAGCATTGATTTGACCGGCAGTCATTTGCATGCCTATTGATGCAGAGGAAGGTTGCTGATCTGAGGAGGAGCTCCGTTTGAAACAATCGGTTTTGTCTACTGATCCTAGATCAGCACTTTGGAGAAGCGTTGTGATCCATCACGGGGCATCATGGGTTCATTGAAACACGTGTACTATGTCACAATGGATGGAAAGACGCGGAGACATCCAAAAACAAAATATTCATCGAATTATGCCTTTTACGCAGTTTTCTTTCCCTACGTTGCCCTGTATATGTTTGTCGTCGACCATTTTGGAGGATTTTTGTGTGCCCGCGGTCTCGCCGTGACTTGAATCACGGGGTGTGTTTTCAAGGCGGCCGGCAACGACTTTCAGAGCCTCCTCAGCGACGACTCCAACGCTGTGACATGCGAGTGCCGAGCGTACCAGAAGGCCGCCTCTTCTCCTCCTCAGCATCAAAGCTAACGCTCGAAGAAAAAGAAAGATTACAGTTCAGTGCCCATGAATACATATCGACAAATAATTTGCCAGCTGCAAATCTCCGATAGGGTTCAGTACGAACTGGGTTACCAACCACGGCGGTTACAGTAATACCCTCGGCGATAGACATATCTCATGGTTTGCCTGCTCTGCTGGTGCGCCCGCAAGCTGCCTAACATAGGCTCGTCTTACCGAGCTACTTATCAAAGCTGTGGCAGACGACCTAGCCTACTGACACCAACGGCCGCCTGTTTGTGAAGTGCGAGGTCCTTTGTGTGCGACGCCCGTGCGTCATGCCTATTGCTTTGTCACTGCGTCTTGGTGTGGACTGCAGTGAACGTTGTGTGCGGCGCAGGATCGCGAACGTGGCTGCATGATCAAAGGCCGCATGCAAGTTCCCTGCCCTGTCTCTGTGTTCAGCTGTCTGCCCCTTCAATATGAGTCACGGTCCACATACGCCCAGCACGTCCTGCCTCAAGACACACACACACACTTCATCAAAATGGATTCAGACAACTTTCACAACCTAAACCTGTGGATTTCTCTCATTGATTTTCAACCTTTTCCTTCCAGCAACATATTCATTATAAATGTGAGAGGGCCTGTTGATCTGTTATTGCCTGTCCATCCGTGTTCTCCCGCTGCCTTATTGAGTTGTGCACGTCCCAAGCCAGCCCCAGGCAGAGAGTAGTATGCCTCCATACCACACAGCGCGAAGGTGCTCAGGGCCATTGCCCTGCTTTGAAATGTGCGTGACTGTGTGCACGTGTGTGTGTGTGTGTGTGTGTTTAAGTGCATGCGTGCGTGTGCTGCAACGCCACGAATGTTTTCTGCGCGAGTGTGTGTGTGTGTGTGTAGGCCCTAATAGTGTGCGTGGGAGGTGTTGATGCACGCTCAGTGGGTGGCATTGCATAAGAGAGCCGGGGGGGCTGCATGGCGGAGTCTGTGTTACAGCAAGGTTAGCAGAGAGAGCGAGGGAGAGAATATCACACAGATTATTAAAGCTCCATGTGGATAAATAGAATGTAGAGGAAGAGGGTGGGGGGGGGTGTAAGGAAAGGGAACGAGAGACTGAGAACGTGTGAATGAGCGATGGAGGGAGGGAGGGAGAGAGAGATGTGAGAAACAGAGAGTAATGGAACCATGGAGAAACACCAACTTCTTCTCATAGACGTATTTACGCACACACACACACACACACACACACACACACACACACACACACACACACACACACACACACACACACGCGCACACAAACTATTTGAACTGACCCCACAGGCTCAGTAGTAGCTATCTAGTAGTGAGTCATCCAGAGGGCTCCAGGATCATTAGGAGAGACCCAAGAGGCTTCGGCACAGAAAGGAAGAGAGGAGAGCAGACGAGGGCTGCATTACTGATCAGAACCACTGGATGACGGAGGGAAAGGGAGGGAGAGAGGGAGAGAGAGAGAGAGAGAGAGAGAGAGGGAGAGAGGGAGAGAGAGAGAGAGAGAGAGAGAGAGAGAGAGAGATGCAGACCTGATAGAGTTTTCACAAACTAGTTACCAAGGGTAGGCTCAAGGGCAAGGCATAGTAGACAGCATGTAAGCTGGTTACTTTCAGCCCCACCTTAAACTGTCATAAGGAAACATTTATTGAGCTTAGAGCTCAGACTGTACCCGCAGTGTTATCTTTGCAGAGAAACATGAGGAAGACTTTTTCTATTTAATAGTGTGATAGAATGCACTCAAGGATAATGTGGGGGTTATTTGTGTTCATGTCAACTCAGCAAAGAACAAGTCATTGCGAAAGCACACAAGGAAATCCATTTGAGAGCTTGTGAGGGCCCAAGCCATCCACAAATGTTTTGGGCCGGGTATACAAAATGTCCGGAATAGTACCGCAGCCCCACCCTCCCCCTTTCATTCAAAGGCCAAAGGAAGATTTACAACATCTCCGTGTCACCCCTTGGGATGTGAGCCTTTCTTAATGTTTTAGAAAACCTCAGAGAGTGGACCAGTTCAGATTAGCCTGGCTGCCTGTGTGCTAACATTTTCTGTTAACCTGCTGGAATGGTAGAGTGCCCCTGGTGGTGGAACGCTTTTCCTCAGATCAATTTGGATTGACTTAAATGCTAAACATTGGTTTAACTCGGTTTAGTTTATTTCACTAATAAACATGCTAGACCCAGCATTACAAACACCAAGAAACAAGGATCTCTATTGGTAAAACATAAAACTCAGATTAGAATACAACAAAATACAAGCAGGAAATGTACAAAATGTAACACTGAATCAAATAGAAGAGAGGGTAAGGGTCAGTTATAACTGCTCGTGTGCAGTGATTCAATAACTTTTACATAGACTTACATTGGGCCAAAAATAGCTCACCTGTTTTTTTTTTCAAACTAGTCTTTTTTTTTAAGTTGTTTACTGTTATTTCTCGAAAAAATGTATAGTCAATAAAAAACTAAAACCCATGTATCAACAAAGCCATTTGTTTGGTTTGCAGTAGAAGGAAGCACAACCCATTGCTTGAAGAGGGAGCTTGAGATGAGCTTTCCAAAACACATGGGAACAAGCCCAACTCTTTTGAGAAAATGCATGGGGGATGTACAGTATGAGAACCAATGAGAGCTTTTTGGCAAAGCACATTATCTCTTTATTTACAGAAAACAAAATGTATATGTTGAAAGAAAAGAACAACTTCAAGAAACACGTAACAGGGTCATCAAGGTGTTACAGTGCTACCATGTGAGCATGGCCACGGTAGGATATTAATACGTTATTTTGGAAGGTAATGTTGACTCAGTCATCAGAATTCTGGGTCACTGGTAAAGGTCATGACCACCAAGCAGAGAACGACACCAGAACAACATCGCAAAGCATCCAAGCATGGTTCTAAAAAAAGAGGACGGGCTGTTTTGAAGCGGCGAGCAATGAGTCCAGATCCAAACAACCAACATGTGTGGGGATCTACAATCATCAGTGAGGAGAATGCACCCCATATGGGAGCACTGGAGCTGTTTCCAAGGAGATTGGGCAAAACTGTCAGCAACACAAGTGCAGAAAAACATGTTCAGAACAATAAGAAGCTGTTGCTGTACGTCTGAGAACGAAACATACATTATAAGTCCAGGATGACTATGTTCTTTTCTCACTGCAATTTCTTTAAATTGTAAAACTTTAAAGGATGTTTAGTTCTGAAATAAATAGGTTGTGTGATATTAAAATAGAAAAAAAATCATGGACACAAAATACTGTCAATTTAAGTATGTTAAAATGAAATTATGCAATTAAAAGTTATGTTAAAAAACGTGCCCAAAAATATTTTGCACAAATTGTAAGTAAAACCCCAATCATAGAGAGCTAAATTTGAGCTAACTGCTTTCAAGGTAGTCGAGCATATTTTTCTCATTAGCCAGGTACTGTAGAGGTCGATGCATGGGCATTTTCTGAAGTTAGCTTTGGAAAACTAAATATGAATCCTGCTCAGACGGAATAAGGGTCTTCATCAACTACAAAGCACCCAACGCCATGACAGAAAACCATGGAGTTTGCCAAGCTCCCATTTTGTTTACACACTCCATTGAAAATGATGTTGCAGTGTGGTGAAGACTCTCCACATGGGGAATGAGGTGAGATTAAGTTCAAGTGCCTGTGCTTGTAAGAGACAGAGCTTTTCTGCGTGCGTGTGCGTGCGTGTGTTTCATTAGAAGTCGCTGTGATTTAAAGCCGCTTTTGGCTGCGCTCCCCTGCTACCGCAGCCTTCAGCACAGCCTGCTCAATGCGAGGAGTGGAGGGCACGGCGAAAACAGATGGATGGGAGGAAAGGAGGAACCGCATGACGGAGGGGTAAGGAGGGGAGAGCAAAGGATGGAAGGATTAGAGAAAGCTAAAGAAAGAGTGATGGAGATCAGGCAGGGAGTGATATTGTAAAATATAGTGAGAGAGAGAAAGAAGAACCAAAGGGAGAGATGAATGGGAGGATAATATGACAATAAGAGGGGTCATTAGAGTACTTTGAAGACTGAGGAGGGAGGTTTTAAACTATATCCATACTCAGCGATGAAGAATGTGTTTGGCAAACACATCCACGGAAGTATAGTATACAATATCATTCTATAGTGAGTGGAAGTACTGTAGGTATGACAATTCTCAAATTAGAACAAATTACATTTTTAAAACCACCACGACCACGCAAAAGCTCACCTTGCAACAATCTTGATTCTTGTTTATTTGATGGAACATTCGTGACGGAATTTCCTCTAGGCCTAGGAGATAACAACTTTTGAAAATCATTTTACAAGACTCCTCTAAAGGCAAATAGCAAAGCAAGTGATGTGACAAAGTGTGTGTGTGTGTGTGTGTGTGTGTGTGTGTGTGTGTGTGTGCGAGTGTGTGTGTGGGTTGACAGTTAGGTGTCTCTGAATGGTGCCTGTGGAGTGGTCTAGTTCAATGATTCATTTTCAAAAGTTGTGGGGATATTCCGGTACAAATATTGAAGACAGAAGATTGTTGAAAGGTGTGTTTAGAAGGGCTTCTGTGTGGTTGTCATGTGGTGTTTTAAAAATGTACATTTTTCTACAGTACTTGGTAAATCATACTGTACTGTACCGTTAATGTGCCAAACACATTCTTCAATGCTGAGTATGGATATAGTTTAAAGCCTTTCTCCACAGTCTTCAAAGTACTCTTATGGCCAAGCTTATTGTAATATTATTCTCAATGAGTAACAATACTCATCCACAGGCAAACAGCTTTGTGTGCTTTGACAGTTGAGAGTGCGCGGTGCGGTAACACGGCAGCTCTCCGGAGATCAGTCTGGGTTGCTGAGTTGAAGTTGGCACGTCGCAGGCTCACTTCAACACAGCCTGCAGGGCACCCTCTCTACACAGGTAGCTGAGGAGGAGGGGGAGAGGCAGAGGACCAAGGAGGAGGATGGTGCTGGGAATGATAGTCAAGGGGATGATGACAGGGATGATGTCGTTCTTGTTGGACAACAGGACGACGAGACAACAGAGGAATACGAAGATGGAGGAAGATTACTGAGACGAGGAGGACAGTGATATGTTATAAAGCCAATGATTATGGCATGATGGGAATGACAATATAGTGAAAGATGAAAAGGACAATTTTGACATATCATGACAGCCGTGCTCACATTCAAGTTCCCTTCCTGCTGTGTGGTTAACACATGAACTCTGTTTTCGTTTTTCCAAAGGGAGAGGAAAACAGGTGTTTATGCCACGAGACTACCTCTCCTCCTCCCACCCACAGTCTTACTCATGGTCGCTCGACATCCAGAAACAATAGACATGGTAATAGCTGGGTGTTGACACACACGCGCACACACACACACACACACACACACACACACACACACACACACACATACACACACACACACACACACACACACACACACACACACACACACACACACATACACACACACACACACACACACACACACACACACACACACACACACACACACACACACATACACACACACACACCAGGGGCTAGCACAAGTTAACCACTTCATAAAGATAATCATTTAGGCCCCGCCTTGGCATCAACAGGAATCTCCGGACACTGATTACAGTGTGAATGTGCTTGTTTGCACGGGTGGCCGTGCGTACGTGACCACAATGTCTTTGTGTGTTTGCGTGCGTGTGTGTGTGTATGTGGGATCGTTTACATTTACAGTTTGTTTCGATTGCTAACATGCATTGGTTGAAACTGAAGTCACATTGTCAAAACTGTCGAAACAGAAGTCTACATGGCCCAAACTGTGAATCATTTTTCATTGCTTACAGATAAAAGGCATTCCACATTCTACACACATTCTCCAAAATCCATGAACTGTTTTCTCATTCATACTCCACCATCTGCAAAACACTGTATAATTGGAGGACATTTTTCAAATGCTAACACACTGTTTCCAAAACTGTTAAAAACACATTCAAAACCGAATTATGGCAAATTGCGTGCATTTCTGCAGTTAGCATATTGATGTATATCGAAAATCTTAGCTGAAAAATACAATAAAATAATAATTATTCCAAACACAGTTGATTGCAATTACAGCTGAAAGCCTACCCAGATGTCCTGTATTAGTCTTGTTACCAAACAGATAAAAGGGGACGGCTTCCGAATGATTTTGTTTGGAAAGATGGATAAAGGAAGACAGGTTGGTGGGGAAAGAAGAGCGGCAGGGTTGGATTAGACATTCCAGAAAATAATTTTGCCAGAGAAGACATAAGATGTGGTGTTGATGAGAACTTGTGGCCAAATGCAGGAGTGAGGGAGGACTAGAACCCTCACAGTACTATACAGTATGAGTGATCATACTATGCATGTTGATGGGTTATTTTTATAAATATTATTGCAGCCCCCAAATTAGAGGAAATCGTTTTATTCTTTTTACAGTAATGCAACTTTAGATTTTTCCCAACTTACGTAACGTAATTACTATATACGAAGATATAGGGAAATAATTATATTGAAGCAAAATGCTGCATTTCTGATTCATTCTTGTTACTTATATTTTAGTACAGTCAATAAAGTGAAACGGTGTTATTCTCATTCTATAAATGAAATTCTGATTTATGTGGAAAATCATTCAAACTTCAAAGATACAAGTTAATCATCTGTGTGATGCTCCTTGTTGTTGGTGTTTTGTAGGTCAGTGTGTTATGAGCGATAACTACGCTTTCTCAGTGAGAATTGTTGTCAGTGCTATGGTTGCACAAGGTTCTTTTGAGACATGTATTAAGTGTTTTGGTGGCTTGTGGGAGTTTTGGAGGTGAGATTAACTGTTTGTCCAAGATGCGTGTTGGTAATGCAGACTGTGGGAAGAGTTTTGAGAACGTGGCTTCAGTTGTGACCAATGCTCGTTAGCAACTGAAAAAAACTGTCATTCGGGGATAGACAGGAGCAGAATTTCCACAAAAGCACCATTTAGAGACCCCTCACTGTCGACCGGCTCTCACACACACACACACACACACACACACACACACACACACATACTGCCACATCGCTTTGCTTCTGCAATGTAGGTAGAAATAACACCAGCACCAGATTTATCAATCTACAAAACGACATGGCTAATTTTATATATTAAACTGAAGTAGAAGTATCATAAGGATTTGATGTGACTTCATTTAAAAAAATTATATTACTAATGTTAATTAATATTACTAATTGCTAACATCTCTTAAGGAATGTGATGTGAACATATTTGACTTCAATATGATCAAGTCACTGTCCCCTGGTATTGTACAGCATTGTGTAATGTTAGCCGATATACAGTATGTCTATTAGATTTCAAAGAACGATCAAGTAATCTCTGGATATTAAACCTCACCATCATCCATTAAACATTCTGAATTGTGTTAATTGTTTGTGTGTGTGTGTGTGTGTGTGTGTGTGTGTGTGTGTGTGTGTGTGTGTGTGTGTGTGTGTGTCTGTGTGAGATTACAGCTCTGAACACTCCATCTCAAGCTTAAAAGAGACTGGATGTTTTCCATCCAAACCACCTTGACAGCTGCCAGAGAAAATGGGTTGCACGCATGCACACACACACACACACACATACTCACATACACACGTGACCACCCACGTGCACACGCATCATGAACAAGCATGTACACTTTTCCTCGCAATGTGTACATAGCTGTCAGTCCACCCCCACACATGCATACAAACAAGTCAACACGCACACACTGAGCCTTTATGACAGTTACCAAGCAACGTGTTCGTGTCTTTGTAAGTGTGTGTGTGCATGCATGTGTGTGTGTGTGTGTGTGTGTGTGTGTGTGTGTGTGTGTGTGTGTGTGTGTGTGTGTGTGGACGCTACCTGCCCTCAGGACTGGCCTCATGCTACTGGATTCTCTGTCCATGCAATAAAAGGATCATCAGAGCAAACAGAGCGAGGCAGATGGATATTGAATGGGAGAAGGTCAAAGACCTCTTCATCCACCATGGCTCTCGACGTCACTGCCACGACAGCATCATGGCTGAGCGGACGTGTTTGTTGAGTCTCACTCCCTCAGTTTAGCACTCTGTTCCAGTATTAAGGTAGTGAGGCCTACAGCAAAACAAAGTAATAGCAAATAGGGGAAGAAAAAAAAGATTCTGGGACTGTGGTAGTCAGTTGGTGACTAACTTATCCACACATCTTGGTCTTTCCCCTACTAACTAAGATAACATTATAACAAGCTAAAGGCCACTTACTCACATGTCTTGGGTGTACTGTGAGCTATTCCGTGTGGTTAGAGGATGTTTTGGTTCCGCATTTATTCAACAGTTTCTATTTCCAAATAGGAAGAAAACAGATGGAAAATAGCCTGAGGTAAAATTTGGATACAATTCAAAACGTTAACATACCAGGGGACAGTAACTGGATCGTATCAAAGTCATATATGTTTATATCACATATTTGTGCACCTAACTTATCTATGACATCTGCATCTGACAGTTAGTAATAATAATAATAGTAATAATAATATTTGTGGCTTACAACAGATTCTTTACACGTCAGCCATGCTGACTTGACAGACTTTCTACTTGATTTAAAATTACATTAAATTATTTCCTAAACATTGCTCAAGGGCTCTTAAAGGTGATAGTATTTCCATAAAATTTTGGTTTTACGATTACTAATAACAGGTTTAAGAATAATTATAGCATTCATTAATGTTTTGCAGGTTAATTTTGAAACCAGCTATGTTAACTTTGAACATAATGTATAATACATTTTGAATAAAATGTGGACAAGTATTCACGTTTTAGTAGTGAGGTTATGATGAAGTGCTCCTGAAAGTGTTTTTGAAGGGGGAGATCCAACCTGGCAACTCATTCCGAGACTTTAGCCCTTATCATGGTGATTTGTTAGCTGTTGAAAATTATTTGACCATTTGCACATTTGCACTTTTTAATTAAATAGTGATTAAAAATAGCGGCCATTTACATTTTGATTTGGCAATTTTTCTTTCATTCGCTTTGATGATAATTGATATGGTCCCTACCGTCAATACGTTTTTGGTTGGAATATTTCAAATTTTGCTCGAATCTACAGGTATACGAGCTGACTTCCACACCCGTGTTACTTGTTTGTACATGTTTTAAAACTCAAAATATTATTGTAATACATTTTCCATTATAACGAGCATCAGTGTGAGACATTGCAGTTTACAGGAAGTAATCCAGTGTTTATCTAACATGCTGTGGTCTTGTCTTTTGGTAACCTGAACAAAATGGCTAACAAATACTGTTTTGACAACACCTTACGCTGGTCCAACCCAAACCCATTAACCCGAAATGTTTACTGTATATTGGTACATCCGTATTTACAACTGTGACACTCTGGTCATCCTGCACAGTAGAACACACACTTTTAGTTCAGGTCCATATGTCATAGTCCACCCTGACAACCCCCCCCTCCCCCCCAAAACGTGACGGTGCTGGCCTGGGAGAAGGAGAGGTGTCAGGTGTCTGAAGGGTCATGGATATCTCCCACACTCAGCTCTCTGGAAACAAAATGGCTGCATGCAGGACGCCTGGCTATGATTGGCTGGGTCAGGGAGTGCAAGGGTATCTGGGTGATATGAATACTACAGATGCCCCGCTCATAAAGTGGTCAGTGTGTGAGGGGTGACCGTTGGTAGAGATATGTCAATGGTCAAGAGTCTGGTTTACACACAGAATTATATGGATAAGCATATTAATAATAACACTGATACAAATTAAAATGTTCCCTATGATATACACACTGTCATGCACTTATTTCAAGATGGCATCCAGTGGATCTGTGCTTGAAGCCAAAGTGTAAAGAACACAAAGCTGACAGTTGGAAAGGTTGATAACAAATAAAGATGAACCGGGGTCTTGTTAAATAGTCAACCACTACTTTGTTGTCGTCACCCTTGTTGCTGCCATCTTCATCCTCGACGTCCTCATCCCCCCCCTTGCACTACCCCTGCTAATGTGGGGCGTTGTCTTGTCTTATGGGTCTTGCGGGGTAGTGCTGGGCTGGTGTCGTCTTTGTTTGTGTGTGTGTGTGTGTGTGTGTGGGTGGGGGGGGGGGGGATTGGGTTTGAGTGAGAGTGTGTATGTGTGCGTGTGTGTGTGTGTGCGTGTGTGTGTGTGTGTGTGTGTGTGTGTGTGGTGTGTGTGTGTGTGTGTGTGTGTGTGTGTGTGTGTGTGACCTTGTGTTTTGACTCTGTTGCCTATCCAGCATTTTCTACAGCCATGATTCACGCAAGCAGCACTCTGGCAAACCAAGTGGAGCTGGGACTCCTCTTTTTCCTCCCTCCCTCCATCATCCCTTTCCTGGTTTTATTTCCTACACCCTGTGTGCCTCTTGTTTCGTCTCTGCTTCCTCTCTGTCTTAAACATTGAAACTCTTCTTCGTTCTTTCACCCCATTTCCTAACATATCTTTCCTAAGATGTCTTTCTCTATCAAACTCCTACCCTGCTCCTCTCTCTCCCTCTCTCTACACCCAAACACACACACACACACACACACACACACACACACACACACACACACACACACACACACACACACACACATACACACACACACACACACACACACACACACACACACACATCTCTCTCTCTCTCTTTCTCTGAACACTATGTTCCTGGCTGGGGGACTGAAATAGAGGGATGTGCCTATGCGAGCAGGACAGAGTGTGATGCGAGAGGAGGTAGGAGGGGGGAGAGAGAGAGGGAGGGAGGGCATCCATCGTCCTCTGTCCCGGGCACAGCCGAACACACCCTGCAGCTCCCAACAAGGACAGCTTTCAATAGCACCTCTCCTGAAGCAA